>OX371225.1:54226510-54743759 GCA_947310385.1 Nephrotoma appendiculata | reverse complement strand
GATGAGGTAGATCCATTTGTTATTGATCCCGAACTTGATCAATATTTGCAAATTTGGAATAAATGGAATTTAAACATTTACTGTATCGAGGATTGGCCAGTACCCAGAGATTTCTAACGGACATGGTATATATGTGTGGTTATGTTAAGATATCCTTAACAAATAAAAATTCGCCCCATTTTAATACGATGAGGTACATTCATTTGTTATTGACCCCGAACTTGATCAATATTTTAAAATTTGGAATCAATGGAATTTAAACATTTACTGTATCGAGGATTGGCCAGTACCCAGAGATTTCCAACAGACATGGTATATATGTGTAGTTAGCTCAAAACATCCTTACCAAATAAAAATTAGCCCCATTTCAATACGATGAGGTAGATCCATTTGTTATTGATCCCGAACTTGATCAATATTTGCAAATTTGGAATAAATGGGATTTAAATATTTATTGTATCGAAGATTGGCCAGTATCCAGAGATTTCCAACGGACATGGTATATGTGTAGTCAGCTTTAAACATCCTTAACAAATAAAAATTAGCCCCATTTTAATACGATGAGGTAGATCCATTTGTTATTGACCCCGAACTTGATCAATATTTGGAAATTTCAAATAAATGGAATTTAAACATTTACTGTATCGAAGATTGGCCAGTACCCAGAGATTTCCAACGGCCATGGTATATATGTGTAGTTAGCTCAAGACATCCTTAACAAATAAAAGTTTACCCCATTTTAATACGATGAGGTAGATCCATTTTGTATTGACCCCGACCTTGATCAATATTTGGAAATTTTTTAAATAAATGAAATTTAAACATTTACGGTAACGAGGATTGGACAGTACGTAGAGATTACCAACGGACATGGTATATATGTGTAGTTAGCTTAAGACATTTTTAATAAATACAAATTATTTCCATTTTAATACGATGAGGTAGATTCATTTGTTATTGACCCCGAACTTGATCAATATTTATAAATTTGTAATAAATGGGATTTAAACATTTACTGTATCGAGGATTGGCCAGTACCCAGAGATTTCCAACGGATATGGTATATATGTGTAGTTATGACAGCGAAAATTACGATCTTAAACCAATTTGGCTTTTTGGTCACGTTTATTGAAGAACATCCGAAATTCGCGAAAGGCTACATCCTAACTGCAGATGTGGTTGTATTAAATAGGTGGGCTTTGTGATGAAATTGGAGCTCGACTTAACAGTCATGGGCCGCCATTTCGTTCCTCTCATGTTTGGAAAAAAGTTTGCTGACAAAAAGCAAACAAAAAATATAATTGCAATTAAATGTCAAAATATAGCTAAGAGTTAAATTAGTATACAGGTACGAGTATAATGATTAAAAATAATTTCCCTAGGCTTTATTTGAGAGTGTAAGTTTTTATTTTCGATCGAATTCCCAAATACCACCAAATCATGTTCGAATCGAAATGATCAATCGGATTAAAAACGAATTCGAATCGATTTGCTAAATAGGCCCTCTAGGCTCTGCTAACATCACACAATACAAGATTTCCCGATTAAAAATTGTTATAGTCTGGAAGGAATACTGGGATAACTTCGTAAACACATCGAATTGTTCACCTGTTATCAATATACATAATAAAAATCAATTAAATTACAACAAAAATATGTGTATGGCAGTTCAAGAATTTATAAGCTGGCAAAGTGTTTCTTAATCGAAAACTGGAAGAACCAATTTTTTGTTCATTTTAGTCATCTTCCAAGTTTATATCTTTATAATATTTATCTTATTTTTATCTAAATCCAATTTACGTATTTTGTCTTTTTCTTAGTGTTCTCCCGTAGATAGTTTTGGTAATAAATAATTTTGACAGGTTATATTGTTTCGTTTTTCTTTTTATATATAGATATGTTTCAGGAGGGGGTTATATAAGTAATGGACTAAATATTTTGAGGACCATCTAACATATATATATTGTTTTGTGTTAAAAAAAGTTTGTGGTTATAGTTTTTGCCAAGTTTAGAGTCAATGGATTTTTAAAAATGGATTAAAGTGGATAATTAAAAATTTAATCCGAAGCGAATGTTCGACTGGTTTTCACCCTCCAAATAACAATGTCCAACCACGTTTTATAAATCGAATTGCCATTACACTATAATTCTAATTCGTAACTACATTTTTAGTAACATTTCACGATAAGAAAATAAAACATCTTGAGGATTTGTGTGATGGAATTATTTTGAATTAAATTTGCATTTCCTTACGAAAAAATATTCTTCTTAATTAGCTCGAAACAATCCGAAACCAAGGAAAGGCGAAAAAGCGCTATAATTCTTAAATAATCATTTCGTAGAAGAAAATATTCTGAATTAATTATGCTAATAAACAAATATAAAGTGAAATTTTAAGATTTCTTAATAATTAATCTTATTTGAGTATTATTATCGCGAACATCTTCGCCCTCGATTCCTGATTTCATTTATCCAAACAGTATACACATTGTTACAATTGAATAAAAAGGCGGTTTTACTTTCGTTATTTATAATATGGTAGACCGCGATAATTGCATATAAATATAAAACTCAATTTTTTCACCATATAAGGACAAACAACGGCTCCTCCAAAGACGTATAACCCATAGAACAACAAAAACCGTGTTTGCGATGAAAAATCGTAAATCAAAATTGAAAATGGTAAAAAATATAAAAAATCACACAAAATTGCATCTCCATAAGTATATACTTCAGTACATCGAGGAGAACGGGTGGAGAACACATATAATATAAGTCGGATCGATAATTTCATCATTTCACAATTTTCTTCTTTTACCGCATTTACGGTTTTTTATCATTTATTATTTGGTTAAAAAAACTTTTTCATATTTTCATGTCATAATTTTTCAATGTATCTTGTCATCTTTATAATAACAAAATAAATATTCTTCAAAGTACGAACCACTGCATATATTATAACCAAGAATTGTAAAATTTGCGAACAACAATGGCACGATTTTGGAATCGCTATTCGTACTCGATTAGTTTTTTAGCCGACTTTATGTGGTCAAGTTATATAAAAAGTTAGTTGGGTGAACACAATATGGAATTTTGCATAGATGAGGAACCGTTAGAATTTTCCTGAAATTGAATAAGTCACAGGATTCATAAAACTGGGATACCAGGGACTGTTTTCCGGATTGATCGAGAATGATTCCAGTTATATTGCGTGAGCGAATATGACCCCGTTATTTTTATTTTATTTATTATTTCATTGACAATAGGTGTTATTACTAGTACTGCTTACGTGTAATGCCAGATATCAAACGCAGAATGCGACATTTGGTTAAAGTGTAAACAACTATAGTATTTTTAACTCCTTTAAAATGTCAAATTTTATTCCAAATAAACATCATTTGATAATTTCCGTAACCCACAATTCGCAAATATGTGATAAGGGAAACATATCGGTTCCTTTCAAATGAAGAAAAATTTTCTCATCTTAGAGTATTTAATTTAGATCAGTTCTGGACTCTTAATGAAAAGATCGTGAAATTTCCGCTATGTATAGATTTGACTGAACGGTCTTCAATATTCTATTCAAAGTCATCAAAGCAACGAAAATTAGTCTGTAATGGTCATTTCGGTTTAAAAGCCCATCGATTTGTCACTACCAATAGTTTCTGTACCCTGTTGGCCAATTTATGACGAAACATTAAGTTCCACTGATCGTGAAATTCGAATGTTCGTCGAATTTAGTGAAAAACTTACCTTGTTAAAGTTAGCCGAAAGTTGCCAGCCGAAAGATAATGCAGATAGTGTCTTGACTGATTCAACAGAAAGTTGAACTCTCTTTATACTCTCGCTCCTATCGATTTTTAAATTCCTATAAACTGAAATAATTTCTCCTTCACCCGTAGGATATAACCCGATCCTAAATTCATCCTAAATTTTAGTTTATGACTGATTTTTGCTGTATTCAAGACACTATCTGCATTATCTTTCGGCTGGAAACTTTCGGCTAACTTTAACAGTATGAAAAACTTATCTTAATCAACAAATTTGCAAATCACAACTCTAAAGTGGGAGAATTTTTCAAATTTTCAACGGAACCGATACCTTTCCCGTACCACGTACATTCAATTAACGATCAGCGGAGCTTTATGTTTCGTTATAAGTTGGCCAACAAGGTACAACACCTATTGGCATTCACAAATCGGTGGGCCTTTAAATGAAAGTAACCATTACAGACTAATTTTTGTTGCTTAAAATCGAAGAATATGAAAGATCGCTCACTCAAATATACATAGCGGAATTGTCCCCTATCAGCGGGTCACATATTTTCGAATTTGCAAGATTCCCGTGATTTACGAAATTAGTCACGTGGGCTTGAGATTGTCGTTAAATTAATCACTTGAAGCTTAACCGCTCAGATAGATCCAACGAGGATTCGAAGTATGTATATGTTTTTCAAACTACTGCACTTTTTCTTTCACTTTGTCTTTGCTGCCTTTATGACATAAGTTTCGGTCATTTACAAAATGTCGTGTATGTGCATCAATTTTAAGATATGGATGTCGATAAGCAACATTTACGTCGTTGCATTGGTATGATATCAGAGGGCCGAATGTCGAAGGGCCGAATGCCGAATGGCCGAATGTCGAAGGGTTGAATGGGTCGAAGGGCCGATTTTTTTTTTCGTTTAATTTAGTTATTTTTTTAATATTTTTGTACAATATACCTATTATCAGAAGGCTTACATAGGGCTGAATGTCTCAGGTGGCGCTTCACAAAATGTTCCTTTACCAAAATGTATCGCTGACTGGATAAGTGGATTTCATTAATATCCAAAACGAAAAATAGTAAAATACTTAAATTCATAAGACATTAATTTGTTTAATAAAAAAAATTTACAAAATATTCCATAAAACAACAAATTTAAAAAATTATATTTCTTATATTTTTCGGCTTTTCGACATTCGGCTCTTTGACATTCAGCCCTTCGACATTCGGTCCTTTGACATACGGTCTTTTGAAATTCGGCCATTTGTACCCATTCCGTTGCATTATATTCTGTTTTCAAATGAAACAAATGCTACCCATAACCCTTTAAGCAAGCAGACTCAAAAATGAAGTCAGCCTCTATATGGGGGACTTCATTTATGAATCTTTTTCTGATTTCATTTTGATTCGCTTCCGACTCAAGTGTTATATGCATTTTAGACACAATTTTGAATTAGTTTTATGATTCGTTTTAAATTCAGAAAACTAATTTCAATATAAATCGGAAAGTTGAAACAGAATAGAATTGCAAAATTAACTCTTTTTCACTTCGTAACATTGGTTCGGAATAGATTTGTCTGATCGATTGGTTTTTAAATCGCAAATATACCTATAAAACACATATTATTGACAATAAAATATAAAATCCAAATGTAGTAAATTTAATTGTTTATTGCTAATGAATAATTTTTGTAACAAAGTTATATAGTTTAGAGTTTTCCCAATCTCCCTCTTGCATAATGGAACCATTTAGTTGCAATTGATACAAATTCACTTGGCTTTGTTGTCGGAAACTATTTTAAAGAACATTCTAAAATTATATAAACAATTTAAGTATCAAAATGAAATGAGAAATTAAAACCGAGTTTGTACCTTTAATTATATTCATAGTTGCATATTCCTGTATTGCCGTTTTACATGTTGATCCCTTTCCATACCATGAATAGCTCAGGGCCACTGCATTCGTCATTATCGCGTTTAGACAATGTGAGATATATTTATTTATGGATCGGTCACATTGATTGTCTAAAATTCCTTCCTTTTAAGTGTATTGAAATTATTTATAAAGTAATACGTACTATAATATATTTTTCATGATTATATTTACCAGAGTATTGGCTGCACTGATGTCAGAAAGTAATATTTCTTCTAATTCTTCGAAATCCTCTTTTTATCTACAAGATAATTAAGCTTCAATTTCCGTGATGACAAAGGAGTTAAATTCGTGTCGAAGATATTTTACTTCCTTTATTAAATTCTCCAACAAAGTTTCTATGTAATGCAACTTATCTTGTTCCGGTGGGCTGTTGATGTCATCATTTTGGTTTTGATTTTTTAGTGCTGTGCTGTTGCTAGCCAGTGTTTTGGATGTGTTTGTGACATAATTAGCCTCGGTACATTTATATTATTGGCTGATTGGTTGATGGGTTATATCCAAATTGGTTGGGGTAGTTTGAATTTCGTTATGTCTACCTGAGTTTGATGCACTTGGAATATATTTGATTTTTTTTAAAGGTGTTACTGCACCGGTGTGAAGTTTTAATCAATTATCAAAAGTGTAGCTACACTAAAAATCATTTTTCAAAAGTGTAGTTACACAATTTAATCAAAAGTGTAGTGATATACAGAAGAAAGTGTAGCAGGGTTGAATTTTTGTTATTTAATCAAAAAAATCATTTTATAGGGACTTAAATTTAAAAATCATGATAAATAAAAATATATATAGTTAATCATCTAAATTTATTTAAATATAATTTAATAAAAAATGAAAAATTAAATTATTTGTATATGCGGTTAAACGTTTTTATAGATTAATTTTGATAACCACCATGTTAACGGGACATTCGGGGAATTTCTCACCGATTTTAGAATACCACTCCGTTCACGATATTTAATATGAAAGTGTAGGGTAGGTTGTGGGCCATAATCAAGTAATTCTAGAGATGTCTATTTAGATCAGTGAATGCCCTCGGATTGTTTGTACTCTTACGGACAAATTTTGGTAACCACCATGTTAACGGGACATTCGGGGAATTTCTCACTGATTTTAGAATACCACTCCGTTCGCGATATTTAATATGAAAGTGTAGGGTAGGTTGTGGGCAATAATCAAGTAGTTCTGGAGATGTCTATTCAGATCTGTGAATGCCCTCGGATTGTGTGTACTCACATGGTGGGTAATCTATAAGAAATTAATCTATAAGAGGACACACACGCTAATGGGATTCGCAAATTACTCTTACTATTTCCATCTACCTATTAACAATTACCGTTTAATATAAAAACGTTTAACCGCATATACAAATAATTTAATTTTACAATTTTTATTAAATTATATTTAAATACCTTTAGATGATTTACTATACATATTTTTATTTATTATGATTTTTAAATTTAAAGTCCCTATAATTTTTTAGATTAATTAAAAAAAATTCAACCCTGCTACACTTTTGATTAAATTGTGTAACTACACTTTTGAAAAATGATTTTTAGTGTAGTTACAAATTTGATAATTGATTAAAACTTCACAACGGTGTTACTGTAGGCGTATTATAGACAAACGAATGACGTTTGAGTTTGTTTGTAGAATTGTGTACCACCTGACATTTTTCTATTTTTGTCATTTGTGTACTAGTCGCAGGTTTTATGTTAGGATTAATTTTTAAAAATTCATTATAATTCTCAGTTTCATCACTCCCGAATTCTGTTGTATCAGAGTACAATACATATTCTGTAATTATGCCAAAAGTTATTCAATAAATAATATAATTAAATTGATTGTAATTAGCTTACCTGTGGCTGCAAGTTGTGTCTTTTGCATTTCTTCTGAATCCACGTTCTCGTCACTAATCATTTTCCGGAGGCTACATCAAATAATGGAACAAACAGACATTCAAGTATTACATTTTTAAATTTAAGAATGTTGCATTCTAATATAGATATATTTTATTTCTATAGTCAGTTTTATGATTTCCTTAACATTATTGATATTAAATTTCTCTTGTTTAGTTAAATAACTTTCCGTTTCATTGCTCCAAATTTCTAAGTAAGATGAGTTTAAAGGATATTCAAAGAAATTTTCTGTGATACTAAGAATCTGGCCTATTAGAATATCATTTTTTATCTCGTTAATTTTAATTGTTTTCCCATCAGCTAAGCGGTAATTGTTGGGATATTTGGTGGACAATGAAATGGAGTCTGAATATTTTGGAATTTCAACTGGTTCCAGGTGATGATCTTTTTCATTCAAACGATCAGTTATTTGTTGAAGAGCAAGTGCGCCTTTTTTACCATTTTCTTTAAAGTTTAAATAAAATTTTCAAATTTAAAACCACTATATTTAATTAAATGTCCGTATTCTTTTACAACATTTCCCAAGTGAAGCAAACTGCGAATGTTACAGATCAAATTTTCCTCTCCATATAATACCGCGAATTTTTCCACAAACTCATTTAATAATTGTGCGGCACATTCATTATTTGTCTTACAATTTCATTGAACGTTCGCTGTTTTCGCGCAAATTTTACCGTTAAACAGTTTCGGATTGTTTTAAGGGGCGCGTTCATTGCAGCTATTGCATTCTTTTTTAATGAAAATGGCTTCTTTTTCATTTTTAGAAATAAGTTTAACATTTGCCGCATAACACCTAATAATACGCAATGCATATAGTCTATAGGCAAACTATAGTTACACACCCAATACCTAGTTCCTCTAATTTCACATTGAAATTTATATGGGGCTCCTTTTGCGTCTTCTGTTTGAAATGTTCGTCCGTTCGGAGAGGATTATTGAGTCCCGGGAAACACACACGATTTTCTTTGTCAACACCTTTTATAGTGCATTTTGTGCAGGCATAATAACCTTACTGTCCTTTCACACCTATATTTAAAAAAAAAAAAAAAAAAAAAAATTAACTTAATTATTGGTTTTATTCAAAACATACCCAATATAAATGATCTGGCAGGAGCATCACAGGTAAAACAACGTAATTTCACCATGAATTTTTGATTTTCAAAAATAATGCTTTTGTCAAAAATTTCTATCATTTCATCTATGAAACTTTTTAAAAAAAACATTGGCACAAAATAGTTTTTTATGGCCGTGGAAAATTCCAATAAAGAAAACGTAATCATATGGAATAATACTTCCGAGAATAGGCCACAAATGGCTATTCGATCTCTTTGCTATGGGAACACTATCAATTAAAATAAATGTCTAAATTAATTATTGGATTTGAAAGTGAATTTAATTTTAAAAAATTTAAGATATTTTTTGACACTCCAATATGTGTATAAAATCCATTCCCCATTGGCACAATTTCGCTTGTACTTCGTTCCGTTTTTTTAGTGTTCTGATGTTCTTTGGTAAATTTGGGTGGTATTTCGTGAAAATTTTAAGCAGCAAATTGGCTGCTTCGTTGGTAATGAAATTCGCGACACTCCATTCAGCAATATCACTTGCAATATTTTGGATACAAAGGTTTTCCATTCCTAATGAAGAAAACTCGCTTTCATTACCGCATTCATTACCAAAATATTCTGCATTTTCCACCAGACTTTCATTTACAATATTATATCCAATATTAGCTGGCAAAGCACGATCAAGTAAGAAGTTGTTTTTGGAAATTCACCGAATACATTTTTATTTTAAGTATATTTCAATATTTCACCTGCAATTTTATATTATATTTGTTAATTTTATATTTTAAAGTTGTTTAACCATAGCTTAGTGTGCATGTTCTTTAAAATAAATCATATATTTAAGTTGTCAAGATGTCAATCGATTATTATAAAAGTTCGCTCAATTCCTTAAAGGGTAGTTTAACAAAATTTAAGACTAAATTAATGGAACGGAAAGCCAATCGTTCAATTTCGGAATTGGAAATTTTGTTAAAAAGATTAAATGGATTGACTGACAAATTTGAAAAATCATTTAACGAATTAAGTACATTAGATATAAATGAGGCTAATACATATTCGGTAGACGTATTTAACGATGGGATCTATGAGGTTGAAGTAGAATTACAAGAATTAATTAAATCCAAATTAGGAAATGTTGTTCATTTACAGTCGGGAAATATCAATGCGATTGACAATAAAAATTTTGATGTATCAGCGCCTTTACCGTTGCCTACTATAACTATACCAGAATTTGAGGGTAAATTTTCTAGCTGGTGTAATTTTAAACAAACGTATACGGATTTATAAAATCATGTTTAGAACATGGATCGGCTTATTCATTTATCAATGGTGTTCCCGCGAATTATAAGACACCATGGGATACCTTGTTTAATCATTATGAGAATGAGAGTAGAGTTAAATGAATTCATATGGGAGATATTTATAATTTGTTTGTTGATAATTTGGGACCTTAAAGTTCCAGTTCAACATTGGGATTTGAATTTAGTATTTCACATTTGTCAACTCATACCTCCTGCAATGCGAAAGGAAATTGAAATTAAAAGACCAAAAGATAGATTGTTTACAATTAAAGAAGTTATGGATATTATTGAGGAACGTGCCCGAATATCGGAAGCAATATGTTCATATTCTGAACCCAAACCTAGCACGAGTAAACGGTCTTTGCAACCCTCTCAGAATTTGTACTATGTCTGTCGTTTTAGTTTGTTTTTACTGTAAACAAGACCATTCAATTTATAAATGTTCTAAATTTGAAAATTTATCATGGCAACAGCGTTATAACTGGGCCAAAGACAATAAATTATGTTTCAATTGTTTTAGAGGGCATCATATATCGAAATGCAGAGCGAAAGGTTATAGAAAATGTCATAAAAATCATAACACGTTATTTCATATTAGTTCAGATTCTAAAACCGCAGCCGATTCAAGTACGCCAAATCATTCCGAAGGTCCTAATAAAAATCCACAAATTACAATTTCAACACAATTCGAAGTAGCAATAGTACCAAAGGTTAATTTAATTTCTGTCATGCCATTGAAAGATACTTGTAATTCAATTGATACTTCTCTGAGTCCCAGTATTAATGTATTTACAACATATTCTCAAGTTTATTGTCAACAGCTGTTGTTTAATTGAAGGATTAAATAGTGTTTTAGTGCCGTGTTGAGTTATTCTAGATCAGGGAGCTCAATCAAATTTTATAACAGAAGAGTTGTGCCAAAAATTACGAGTACCAGATTAGTACCAGGTTAGATTTTTTGATTATTCCTAAAATTTCAAATAATATTCCACTTTATCCAGTGAATTTTAATGCTTGTTTGCCAAAGTCCATAAAGTTGGCTAATCCAACTTTTTATATTCCTCAAAAATTAGATATGATTATAGGGGCCGAATTATTTTTCGATATTTTCTGTTTAGGAGATTCTATTACTTTAAATAACGAATTACCACCGTTTCAAAACTCAACGTTAGGCTATGTTGTATGTGGGTAAGTAAAAGAAGCAAATCAAATCAAATTGATTGAAAGTTCGTTTTGCTCTGTTAATCTAGAGGATTTACATAAACAAGCGCAAAGGTTTTTTCAGGTAGAAGAAATCGAAAATGCTAACAATTTTCTTTAGAAGAAAAGACATGCGAATCACATTATGTAAATAATGTTAAACGGGGTGTATCTGGTCGATATAGCGTAGCTTTACCAACTAAATCAAATTTATTTAATCTCGAACGAAAATTGAAGCTTAACTCTGAATTAAATATGCAATATATCGCTTTCGTGGAAGAATATAATTCCCTTAATCATATGACAAATAAACGCGATGTTGATTCTTTGACATCATCCGGGTTTATAACTCCACCAAAGTGTATGGCTCCATCTAAGTCTACCGTTTCATCTGAGTCCATAGTTCCATTTGGTTGTAAAGCTCCATTTGAGTCTGTTTCATATTTTTTGCCGCATCACGCGGTATTTAAGAACAATAGCTTAACCACAAAATTAAGAATTGTGTTCAATGCGTCGTCTAAGACTACATCAGGTCTTTCATTAAATGACATTTTTATGAATGGTCCCATAATTCAGAATGATTTGTTCTCAATTTAAGTGAGGTTTAGAAAATTTCCTGTAGCGTTAGTAGCAGACATTACCAAAATGTACCGTCTCTCTCTCTCTCTGGCACTATACATCCCATCAAGGGATTTGGCCGCCTCAAATGAGGTTTCATAATCATATTTTCATTTCGGATAATGAGTGATTAATTCATTGATCCTAAACCAGCCGTGAAATTGTTCCTTGTCACCACCGGGAATCGAACCCGGGACCTCCGGTAGCTGGAGCAAGCATGCTGACCACTTTGCCACCGGGGCGGCAAAAAATTACACGAGTGTGGTCTACTCAACAGACTATCATATACGTCTTAAATGATAATTGATAAACAAATGATTGGAATTAATCAAGCGAAAATAAATTAACTCATTGAAGTTGTTTAATAAAATGTACCGTCGTCAGGTTCTAATTCATGAGAAAAACAGATGCCTTCAACAAATTCTTTGGAGAAATTCAGTTGATAAAAAAAATTGGTATTTATCAAATAAATACGGTTACAAATAGGATGGTCAGTGCTTCTTTTGCTGCAATAAGGTCATTATGTCAACTAGCCTTGGACGAATATAATAATTTTCCAAGATCATCGGAAATATTAAATAACGATTTTTATGTGGATGATCTTGTATCCGGTACGGACGATGTTAACGAAGCCAAAATATTAAAAGAAGAGCTCGTTCAACTGTTATTAAAAGGGGGATTCGATTTGCTACGAAAGTACCTTGATGGATTTGACTTAATTCTAAACAAAGTTATTTAATAATCTTTTAATATTCAATAAAAATTTTAACAAATAACAATATTTTTAATATGCAAAATACAGTAAAACCTCGATTTAGCGGACTAATTGCGGGTTAAATCCGAATGTCCGTTTGATCCGAATGTTTTTAAATTTAATCGACTATGGATTTTGCACTTGTTCTGGAATATGGCCACCTAGGACATAACTCGTTTATCTCTTATATGTTGGGATTTTGTTTGTTGGATGGAAATGAGATTCATAAACAGTTCTCGGAAGAATTTCTGAAATATGGCCACCTGAGAAAGAACTCAGGCATATCTTAGCTGATTATGTTGGGATTGGGTGTTTCGGATGGAAATGGGAAACTTAAATTATTATTGAATAAATTTCAGGAATATGGCCACCTGGAACGAAAAACGATCATGGGATTCTTAAAAGATTTTGGGAAGAAGTTCTGGAGTATGACCATGTGGAACGGAACTCGTTCAATTCTTAACCGATTATGATAAGATTGGGTATGTTGGATGAAATGGGATTTTTAAATGGAATTTCGAAAAAGTTCTGGTAAATGACCAAAAATCGTTTAATAATCCCATTTTCCTCCAACATACCTAATCCCATTATAATCCGATAAGAATTGAACTAATTCCGTCCCAGGTGGCCATATTCCAGAACTTTCTCCAAAAATCATTTAAAAATCCCATTTCAATTCAACATACCCAATCCCATCACAATCGGTTAAGAATTGAACGAGTTCCGCCCCAGGTGGCCATATTTCAGAACTTCTTCCAAAAAATATTTGAGAATCCCATTTCCATCCAACTTACCCAATCCCATTATAATCGATACTGTATTATTCAAACAGCGAATTGCTCCGTTTGGGATTCATCGATATAAAATAAACAAAGCGCTATCGCGCTGCTTGCGTTTTTTCGCACTCATTTAGAGAAAGCGCGATCGCGTTGTTTAATATTCTTCGACAGTGTTTTTTCAATACCGTCTGGGACTCAAACGGTTAAATTGACTTTGAGTGAACATTCTGTGAATCATTCAACAGTAAACAAGTGGTTTGCAAGATTTCGTGATGATAGTTTTAGTGTTGAGGACGAAAACAAAGAATTGTTTGCACAAAATCATTACGGGTGATGAAAAATGTATTTTGTACGATAGTCCTTTTGCCTCATCCAAGTGCTGCAGTTACCAAATGCAGTGATAACAATACCGTCTGGATGAGAAATACGTTTGTTGATGTTTTGCAAGAGGCGTCAATGTCAAAAACCATATCTTACTGCAGCTCGTCTTCCTGATTTTCCTAGCCTAAATTCAAAGAGAGTTTTGTTAAATGAAATGTTGGCTTCATTTCCCATATTGTTATATTACGAGCTGGAACTTTCAATTTCCAAAAACGTTTTAGCTGCTTGTTTAGGTAGTATGGTAAAGGTGTTAAGTCGCGCTATCGGTTAATTGTTGTTGTTTCTAGGACGACCGGATATTATCCAAGCGATTTCGTTTTTGGGCGATATGTTTGCGGCGCGGATCTTTTTTTATGCCTCTTATAATTATTTCGCCATTAGAACTGGCACCACCTTTTTAGTCATTTAGTCGGTATATCTCAAACCTTATCCAATAAAATACTAGTAACCCAAGATATGTTTTATTTTGGGCATTTTGAATGAATATAAGCGCATTGGTCTTCCACAATATTAACAATACGATTAAACATTGTACTATACTTTAACCTTAAGAAAATAAAAATCAGTGTCCTTGTAATTAAAGTTTTTTACAACTTAGTGTCCTTATAACAGCAAGAGTATTTTGGGTCTTGATATTTTACTGGTTTAATTAGGCGAAAAATACGGCGTTCCTTGGGTATTAAGAAATCGAATTATTTAGTAATTAAAGTTGCCGAAATATTAATGGAGTATGTAAAGGTGCAGAAAGCTCTTTCAGGCTATTTAGTAATCTGTCCTACAAAAATTTTCTGTCAATATTATCTCTGGTAAATATACGATTATTTGCTTTGCGCGCCATCTGTCTGTCAAATAGACTTATTTATCGCGATTGAAAATAGGTTTGAACGCCATCACAGTGCACGATTTTGGTATTTCGTTTTTAGTTCAAATTAGGATTATTCACACTAAATACAATTTGCATATCACATCATGCCGACCAATTTGACAGCATTAACAAATCACTAACAGTTTGATTTGCTCTCAAATATCCTTTCTCAAAAATAAAACGATTCCACTACAAATAAAAATATTTCACTGTTACGGAATAGAGAGACAAGTATGTATTTAATTCCATTGAATACAGTAGTTCGTAGTACGTCGGTATTAATTTCCATCGGTATTGAAACATTGAAAACTAGCACCTTGTTTTCCCTATGTCTGCGATGTATGATACATAAATTTACAGAGTACTGGTCAAATTATGAAGCAAATTTTAGCTACACATCCAAGATTTGTTGTTGATATTAATTTTAAGTGTGTTTCATAAAATGACCAGAAGCTCGGTTTTTTGTGGGTAACTTAGATACGTTTTACTGTATATTTTATAGTAATATTAGCAGCATTTCTTGAAGCTTGATCTGATCCGGATCAATTCACTTTCAATGAAACAACATCATGACTCTAACTAGATTTAAATTCAATTATTTTGAACTAAAAGATAATTTGAATTACCAGCCTTTCCTACGATTAGTGAACGCAGTCGATGTTATCACGTAAAAATCAGTAGATGATGCGTAAACGCCCATCTCAAATACCAAGACTATTAGTATTGACTATGAAATCACGCATTCATTAAATTGAATAAACCAACTCTCTTCAAATAAATTAAAACCAGCTTGCCTTCTACTATGCCGGAAATAACAAGCAAACAAATCCAGTTTAAAAATCATAATCAATCATTTATTGATTTATTGATTTTATATGTGAATCGCGATGGGTAACAAAAAATTTTAAAGAAATAAATCAACCAAATAACCGTTTAACTGCACGAGCATTAAAATTCAAAAAAATATGACTCAACTAATACAATTTGACAATAACAAGTATACATTTTAACTATTTTAAATCCATTGCACACAAACCGATTATACCGAAACGAATCAATCATTTCGTGCCAATCAATATAATTTGAGTCAATTTAATGATAGATTGGTTCTCAAACGGTTTTGGTTGTAAATTTCACTCGAACATCTTAATCCATACAACTCGAGTTAAAATTAAATTATTTTCCACTCAATTACATTAAGTCAACTTAATTGTCGACAAAACCGTAATCCGTTTGATCGATTTGTACTATTGTGTATACGTACGTATACAAGAAAGACAAGTCGAAGATAAGAATTTTGTAAGCGATATATCGACAATTAAATTCAAGTTAAAAAAAAAAATATTTATTTGGTCGCGTTCTGAAAAGATTTATGGCCTCAGTAAATCGTCTTTTATATACGCCTTCAAGAAATATTTTATAAGTTACTCAGAATAATTTATATCTGCTCGTATATACGACCTCATACCTTTTTAAAAATTACCTTTGTTTATTATTATTTTTATTTTAAACATATAAAAAATTTAAAAAATAAATAAAAAATTAGATTGCCGAGCTAAATAAAATAAAATAAAAATTATTTAAAGAAAATGAATGTTGCTATTGATTCGGGGTGGTATTCCAAGGGTGATATTTGATTTTTTTTTTTAATGTATTTCAACTTCGATTTTTCATCACATCATCATCATCTTGTTATTTTCTTCTTGTATGTACCTGGTACCTATACCTACCAATGTATTTTTTGTTAAAGTAATCTATTTACCAATTCAATTGAAATTTATTGAAAAGAAAATCGATTTTTCTATAAGATATAAATAATTTTTTCATCAACATCTCATCGTCATAATACAACATCTTCCCCCGTCTTTTTTACCGTTGTCGATTCATATATATATATATTTTTTTTATTTATTTATCCTAATTTCTGACTTATTAGTTTTGAATTTATCTTACGATTATTATTATATTCAAAGTGTCTAATTAGGAGATATCGATATAATTTGTCATGTTTTTATGCATAAACCATAACTTCTTTCATTTGGTGTAACCATAGCAAAATAATTATCTCAAGGTTACTTGAGTTTTAAATTATTTTTTTTAAATTTGATAGACAGTGAGGAACGTGCCAACAACATGCTCAAAACTCATTCCGTTGGTGGTATTTTAATTGTTCCTTGTGTATAAAAAATAATTACTCTTGCAAGCTCATCATGGTCAACAACACATTTCCTATGTATTGAGCAGCTCGTTACTTTAAGGGTTTTGATAGATTCCGGGGCCAGCCATCTTAGTGTCAACAAAGATTTCCAACCTCTTACATGTAAAAAATAGGAAAACCTTAGTAAATATTGCGGGGCTAGGTAGTTTGCAGACCCGATATATGAATGTCAAAATTACACAACTATTTTCTACGGAAAGCCGGACCAAAACCGAAATTAGAACGCAAGACAGAAAATTTGACGGTACAAATAATTTTAGGTTTGTATTATCAAATGCTATTCAAATGCCCCATTAGCTTCACTAAGATCGCAAATCATAAAACGGATCAAAACCGAAATTATAATGCATACCAAGGTCTATTGATCAACAGTGAAGGCTCAAGGCAACCTAGTCAATTCAAAAGTAAAAAAAACCTAGTCAATTATTCCATTAAAATTATTTAAGCTCTACTAGTTCTTGACCACTTTAGGTTATCACGCTAAAACAGCCACAGGAATATTGAAACGTCCAAATGCTTAACGAGGGGGAATATGTTGCACAAAGAGACATATAATATAAAATAAACCACAAAACTTTAATTAAATTTAGTTTTTAGCAATAAAAAAATTTGAAAGTGTAATTTTTTTCTGTAAAAACATTTCTTCAATAGCTGCCCTACCAGTAAAATAAAATGAAAAACTAATTAGAACAATCAATTAAAATAAACAATTTAATAGACATTTTTTCGTAGTTTGTCACAATATTTCTCTTTGCTGGGTTTACAGTAAGCGATTCTTTGAGCCCAGTTTTTAAGAACTCGTTCGATGATTTTGGCCCTTATTTAGCGAATAGCTGCCGCAATTTTGTTTTTTCAACACCAACAAATCAATGTTCAGCGCAGGCTAATTGACATGTCCATCACTCGGTTTTTAAATTTGGCGCGAAGAGATCGTTTGTCGGTCGGTTTGTGTGGCATGTGGCGCCATCTTGTTGAAACTAAAAGTTGCTCACAATCATAGTGTCGATTTCAGGAATTAAAAAGTTGGTGAGCATGGCTCTGTAATTATGCCATCACTCTAAAATCCACACCAAATAGTCACTCTTGGTGGATGCATTGGCTTCTCTCCGATTAGGTGTGGCTGTTTCGAACCCCAAGTCCGGCAGTTCTGCTTGTTCACAAAGCCCACGAGTGGAAATGCGCTTCCTCTGAGAAGATGATTTTCGTCCAAACTCTACGTGATTATGAAGCTACATATGAGTCATCTGGACCTTGTTGGCGAATAATCCGAAGTGTTGAGATCGATGGATTCTGTCCTACACTATATGAGCAGCCGTAATATTCTAGAGTGCGCATACAGTCCGACCTCGGGGGTAACTTTTGTCATTCAATAGTAAGCCTTTTTCGAGAATTTTCTTGAAAGTTCCACTTCACGATCCATATTTTTTCCAAATTTGGCACGGTTTCGACTACACAATACTGACATTGAACATAAGTTTAAATGCCTATCAAATACTTAACAAAAAAAATAACAAATTTTTTCATATACGTATACGCGATATATATGTGTTGGTTAGTTATTTCCCTAAATGTTGCTCATAGGTAAACAAAAAAATATTAGAGTACAATTAGGCGAATACAAATAAAATTCTGTAACACAATCAGCTGCGTTTTTATGAAAATAATCGAGTTGAGTTCGCGAGTCCTTTTTCCGAATTTGCCCAATTTAAACTAAAAAAAATTTTTTTTTTTAATTAAATAAATTAGATTTAATAATCCTCTAAGTATAAACGAAAACATCCATCATAAAAGTTTTCTAGTTTTCCTGTAATATCGCTGTGCTGCATAGTTCTGAACAACTCCATATAATACAGAACTATAGAGAACAACGATATTACAAGAAAAATATACAACTTTTAAGATGGATTTTTCTGGTTATACATAGGTTACTATTAAATCTAAATTTTTAAATTTAAAAAAAATTAAATTTTGTGTTTGAATGGGGTTTCAAATTAAAGCTATCGCGAACTCAACTCGATTACTTTCAGAAAAACGCAGCTAATCGAAACATTCATTTGAAAGTAAGGCTTTAATGTGCTGAATATGCGCAACGTAAAAATAAAACCGCATAACATAGTCTAAAGTATAAAAATGCTAAATGGTCGATCCCATATACTAAATGTCAAAAATGCTAACTGGTTGGTTCATATGAATAAAAAGCATGAACGATTTTGTTCTACAGAATTCAAAAGTCCCATAAATAGACATGGATTTTTATAATGTTTTTGGTATGTACTTTAGTACAAAAACGCCAAATGGTCGGTCCCTGGGGTCGGTGATATGAATAACAAGAAACAACTGGAACAGTTGTTGTAAGAAACTTCAAGGAAAGGCCTTCAATGAAAAGTGCCTCCTTCAAAATCGATTAACGCTTGAGAACGAGGACTTACACAAGATAACTATTTATTTTACTACGATTTCACACGACTTTATCTAAAATTTGACTCATAGACTCGATTCACAATTTTGGCGTTTGAAAGGTGGATCCTTCCTCTACAAATTCCATACCAACCTTGCTCTGTTAATTAATATCTACTGCGAATTCACACGACTATATCTAAAATTTGACTCATAGACTCGATTCACAATTTTAGCATTTGAAAGGCGGATCCTTCCTCTACAAATTCCATACCAACCTTGCTCTGTTAATTAATATCTACTACGACTTCACACGACAATATCTTAAGTTTGACTCATAGATTCGATTCACATTTTTGGAGTTTGAAAGGTGGATCCTTCCTCTACAAATTCCATATTAACCTTGCTCTGTTAATTAATATCTACTACGAATTCACACGACTATATCTAAAGTTTGACTCATAGACTCGATTCACAATTTTGGCGTTGGAAAGGTGGATCCTTCCTCTACAAATTCCATACCAACCTTGCTCTGTTAATTAATATCTACTACGACTTCACACGGCTATATCTAAAATTTGACTCATAGACTCGATTCACAATATTTGCGTTTGAAAGTTGGATCCTTCCTCTACAAATTCCATACCAACCTTGCTCTGTTAATTAATATCTACTGCGAATTCACACGACTATATCTAAAATTTGACTCATAGACTCGATTCACAATTTTGGCGTTTGAAACGTAGATCCTTCCTCTACAAATTCCATACCAACCTTGCTCTGTTAATTAATATCTATTACGACTTCACACGACTATATCTAAAATTTGACTCATAGACTCGATTCACAATTTTTGCGTTTGAATAGTAGATCCTTCTTCTACATATTCCATACCAACCTTGCTCTGTTAATTAATATCTACTACGACTTCACACGACTATATCTAAAGTTTGACTCATAGACTCGATTCACAATTTTGGCGTCGGAAAGGTGGATCCTTCCTCTACATATTCCATACCAACCTTGCTCTGTTAATTAATATCTACTACGACTTCACACGACTATATCTTAAGTTTGACTCATAGATTCGATTCACATTTTTTTAGTTTGAAAGGTGGATCCTTCCTCTACAAATTCCATATTAACCTAGCTCTGTTAATGAATATCTACTACGAATTCACACGACTATATCTAAAGTTTGACTCATAGACTCGATTCACAATTTTTGGCGTTGGAAAGGTGGATCCTTCCTCTACAAATTCCATACCAAACTTGCTCTGCTAATTAATATCTACTACGACTTTACACGACTATATCTAAAATTTGACTCATAGACTCGATTCACAATTTTTGCGTATGAAAGGTGGATCCTTCCTCTACAAATTCCATACCAACCTTGCTCTGTTAATTAATATCTACTACGAATTCACACGACTATATCTAAAATTTGACTCATAGACTCGATTCACAATTTTAGCATTTGAAAGGCGGATCCTTCCTCTACAAATTCCATATCAACCTTGCTCTGTTAATTAATATCTACTACGACTTCACACGACTATATCTAAAATTTGACTCATAGACTCGATTCACAATTTTGGCGTTTGAAAGGTGGATCCTTCCTCTACAAATTCCATACCAACCTTGCTCTGTTAATTAATATATACTACGAATTCACACGACTATATCTTAAATTTGACTCATAGACTCAATTCACAATTTTAGCATTTGAAAGGCGGATCCTTCCTCTACAAATTCTATATCAACCTTGCTCTGTTAATTAATATCTACTACGACTTCACACGACTATATCTAAAATTTGACTCATAGACTCGATTCACAATTTTGGCGTATGAAACGTAGATCCTTCCTCTACAAATCCCATACCAACCTTGCTCTGTTAATTAATATTTACTACGACTTCACACGACTATATCTAAAATTTGACTCATGGACTCGATTCACAATATTTGCGTTTGAAAGTTGGATCCTTCCTCTACAAATTCCATACCAACCTTGCTCTGTTAATTAATATCTACTGCGAATTCACACGACTATATCTAAAATTTGACTCATAGACTCGATTCACAATTTTGGCGTTTGAAACGTAGATCCTTCCTCTACAAATTCCATACCAACCTTGCTCTGTTAATTAATATCTATTACGACTTCACACGACTATATCTAAAATTTGACTCATAGACTCGATTCACAATTTTTGCGTATGAAAGGTGGATCCTTCCTCTACAAATTCCATACCAACCTTGCTCTGTTAATTAATATCTACTACGAATTCACACGACTATATCTAAAATTTGACTCATAGACTCGATTCACAATTTTAGCATTTGAAAGGCGGATCCTTCCTCTACAAATTCCATATCAACCTTGCTCTGTTAATTAATATCTACTACGACTTCACACGACTATATCTAAAATTTGACTCATAGACTCGATTCACAATTTTGGCGTTTGAAAGGTGGATCCTTCCTCTACAAATTCCATACCAACCTTGCTCTGTTAATTAATATATACTACGAATTCACACGACTATATCTTAAATTTGACTCATAGACTCGATTCACAATATTTGCGTTTGAAAGGTGGATCCTTCCTCTACAAATTCTATACCAACCTTGCTCTGTTAATTAATATCTACTACGACTTCACACGACTATATCTAAAATTTGACTCATAGACTCGATTCACAATTTTGGCGTATGAAACGTAGATCCTTCCTCTACAAATCCCATACCAACCTTGCTCTGTTAATTAATATTTACTACGACTTCACACGACTATATCTAAAATTTGACTCATGGACTCGATTCACAATATTTGCGTTTGAAAGTTGGATCCTTCCTCTACAAATTCCATACCAACCTTGCTCTGTTAATTAATATCTACTGCGAATTCACACGACTATATCTAAAATTTGACTCATAGACTCGATTCACAATTTTGGCGTTTGAAACGTAGATCCTTCCTCTACAAATTCCATACCAACCTTGCTCTGTTAATTAATATCTATTACGACTTCACACGACTATATCTAAAATTTGACTCATAGACTCGATTCACAATTTTTGTGTTTGAATAGTAGATCCTTCTTCTACATATTCCATACCAACCTTGCTCTGTTAATTAATATCTACTACGACTTCACACGACTATATCTAAAGTTTGACTCATAGACTCGATTCACAATTTTGGCGTTTGAAACGTAGATCCTTCCTCTACAAATCCCATACCAACCTTGCTCTGTTAATTAATATCTACTACGACTTCACACGACTATATCTAAAATTTGACTCATAGACTCGATTCACAATTTTGGCGTATGAAACGTAGATCCTTCCTCTACAAATTCCATACCAACCTTGCTCTGTTAATTAATATCTACTGCGAATTCACACGACTATATCTAAAATTTGACTCATAGACTCGATTCACAATTTTGGCGTTTGAAACGTAGATCCTTCCTCTACAAATTCCATACCAACCTTGCTCTGTTAATTAATATCTATTACGACTTCACACGACTATATCTAAAATTTGACTCATAGACTCGATTCACAATTTTTGCGTTTGAATAGTAGATCCTTCTTCTACATATTCCATACCAACCTTGCTCTGTTAATTAATATCTACTACGACTTCACACGACTATATCTAAAGTTTGACTCATAGACTCGATTCACAATTTTGGCGTTGGAAAGGTGGATCCTTCCTCTACATATTCCATACCAACCTTGCTCTGTTAATTAATATCTACTACGACTTCACACGACTATATCTAAAATTTGACTCATAGACTCGATTCACAATTTTGGCGTTTGAAAGGTGGATCCTTCCTCTACAAATTCCATACCAACCTTGCTCTGTTAATTAATATCTATTACGACTTCACACGACTATATCTAGAATTTGACACATAGATTCGATTCACATTTTTTGCGTTTGAATAGTAGATCCTTCCTCTACAAATTCCATACCAACCTTGCTCTGTTAGTTAATATCTACTACGACTTCACACGACTATATCTAAAATTTGACTCATAGACTCGATTCACAATTTTGGCGTTTGAAAGGTAGATCCTTCTTCTGCAAATTCCATACCAACCTTGCTCTGTTAATTAATATCTACTACGACTTCACACGACTATATCTAGAATTTGACACATAGATTCGATTCACATTTTTTGCGTTTGAATAGTAGATCCTTCCTCTACATATTCCATACCAACCTTGCTCTGTTAGTTAATATCTACTACGATTTCACACGACTATATCTAAAATTTGACTCATAGACTCGATTCACAATTTTGGCGTTTGAAAGATGGATCCTTCCTCTACAATTTCCATACCAACCTTGCTCTGTTAATTAATATCTACTACGACTTCACACGACTATATCTAAAGTTTGACTCATAGACTCGATTTACAATTTTGGCGTTTGAAAGATGGATCCTTCCTCTACAAATTCCATACCAAACTTGCTCTGCTAATTAATATCTACTACGACTTTACACGACTATATCTAAAATTTGACTCATAGACTCGATTCACAATTTTGGCATTTGAAAGGTGGATCCTTCCTCTAAAATTTCCATACCAACCTTGCTCTGTTAATTAATATCTACTACGACTTCACACGACTATATCTAAAATTTGATTCATAGACTCGATCGAGAATAATTGTTTTCTTACTAATAACCAGAGTGCTTTTTGCGTTTTTGTATTAACCATGCCAGTAAATTGTTTGTTATTAAATTAATTTTTCGTGATATAAATTTCTGCGCTTTTATATTTTTTTTGGTTTCGCAATGGTTCAAACACCTGTCGCTATTTGTTTACTGAAATTTTCTGTATTGGAATTCTTTTTCGGGATAACAAAAATAAAATATCATGATAGTAAAAATGTCATGACAGTAAAAAAAAAAATTCGGGATTACATTCAAAAGTAGCGTGATATAGAAAATTTTTCGGGATGACACTCAAAAATGTCGTGATATTCGTTTTATAGTGTTGCCATCGCAGTTCTTCGGGATTTTTTTCGGGCTAACTTCACAGACATGCCTTTTTCGGAGAATTTGCTCTCTCAAAGGCGGTATAACACCCAGATAATCATGTCGATTCAATGAATTCTTCTATTCTTCTTGAAAAATCTTCTTCACTCAAACAGAAGAAATCAATAATAGAAGAATCTTCTATTTTGCTATTCAGTGTAGCAGTGGGATTGTAATCTTCTATTTTTATTATTGAAAGTTCCAAATCGATTTTTTTCTTCTATTTGCTCTTACTATTGTCAAAAATGTATTATTACACAAAACCAAAACTGTGCTCTAATTCTCTAAGTAGTAAGATAATTTGTAAACGTGTAAACGATAATTTATCTTGCCTTTTTTTGCAATATTCGCATTCTCTAATTGCACTCCAAGATAAAATTTAAAACGGTTACGATAAATAAATGTCAAAACTTCACACTCTTCGTGGGTTCATATTTAGACTTTGATGGCCCATATCTTGTGTTCCCATTTAAATTTCAACATTAATCTTATGAATATAAGTTATTCTAAATAGCATCTGTTCCCAAACTATAGTTCAACTTGTTATGGATTGTGGTAAGGGTAATTTTAAAGGTACAAATTGTATACAAAATATTTAATTTGATTCAATATAGATCTTCTATTCTCAATATCTTCTATTCTTCTATACTTGTGTATGAAAATTATTAAATGTCGAAATAGAAGGAAAAAATAGAAGAATTGCTATTCCATATTAAAAATAAACAATTTTTTCGTTTGAAGGTTTTGACTAAAAATAGAATATATAAAAATGAGACTTTTATGACAAGAAGAAATAGATTTTTTTTTATTGTTATCAAAAGCGGGTTGTGTTCTAATTAAATCTTCACAATTTAAAAATGAATTTTTGTTTAATGCGAAGTGAAAGAATCCGCCAAAAGCGTATTGGTTCGTAAGTAAATTTATTAATTATTTAATAAAAATTAATTAAATAAATTTTTGTAGACAAAAACGAAAAATGAGACTGAAGGATATAAGAATAAACAAGGATCCGTTTCAGCTTATTGATAGTGTATTCCACAAGTACTTTTGATTGCAAAAGCAAAAAGGAATTGTTGTGATATTTGTAACCGATTTAGTAGCAAAATCCAGCTTCAACTCAATACCATTTAAATTACAAGTATGTATTAATTATTTGGAAATGCAATTAGGGTACGTAAATGAGTCTTATTACTTAGGTGCTTGCTACTTTGCTTTTTTTGTGGGCAAGGAAGCTATCAAGCTTCCGTTGGTAGCAACAATGTGTTGGGCCTGTAACAACCTAGTGTGTCAAGATGTATTCACAATGTAACTTGCCTTATAAACAAATATTTGGTGCCAAAGCACAGAACATTGCCTACAACTATTTTAGAAAAAACTAGAAACAAATCAAGGTATGAAAAAAATGTATCATATTTATTAATTTATAAAATTTCGTAATGTTCCATTAACAGGTTTCAGGATAAATATGGAATGAGGAATATAATCAGTGCTATTGACGGTGTCCAAATAACCATCGCCCCACCAGAAAATTCTGTTGAGACACCTGGCATTGTGCATATCCATACTACGGTAACTTGAATCCGGTAACTACTTCGTTTCTTTCCCCTTTACCTATAAAATAAAAAACATTTATAGATAAAGGGGAAAGAAACGAAGTAGTTACCGGATTCAAGTTACCGTAGTATGGATATGCACATTGAGTTTTTTTCCATGAAATTTTAGCACGGCATACTTTATGAAAATAAAAATAGAAGAAAACAATTCCATTTGGAACTTTCAATAATAAAAATAGAAGATTACAATCCCACTGCTACACTGAATAGCAAAATAGAAGATTCTTCTATTTTTGATTTCTTCTGCTTTAGTGAAGAAGATTTTTCAAGAAGAATAGAAGAATTCATTGTATCGACGTGAACATTAAACGTCAAAACGAAATTTTAATTATTTTTTATCCTTAACAACTCAAAAAATATAATTGCTAGAAACGTAAATTGTTGCATATACATCAAAGCCATCTAGAATCACACATAGCCCTCAAAATCATATTGAAAAATATTCGGAGTCGGTAGTTATTTGAAATTCAAATCAAGATACGGTTAGATAACTTATAAAACAAACCAAATGTTTGAAAAGAACATTACAACAGTCAAAAATTTCTTTATTTCGTATGGTCGCATTATTTTTAGTAAAAACCTTCTAAGCGAAAAAATCAAAAAAATTTGTTTATTTTTAATATGGAATAGCAATTCTTCTATTTTTTCCTTCTATTTCGACATTTAATAATTTTCATATACAAATATAGAAGAACAGAAGATATTGAGAATAGAAGATCTATATTGAATCGACCTGAATATTGTCACATCTTATGGCAAGAATTCCGAGTGCACAAGAACGCGATAACCAAAGAAAACAGTCAACATTACCTCGTCTTTTGATGAACTTTAAAGTGGTTTTTTCGGTTGCGGCTCAGTTGGAAGGCGCCATTCCGAAAAAAGGAATAAATATCATGCTTGTTGAGTGGTTTGCATGTCAAACTCGTAAACCTATGTCTCAGTTCCGAAAATTCAGGTCTTTCGGAACTGGTCGATCGTAACGCGTTTTATGCCCAAAAGATACAGAAAGTTCAGCGGCAATCGCTATCAAATCTAAATGATGACTTTCCGTCACCATTTCCTTCACTTTATTGATGTTGACTTCAGTTGAGACCGACCGAGGCAAATTTGCCACCACTTCCCGGCTGCATTTTAATGGTCTGTACCACTCATATGCACGTGTTTGTGATAAAATCAATTCACCCTAGCGACAAAAAAATGTACAATCCAGACTGTAATTTTTACCCATTTATCAACTACAACTATTGTAACCAAACAGGTGTTACTGCTTAGATCTGCCCACATTTATCAAAAAATCGTATAGAAATCATAAAATAATTTTAAGATACCCAACGAGATCAATCGCTGTCTAGAAGTAGTATTGCAGATATAAAAAATTAAGAGTAAAATCTGCATCTTTTCAGTTCCAATTGAACCGTAATATAATCCGCGCATTCAATCGGTACTTTATACAGTATTTTCCGTGTGGAAAACTAAAGCATTTAAAAAATTTATTTTTTGGTATTTCACATCTGCTTGCGATTACATGCATGTACCATGCATATGAAATGTAACAAGCTTTGTAATAACCGAAATTTTTAGGGAACTCAATTTGGATTAACTCGTTATATTTAAATTCCTCATTAAAAGTTTTAAATTTTTTTTTTCTAAGAATTGGATGTGATTTTAAACACTTAGAATGGACTATAAAACTCATCCCTTATTACGAGACCTTTTTAGCACTATGTATAACTAAATATAAAAATAAAATTGAAAGTGTCGCACGCATCAAGAGGACGAAAAATTAAACCCAACTTTTACTATAAAAATATTCCGCATGTGAAGGGAAACCTTTTTGCCTAGAATTTTTTACAGAATTTTTTTTTGTAGGTGCCCAACCCATGTTGAGGTTACATTTTTATTTTAGTTGATTTTTTATGAACTCCTTTAAAAAGTTATGAAAATAAAATAAAATCTCGTAATAAATCTCATATAAGTCACATTTTTTTTATTGAGGAGATAAATTTTTTTTCCTATGTACAAGGGATGATATACGGTTTTGGATGATGATTTTTGGATTTCATGTTATATTAAAGAAAATATATGTATTTGTAAAAGATGACATAATGTGAGGTATTAAGTGTAGAGTATATAAAGGGGCGAGGAACTTTGAATTTACGGAACAAAAATGTAAGATAAACGTTAAGCAAGTTGTTGAGATTGTTTGTGTACAACTGACATGTTACACGACAAATCATGATTTTGTAAACACATTGATTGAACATAACAAAAAGTTTTAAAGTCGCCAAGAGTGGTAGGTTAGCAACCAAAGACAATGGCAATTATACTTTTGTGGGGCATTTCTAAAATAATTCCAAGGCAGTAAACATAAATTTGATCTGGAACTGAAACTCAAATACAACGAGGAAAGGGAAAGGCCGCTTGCCGCTTTCAGCATAGACATAGGTCTTCCAAAACATTCTCTTCCTGGTTCCAGTTGAAGAATCGTACCGCACCATTCTATTTCCTCTGCCCTGCAATTTCCCTCAACGTCAGAATGGCTCGGCGCCCAGACCAACTGGATATTGAAATGTTCACTCATCTCGTTAAGAGATGTGTGCCAATTCAACGCCACCCTTGACGCCAGTGAAACTGAATCCGACTGTCCACATAGACAGTGATATAAGTCAACGATATCACATTATGCTTCAACCAGTTCATGACCACTTCAATCGCTATAACTTTAACCTGATCATGGTCTTGATAAGGAGACCACTATTCCAATCCTTTCGAGATGGGAAATTCACCTTGAAAAGCTTGTCGAAGCACAAACGGGGTGTTTTGTAGTCATAATTCACCAGTTCATGCCACACTGAATTAACTGTAGTTGAGTGCCCTTTCTGAGTGCAATTTGCAACCCGAAGTCGCAAATAGCCGGACGGCCGTGTTAACCTCTATTTGTTTGCCGATAATATCCAACGGGAGAAGGTACACTAATGAGCAAACACGCTGCCCTTTGCACCTTCTCCATCATGTTCCTATAGAATACTTTCTCCCGAGCTGGCCAACAAACACTCACACAATACAGCAGTATAAGCCTTAAAGCTGCCTTGTAAAGTCAGTTCACCAGCTCCGGTTTCAAGCTCAATTTCATTCCAATGGCATTTTTACAAGAATAGAGTGCCACAGTGGCCTTCTTTACTCTTTCTATCGTGTTAAGTTTCCAACTGAGCTTACTGTTCAGAAGAATCCCGAGGAATCTCGCCTTATCAGTAAGGACCAGCATAGTAAAAATTCAGGCTTGGTAAAACCATTGCCAGAATTTTATACCTCCTAGTGAAAAGGACCAGTTCTGTTTTAAACGGGTAATCCCCAATTTATTGTTATTGATAATTCATTTTGTATCACATCCCTGATTGTACCCAGGTGCTTTCCTGAGACAGCTATCGCCACGTCATCGGCATAAGCAACCACACCTATTCCGCCCCCATCCAGCTCCAATATTAGTCCATTGATTACTATATTCCAGAGCAGGGGAGGGAGGACACCTACCTGGGGAGTTCTCCGAACAATCCGTCTTCTAACGGAAGCCCCTCCATTCCCGCTATGACCATTTTGATACCTAGCAAATGAATAATAAGCCTGGTTACTGGGTCTACAATCTCAAGAGGCAGCAATTCTTTGCTAATTGCTTCCACCTTCACGTTATTGACCACGCTTTCGATATCGATAAACGCCACCAACGAGAATTCCTGAAAATCCAGTGAGTTCTTAATTACCCGAACCAGCGTATGTATAATGCCGTATCCACGAACTTACCCTTATGGTACGCATGTTGAGACTAAGCCCAGTTTCTGGGTACAATTTTTGAACGAATAAAGACATTCAGTATCCTTTCCATGATTTTCAGCAGAAAAGATGACAAACATATTGGTCTAAAGTCCTTAGGGTTGCTGTGCGAGTTTCCTCCCGCCTTTGCCTTCCATTTCTTGGGTACCGCAGTTTCAGACACTCTTTGAGAATAACTTCCAGCTAGAGAAGCAAGATCTCCGACTTCTTCTGATCTTCTGCTGGTATAATCCCATCCGGACCAGCTGACTTAAAAGGTTTGAACCCTTTAAGAGCCTATTTTATTCTCCTCGTATTCAGAATGTCCTCTGTAAACAACAGGTGGACCTCGCAGACATCCTTAAACCCACAACAATTTAAAGTCTCCGCAATCGACACATTCTCACTTCCCGGGAAGTGACTTTCCACCAAAAGATCAAAAGTTTCTTCACTAGAAACTGTCCATTCGCCATCCGGTTCTAACAGATAGCGTGGAACAGCTCGATTGGTAGAGAAAATTGTCCTTAAGCGCTAGGTTTCCGAGGCCCCTTCCATTCTATCACAGAGGCGTCTCCACGAATTTCCTTCGCCATCCTTAATTCCCGTTTGTATACTCTGAGGCATTTCTTATAGAATTCCCAGTCTTAAATCTGTAGATCTTTTTGCTCTATTAAAGGCAGAATCACAGACTTTCTAGCACTCCGCAAGCGCCGGGTTTCACCAAACAGATTTTCGCTTCCTCTTCAGCTTTGTTTAAGGGCAGGCTACCCTCATAGAGGTATTGTGAGACTGGTGTGAAGTTTTTGGACAAAAGTTGTTGGACAAAAATTTACGCGAGTGTTTTTGTGAAGTTTTTGGACACATTTTTATTTCTTGGACAAAATTTTTTGGAAGTGTGCAATTTTAACAGTGTATTTATTTTATATTAAAATCGAAACAATATTGATAAAACAAAAGAAAATGTTTAACATTAAAAAATCTAAAATGCTCATTATTATAAATTTTTCAATAAATCACGTAACATACTGTATAAAATGATACAGCAAATAACAAAAATCTCAGATATTGGCTCGCCTAGTCACTATATACATTCAAAAGGGGATACTTTGAGATATTTGAATCAGTTAGCCCTATCTCGAAATGATGAACTGGGCTCATGTATTGAATGTTTAAAGTTTTACCAATATAGCAGGTCTGCGTGTCCACGGATGTTCTACTACCTCAAGCCAAATAGCAAAAATTTCAGAGATTGGCTCGCATAGTGACTACATGCGTGGCAATCTCTGAAATTTTTGTTATTTGGCTTAGAGTAGTAGAACATCCGTGAATACGCAGACCTGTGGCCCTATTCTTGCTTTTCCTGGGAATAGCGAATTGGGAAAGATATTTTCATAGCATTTTTATCTAAATTGTATTTTTCTGGCGTACTAAGGGAACATGTTTGGTGTTAATATTATCGAAACAAAGTTAAATGGGAAAATATTTGTCCCTATAAAAATTTTGTGGAACAAAAGTATCCCAATTCACTTTGTTTTCAAAATTTTTACACTAAACTTATCGCCGCAATAGGCCAGAAAAATATATTTTTGACAAAAATGCTATGAAAATGTTTTTCCCAATCCCCTATTCCCAGGGAAAGCCAGAATAGGGCCACTGCTATATTGGTAAAAATAAACATAAACATTCAATACATGAGCCTAGTTCATCATTTCGAGATGGGGTTATCTAATTCAAATAGCTCAAAGTATCCCCTTTCGAATGTATTTAGTCACTATGCGAGCCAATATCTGAGATTTTTGTTATTTGCTGTATCATTTTATACAGTATGTTACGTGATTTATTGAAAAATTTATAATAATGAGCATTTTAGATTTTTTAATGTTAAACATTTTCTTTTGTTTTATCAATATTTATTATCAATATTGTTTCGATTTTAATATAAAATAAATACACTGTTAAAATTGCACACTTCCAAAAAATTTTGTCCAAGAAATAAAAATGTGTCCAAAAACTTCACAAAAACACTCGCGTACATTTTTGTCCAAAAACTTTTGTCTAAAAACTTCACGCCGGTTATTGTAAGCCATAGTCAGAGTATCCATCATTGAATGCAGTTCACTACCCGTGTCGGGAGTCCTGGAACTCTAGATGGAATGATGCCTCCCAGTACCTTTCTATATATAAGCCATACTATCCTCCTGAGATTTCTGAACACGTACTGTTTTGTAATGTTGAGATTAAGTTTAAACGTTAAGTAACGATGGTCGTAGAAGGAATGCTTCTTCTCCACCCTCCATTCCCTGCAGATCGTCAGTGATATTAACTCGGAGACCAGAGTAATATTCAGAACCACCTGTCTATTACTAATAATAAATGTGGGTTCCTAGCCTATATTACTAATAAAGTGGTTGTTCTTAAAAGAAAATCAAAAAGTAACTCACCCTTGTCATTTATATCCGAGCTACCCCAGGATAATGGCATTTGGTACCTCATTAAAAATGAGACCGAGTTTTTAAGAAAACGTTCTGTTGTAGGGGGAGAAAATGGCCCCAAAAGACCTGGAAAATCAATTTTCCGCAAATATCTCCCAAAATATAGCAGCTAGAGATTTTTTGTTCAGATAAGAATTGAAGATCAGTTAATTTTCTACAAAAATGGTCATCAAAAGTTTCTCCAAAAAATTAACCATTTTCGAGATAAACGGGCCCAAGCGCACTTAGAATATTGAGTTTCCGTGTTGTATGCCGGAGAGCACAGTCCCTGCATTTACACATGAGCGGGTGGACAAATTATTCAATAACTTTGTTAAAAATGCATATTTTCTCATGATTCAAAGTTCATGTGAAAGAGGATATCTACCGCTATCATACCTTGTGACTTGAGTCACGTTTTGACTCTTTGGCCATATTGGAAAAACGGGTCAAACTTTCTGCTTCCGCACAATTTTGACCTCGCCTGGAATTTGTTCCTATTTTTTGTATTGCACTAATTTACTCCAAATTTTCTTCATTATAGGTCCTCAAAAGGTCGTTTATCATCTGGCAAAATTTGTATAATCTAATTTTCTTCCATTTTGAATAAAACTTTCTTTGTTAAATCCCAATTTGTTGCTGTTTTTATAGCGCGGGGAAATTTTGTAAACAACCACCAATTAAAAATTCATACATGATCGGGTTGGTCTCTATGATATATCATTTGAAAGCTGAGAACGTCTACTTTTCGGCTGTGCAATTATTTTGTTTTTTCACAAAATCGGCCATTTTCCAATAAATTTGGAAAACGCGTGCTCAAGGAAAAAGCGCACTTTTTCTTTTCGTTTCTTTTTTCTCTCGGTTCTTTATTTCTGACGTTTTGACACCTTGACTAGTGTAAAGGAGGAATTCTCACCTTTCCACCAATGTATATAAAGTCATCTCATTGGTACGTGGGGAAAAACCCGAGTCCTAAACATAATGCTATAATTTCATTACTTTCATTTCTTCCGTCGTTCCAAAAAATATACTTCCGCTCCAAAAAAAAATTGTTTATTCAATTCCCGCTTTCGTTAATATTGACTTGACTTCCTCCCATTTATTTGTGAAAAAGGCACAGTTTTTCAAACCCAAAAGGATGTCACGAGAGTCGGTCAAGAAAATCCATTTCTGAGTATTTCGGGACCACTTTGGAGCTGCTGATTAGAAATATTGTATCTAATAGCTATACGAATTTTTTCTTCCCAGGTAATCCTCCTATGATTCGTGTAACTCTGATGGCATGCTTGAAAGACGAATTCGGCGAGGACCGGATAGGTTTTTGTTCTGAGAATGGTAGTGGAACAATGATGTACTTCAAGGATAAAGAATATGAAGTTATGAGGGAAAAATGGAACCATGATGATTCCCGTGAAGTATGTCCTAACTTTGTCCTAAAATTACAAAAACAAATTTAGGACAAATTTAGGATAAACTTCACGCTTCTCTACAAATTCGTGAAGTTTGTCCTAAATCCTAAAAGACTGCTTATGTATAAGTGAATATAATATACTTTATTCGGATAAACCAATAAAGGTAAATTATTTACTCGTTATAATGAATTTTTAAATATATTTAGGTAATTATTTTCAATGTTCAAATTAAATGGTTGATATTATTGAATGATTGTGAAATTTATGTCTTAAAACTGCTTCAGAGAACAACTTATTTATTTTAAGCTATCATGAGGGTGTAATACCCATATGTTTTGTATTATTGGCCTTTTAATAATAAAATTATAAAGGTACTCGTTTAAGTGTTTAACTTATAGATTATTGTTTAAAAACAGTAAAAAAAATTTGTTAAGATGCTAAGTATCACGCCCTTGTGTAACGAAGAAATAATTCCAAATATCAATGTTGAAGACAATAAACGAGAACTTAATCATAAGTCGATGGGTTGGTTTAAGTATCTTCTACTACTAGTCCAAACCAAAAGAAAATTATATGACCTTGAAAGGAAATATGACGATTTATTTCCTTTCAAGGTCATATTGTATTATCGTATAAGCGATTCATGGGTGCGTATTACGTAACGAAGATTTAATTCAAAATGTCTATGTTAGAGGCGATTAACGAGCACTTTTCATATGTCGTTGGATTCGTCTAAGTGTCTACTATTACTTTAATGAATATCAAAAAAAATCTATGATGTTGAAAGGAAATATGGTGATTTGAGTACTACCGTATAAGCGATTCATGGGTGTGTATTGTGTAACGAAGTAATATTTCAAAATTTTTATGCTAGAGGCGATTAAAGAGCATTTGTCATATGTCATTCTATTCAAAGACAATTATTTTATTAACTTTAAGAATGTCAATAATTTTTGTTGTTGTTATAATACAGTTTTTACTTTACCATTGTAATTTGTTTGGTGCATTGAAAGGCTCCCCGCAGTAACCTTAGAGCAAACCTCTAAGGAGGGTCGATTAAGTAGTACTGTTACTGGAGTGGGGGAAAACCACCATGGGGTATTTCTACCTTTAGTTGAATTCATTGCATCCATTTAGTTTACTTGTTGGTCCGCGAGAGGTATTTTATTTCCCTCCTACCCTCCGATTATAGTCGGCGAGCATTCCCCGATCCGCCACCTAGGGACGCGCCCGATGGGGGTTGCAAGTTCCCCTCACGAGATTTTTTTTTGTTTTTTGTTTTTTTTTTGTTTTTTTCGGTTTTTCGGTTTTTTTTTATTTTTTTTTGGTTTTTTGTTTTTTTTTGTTTTTTTCGGTTTTTTTGTTTTTTTTTTGTTTTTTTTTCTAATTTTCTTATAATTTGTGTCAATTTTGCAAATTCATTTCTCAATTTAAAAAAAAAGTGTACTTTCAAAGTAAAATAAATCCAAGAATAAGTTATGTAAGAATACATTAAGTAGTCTTAGTTGATTTTCTTGTTACGTTTTCTTATCAATTTCAATTGATTATCTTTCACAAAAGTAACATACACCATTTTCGATTTTTAAAAACTCAGTACATTTTGTATGTATAAATCTTTTACAAGAAAGGCATTGTAGCACTTCATTTATATTTTGGATATTTTCAAAACAGTAAAGGCAATAGTTTGCCACTGAATCCGAGTTTTCAACAATAATCTTTTTTAAAAATTCTCGGTATTCCTGTAAAGCATTATTATTATTATGCAGCACATTTGAATGAATGTCAGCAATAAATTTTTGATTGATAATTGAATCAATGGCATATATTATATATACGCCACAGTTATGCCCATCAATTTGCTGAGGTAAAGCGCTGTTACCACATACTGTGAAGTTTTGGATCGGTTTATTATAAAATTTCAATACCTGTTTTGCAAAATGTTCACATTTTTTTGCAACATCTCTAAGCACTTTTCCCGGTGCCAATGGGTCATATGTGGTAATCAACCCATGATCAAAACTCAAAATTGCCAAAACAAAATGATTGTGGTGGCAAATCGGGAACACAACGTTTCGGTTGCCTTTATTTGTAAGAATAAGTTCTAATTGACTATTTTCGTCTACAGCCTTATATATTTTTTTATCATCAAATATTTTTATGATTTGGTATTGGTCGAAACACACATAATTGGAACCTTTTAGCAAAATATTTATGCAAACGTAGACAGCTTCAGTAGAAAGGAAATTCTGATTAAATAAACTAGTAAACGAGAAATTATAAACATAAGTTTCGAATAAATCGCAAAAGTTAAATTTAAACACTATGATATTATAATCTCCGGCAGTCATTTTTTCATAATAATTATCTTGCATGCGGCAGCTAGCATTTAGTTTTGGCAACAGAAAACGACGATATGCTCGTTTTCCAGAATATTTAGGAGTTGTTTTAGCTCTTTTTTTGCTCCAATTTTCTTCATGGTCCTCATCTTGTGGACTCTTTTCATCTGCTCGAACTGATCCGGGCGTGGTTATTTGCAAATTTGCATCGGCATTTTTTTGCTTTCGTTTTCTGGGCTTTAGATGTGAAGCCAATTCCACAGATTTTAAAGTTGAACTGGTCCTTTCCCTGAGAATATCCACAAAACGACCTAACTTCAAAAATCGTTCTTTTATTAAATTATTTTTTAAGACATTAAACCAGCTTTCCACGGTCGCGTTTGAAACTCGTTTCTCCACACCAAATTAACGAAGAAAAATTGTGGCCCATAGTGGTAAAAAGCGCATATATCTTTTTGTACAAAAAATGATAAAATCTTCACAAAATAACTGATTTTCTTTCCCTTCATCGCATTGCCCAATTTCAACTTTAACTTGCCTCATTATACCATTAAACCGTAAAAAGAATGGTGATTCGTTAGGCATCACGCATTTACTTTCTTCATCAATGTCATCTAGTTTATCTAAAGTTGGACATTCATTGTTTTTTTCGGTTGGCCAGATAGAGCTATCGTGTAGATTATTTTCTTGAATTTTCTTATACAGCATTGATTTCGCGTCGATAAATAATACATTTTCGGTTTTTGAGCAACATAAAACACATAGTATTCGATAATACTCATCTACTTGTTCAAAATTTGCTGCATCAATTATTAGGAACATTAATAGCATAAATGTATCTTTTAATTCCGAATTGCATTTATAAATTTTATTCTTTATTTGCCGTATAAGAATTGCCGCAAAGTGTGAGCAGCAAATAAACACGCCCACTTTGTCATCAGGAAGAGTTTCTCCTAAAATAATTGCGTAACTAGCAATTAAGTATTGTTTTACAGTCATGGAATTTAGCTGTTTCAAAATTGAGTTTATAAAAACCCATGACCAATCAGACACATAAATCTTTGGCCTAAAAGCCTTTGGCGTATTGCGGGTTAAACCGTCATTGTAGCAATCAAAAAACTGGTTTAAAGCTAAAGTGTTGTGCTTGCAGCTAATGAGTTCAGCAATCGGAAATATTATGCCGTGTATTTTTATAACGCATGCATAATAAAAAATTTTCTTGTAGTTATGTTCGAGGCAACATTTCGGATTGCGTACCAAACTACCCGTAGCATCAACGTGAACAATAATATTGTTGGATTTTAAATAACAAAACGTTGAATCTCGCATGAGTACGATTTGAAGCGGCAGGATAATTTGGAAAATATAGGTGTCGTTAGATTGATTATTGATTCTTTGAACGGCATCGAGAATTTCGCATCCAACTACCAAATCATTCTCTAGTTTACGCTCAGATCTTGCTTTTCTCAAATTTGTTGGAAGAACAATTTTTTGCGTATTTCCTTTCTTTAGTAAATTTGCGTCGATATCGCGAAATTGTTTCAAACTTAAATGGTGAGCATACATGTAATCTAATTCATTTTGAACCCTTCGTCTTTTTTTACCTCTCAATTGGGTAAATTCTTTGAGCTCTCCGTGATTATTTATGTCTGGACCCAATGTATAAAATTGCATAATATTATTTATGTTTACTATAAATTTAAATTTTTGGTTATGCTTCGAATACTTGCATCTCGCATATTGAGTAATTTGATTTTTTTGTTTATTAAAATTAGCTGTTCGATAACTTAACACACAAGGATTTTGACTATCGATCATTGCTTGGGTTATGGAATGTCTTAAATCTTCAAAACTCCATTCCATTGCAATATTTAAAGCAATATTCATCGTCCCTCGATAGAGCCATTCGTCACTGGGATTTGGTTCGATTTCAATACTAAGGTCTTCGATGGGTATCGATGATGGGGTGTCTAATAAAACATCTGTATTCGAAACAATCGAAGATTCTTCTCTCAAATAACATTCATTCAACTTATCGAATGTCAAAAGGGGGTTTTCTGAATTACTAGAACTCCCATTTAATTCATTTTGTTCTTGTATAATAAATGTTTGGTTTGTACTGGATTCAATGGTGTTATAAATACTATCAGGCACAAATAATTTCAATTGTTTGTCGGCAATGGCAACTAATATTTCATTTTTAAAATTAACTTTACTTCGAAAAATATAGTCAAGTTTTAACCGCATTTTTTCGTTGCACACCACACCCAATTTCTTACAAATGATTGATAAAAGCGGGTTTTTACTCGGATCCACAGAAAATTTGATTTCCAAGTCATCATTTTCTAAAATGGCAGCTTTAATAATCAATAGTTGCTCTTTAGAACAACTAAATCCCACAAATGGCATGTTTGTTAAAATAAAATTTATACGTTAAACCAATTGTACAATAAGTACAAAAAAAAATAGCTAATATCAGAATAATATTAAGCTTAATTAAATTACAAATTATTACTTTGAAGCAAACGGCCTCAATAATATAAAATTATAAAATATACCAAAACAACTAAACTAATTTAGAAAAATCAAAATTTACTCGCAAAAGTCAGAGATATTTCTTATTACCTTCGATTTATTATATTACTTCGGTAAAAAAATGCTCTCGAAAACAGTATTTTATGAACAACTTTGTATTTTTGGAAACATTATAAATAAAAGGTTTGAAATCGAAAAAATAAACTAAGCGTAATTCGTTGAGAAAAATTTAATTTTAGCTTGTTTTGCTTTATATTTTTATCAAAACCAATAATTTAATATTTTTTGTTGGTACTCTGTGGATAAATTTAGCGCTACAAAAATCATTTAAAATTCTATTGAATAATTTGTTAAAATTATATTTGAGTGTTTATATTGTATAATTTAAATTATATTGTATATGCTTAAATTCAAAAATAATTATATTAAACGCTTTAATTATACAAATTTATACATTATTCAATTATACAAAAACAAAGAAATTTGTAATTTCAATTCGTAATGAAATTTAAATTCAAAATATATTTTGACATCTAGTGACAAGCATAAAGAAATATAAGATTTAAACAAAGCAAATTTTGAGAGAGCGAGAGAGAGTGAGAGAGATAGTGATAAAGATCGATATCGATATCGAGATACAGTTAGTGATAGAGATAGATATAGAGACATGGATAGAGATAGAGATAGAAATAGAAATAGGAATAGAAATAGAGATTCAGATTCAGATTCAGATTCAGATTGAGATTAACATTGAGATTGAGATTGAAATTGAAACTAAAATTGAGATAGAGATAGAGAAAAATAGAGATAGAGAAAAATAGAGATAAGGATTAAGATAAAGATAGAGATAGAAATAGAAATAGAGATAGAAATAGAAAATGAGATAGAGAGAGAAATATAAATAGAAATAAACATAGAATTCTAGAAAGAGTAGAGATAAAGAGAGAGAGAGAGAGATAGTTTTCAGAAAACCGGTTTTATAAGTAAAGGGGCAAACATAGAACAAAAAGACCGAAATCAAGAGTTCTCATGTGGATTAGCAGATTGGATTCGAATTAAGTGCAGATGTTGTTTGTAAGGTTCATTGAAAGTAAAGTTGAGTGTTGAGTTAAATTGGTAAAAATAGTTAAGAGAGTGAAAAATGTGCATATTAGATGGAAGCCTTAACAGCAGTTCCATATTTATGAGTAAAAATTCCGGATTTTTCCGGAATACATGCTTCTTTTCATACAAAACTACAAAATACATGCTTCTTTTCATACAAATTTTGAAAAACCTCGGACGTGGGATTTTGGGATTATAATCGTTAGTTATAAAACGGACCTGCAGACGTCTGCAAAATATATAATAGAAATAATTCCAAATATCAATGTAGCAATTAACTTAAACATTGTCATATCACTTAAACATTGTCATCATATAAATTTATAAATTGTTTACGATCAATATTTCAGCAAGGAAAATCAGGAAAATGCTTCGAAATATAACGAAAATATAATGATTGGAAATATAACTTATATAACAAAAGATGCCAATGTCTGACAAAAAGCTTAAAAGAAACAAACGACATATGACAAGTGCTCGTTAATAAACCAACCTAAAAATTTTGAATTAATTCTTCGTTACACAATAGACACCCATGAATCGCTTATACGGTAGTACTCAAATCACCATATTTCCTTTCAACATCATAGAATTTGCTTGATATTCATAAAAGTAATAGTAGACATTTAGACGAATCCAACGACATATGACAAGTGCTCGTTAATTGCCTCTAACATAGAAATTTTGAATTAATTCTTCGTTACACAATACACACCCATGGATCGCTTATACGGTAGTACTCAAATCACCATATTTCCTTTCAACGTCATAGAATTCTTTAACATTTGTACAGGTAATTTTTACTAACCTAATGATATATGTATAGTGCTCGTTAATTGCCAATAACATTGGATAAAGTTTTTGTTTTAGTTTGCTGGAATTTTACTAACCCAGGACTTGCTGCTAGTTACAAGCTATCAACTGAACGGTTTTATTCTTCAAAACCCCTTATTTTTTCGTTGAATCCATTTCTGATAATTGTTTTGTTATTTTACGTTCCTTAACTGCTTCTGTATTCTATCAATATTTGCAATTGTTACGAATATTAAAATTCATTATAGCGAGAGATTAACTAATACATTCTCAATATAAAAACTTAGGACAAATTTAGGACAAACTTCACACCCGTCTCTAACATAGAAATTTTGAATTAAATCTTCGTTACACTATAGACACCCATGAATTGCTTATACGGTAGTACTCAAATCACCATATTTCCTTTCAGAATCATAGAATTTTTTTGATATTCATCAAAGTAATAGAAGACACTTAGACGAATCTCATGACATATGGCAAGTGCTCGTTAATCGCCTCTAACATAGAAATTTTGAATTAATTCTTCGTTACACAATACACACCCATGAATCGCTTATACGGTAGTACTCAAAAGAAGACACTTAGACGAATCCAACGACATATGACAAGTGCTCGTTAATCGCCTCTAACATAGAAATTTTGAATTAAATCTTCGTTACACTATAGACACCCATGAATCGCTTATACGGTAGTACTCAAATCACCATATTTCCTTTCAGAATCATAGAATTTTTTTGATATTCATCAAAGTAATAGAAGACACTTAGACGAATCTCATGACATATGGCAAGTGCTCGTTAATCGCCTCTAACATAGAAATTTTGAATTAATTCTTCGTTACACAATACACACCCATGAATCGCTTATACGGTAGTACTCAAAAGAAGACACTTAGACGAATCCAACGACATATGACAAGTGCTCGTTAATCGCCTCTAACATAGAAATTTTGAATTAAATCTTCGTTACACTATAGACACCCATGAATCGCTTATACGGTAGTACTCAAATCACCATATTTCCTTTCACCATCATAGAATTTTTTTTGATATTCATCAAAGTAATAGAAGACACTTAGACGAATCTCATGACATATGGCAAGTGCTCGTTAATCGCCTCTAACATAGAAATTTTGAATTAATTCTTCGTTACACAATACACACCCATGAATCGCTTATACGGTAGTACTCAAAAGAAGACACTTAGACGAATCCAACGACATATGACAAGTGCTCGTTAATCGCCTCTAACATAGAAATTTTGAATTAAATCTTCGTTACACTATAGACATCCATGAATCGCTTATACGGTAGTACTCAAATCACCATATTTCCTTTCAACATCATAGAATTTGCTTGATAATCATAAAAGTAGTAGTAGACACTTAGACGAATCCAACGACATATGACAAGTGCTCGTTAATCGCCTCTAACATAGAAATTTTGAATTAAATCTTCGTTACACTATAGACACCCATGAATCGCTTATACGGTAGTACTCACACCACCATATTTCCTTACAACATCATAGATTTTTCTTTATATTCACCAAATTAAAAGAAGACACTTAGACAAATCCAACGACATATGACAAGTGCTCGTTAATATCCTCCAACCTAAAAATTTTGAATTAATTCTTCGTTACACAATAGACACCCATGAATCGCTTATACGGTAGTACTCAAATCACCATATTTCCTTTCAACATCACAGAATTTGCTTGATATTCATAAAAGTAATAGTAGACATTTAAACGAATCCAACGACATATGACAAGTGCTCGTTAATCGCCTCTAACATAGAAATTTTGAATTAATTCTTCGTTACACAATACACACCCATGGATCGCTTATACGGTAGTACTCAAATCACCATATTTCCTTTCAACATCATAGAATTTGCTTGATATTCATAAAAGTAACAGTAGACACTTAGATGAATCCAACGACATATGACAAGTGCTCGTTAATCGCCTCTAACATAGAAATTTTGAATTAATTCTTCGTTACACAATACACACCCATGAATCGCTTATACGGTAGTACTCAAAAGAAGACACTTAGACGAATCCAACGACATATGACAAGTGCTCGTTAATCGCCTCTAACATAGAAATTTTGAATTAAATCTTCGTTACACTATAGACACCCATGAATCGCTTATACGGTAGTACTCAAATCACCATATTTCCTTTCACCATCATAGAATTTTTTTTGATATTCATCAAAGTAATAGAAGACACTTAGACGAATCTCATGACATATGGCAAGTGCTCGTTAATCGCCTCTAACATAGAAATTTTGAATTAATTCTTCGTTACACAATACACACCCATGAATCGCTTATACGGTAGTACTCAAAAGAAGACACTTAGACGAATCCAACGACATATGACAAGTGCTCGTTAATCGCCTCTAACATAGAAATTTTGAATTAAATCTTCGTTACACTATAGACATCCATGAATCGCTTATACGGTAGTACTCAAATCACCATATTTCCTTTCAACATCATAGAATTTGCTTGATAATCATAAAAGTAGTAGTAGACACTTAGACGAATCCAACGACATATGACAAGTGCTCGTTAATCGCCTCTAACATAGAAATTTTGAATTAAATCTTCGTTACACTATAGACACCCATGAATCGCTTATACGGTAGTACTCACACCACCATATTTCCTTACAACATCATAGATTTTTCTTTATATTCACCAAATTAAAAGAAGACACTTAGACAAATCCAACGACATATGACAAGTGCTCGTTAATATCCTCCAACCTAAAAATTTTGAATTAATTCTTCGTTACACAATAGACACCCATGAATCGCTTATACGGTAGTACTCAAATCACCATATTTCCTTTCAACATCACAGAATTTGCTTGATATTCATAAAAGTAATAGTAGACATTTAAACGAATCCAACGACATATGACAAGTGCTCGTTAATCGCCTCTAACATAGAAATTTTGAATTAATTCTTCGTTACACAATACACACCCATGGATCGCTTATACGGTAGTACTCAAATCACCATATTTCCTTTCAACATCATAGAATTTGCTTGATATTCATAAAAGTAACAGTAGACACTTAGATGAATCCAACGACATATGACAAGTGCTCGTTAATCGCCTCTAACATAGAAATTTTGAATTAATTCTTCGTTACACAATACACACCCATGGATCGCTTATACGGTAGTACTCAAATCACCATATTTCCTTTCAACATCATAGAATTTGCTTGATATTCATAAAAGTAATAGTAGACACTTAGACGAATCCAACGACATATGACAAGTGCTCGTTAATTGCCTCTAACATAGAAATTTTGAATTAATTCTTCGTTACACAATACACACCCATGGATCGCTTATACGGTAGTACTCAAGTCACCATATTTCCTTTCAACATCATAGAATTTGCTTGATATTCATAAAAGTAATAGTAGACACTTAGACGAATCCAACGAAATATGACAAGTGCTCGTTAATCGCCTCTAACATAGAAATTTTGAATTAATTCTTCGTTACACAATACACACCCATGGATCGCTTATACGGTAGTACTCAAATCACCACATTTCCTTTCAACATCATAGAATTTGCTTGATACTCATAAAAATAATAGTAGACATTTAGACGAATCCAACGACATATGACAAGTGCTCGTTAATCGCCTCTAACATAGAAATTTTGAATTAATTCTTCGTTACACAATACACACCCATGGATCGCTTATACGGTAGTACTCGAATCACCATATTTCCTTTCAACATCATAGAATTTGCTTGATATTCATAAAAGTAATAGTAGACATTTAGACGAATCCAACGACATATGACAAGTGCTCGTTAATCGCCTCTAACATAGAAATTTTGAATTAATTCTTCGTTACACAATACACACCCATGGATCGCTTATACGGTAGTACTCGAATCACCATATTTCCTTTCAACATCATAGAATTTGCTTGATATTCATAAAAGTAATAGTAGACATTTAGACGAATCCAACGACATATGACAAGTGCTCGTTAATTGCCTCCAACATAGAAATTTTGAATTAATTCATCGTTACACAATACACACTCATGGATCGCTTATACGGTAGTACTCAAATCACCATATTTCCTTTCAACGTCATAGAATTCTTTAACATTTGTACAGGTCACTTTTACTAACCTAATGATATATGTATAGTGCTCGTTAATTGCCAATAACACTGGATAAAGTTTTTGTTTTAGTTTGCTGGAATTTTACTAACCCAGGACTTGCTGCTAGTTACAAGCTATCAACTGAACGGTTTTATTCTTCAAAACCCCTTATTTTTTTGTTGAATCCATTTCTGATAATTGTTTTGTTATTTTACGTTCCTTAACTGCTTCTGTATTCTATCAATATTTGCAATTGTTACGAATATTAAAATTCATTATAGCGAGAGATTAACTAATACATTCTCAATATAAAAACTTAGGACAAATTTAGGACAAACTTCACACCCGTCCATGATGGACTTAACAGCAAGGATGAAGAGACGAAATAACTGGACGAAGCGGCAGCCATTATTCAACGCCACATGCTGGCATTTCCACATAATAGGGTCATGTATCCTCCAAGTGACTGCCTCCTGGCTGAAGTGGATGATAGTGTCTCAGATAGGCTACAGTATTTAGTTAAGAAGATTGTTTTGACCGGTAAAAACAAAGATATCGCTTCTCTAAAATGAAAATGCACTAGCATCAGTCATGCAATAATGGTGACAGCTCGATCGAAGTTTTTTTTGTCGCTCTTGCAGCTCGGTTTAGGTGTAATGCTTTTCTGAAAATTTGGTTCTCGAAATCTTATCGATATCCTTTCTCAATTGGGAAATTGCGTGTCTTATTTGGAGGTTATGAAGTATCAAAATAGTATAATGTACGTTAAACCCCAAAACTCAAGAAAGGTCAATTCATTTTTGACAATTGCGACTTTAACACAAATATGATTGACGGAAAAAATGCCTTTCATGGAATGGGAGGAATCCTAGCTGTCACACCCGAAGTATGTTATGAGGCCAAGCAGCCCTTAATACACGATATTGACAATGTCAATGAGCAAGTCATTAATAAGCGATGAGTATAAAATAAGCTTGAGAACTTATGATGGGGGCAACGAGATCGGGTACAAAACTATAATTGCCGCAGTCCTTGATATTCCAGATTTTAGTATTGCCAATATTGAGAGTGCGGATTTCTAATGGGTGTATGGTAGAGCTAAGGTTTGGAAACTAACCGAAAATATGCCTTATCAACGAAGTAAAGTTATATGTTTGCCGTTTGTTATTCATCCGCAAAGTAACGAGGACACAATTTTTATCATCCTGACATATGCTGCAGAAAAATTCCAAGAATTGGGTCTTCGTACCTGGGGTTCATCATGCTGTAATTAATCTTATGGGCTGCTTTTCTAATAGGTATAACTTGAGCCCTCATCTCAGAGAAAAACAAGACGCCCGGGAACATAAAAATTCTTGAAAATTACATGGTTTACTGCGTTTCCCATTTATGGCCCCAAGGATTTTGCCAGTGGGTGGATTGTAGTGGCGCCATCTACATTGATTTCCAAAGTCCAAAACATTGAAAATAATGTATTTGCAACACCCCTTATCTCAATTTTTGTAAAAGTCTTGCACATTTCATGAGTCTCAAAATTTCAACTAATTATCAACCCGACTTTTTCCAAAAAATATTAATGTTGCGAAAAAAAATCATTAGGATCATTTTTGTAGAAAATTAACTGATCTTCAATTCTTAACTGAACAAAAAATCTCTAACTGCCATATTTTGGGAGATATTCGCCGAAAACCGATTTTCCGAGTCTTCTGGTTCCATTTTCTCCTCCTACAACAGAACGTTTTCTTGAAAACTCGGTCTCATTTTTAATGAGGTACCAAATTCCACTTATCATTAGAAAATGAAAATTGTAACTAATAACTTGCAGGTTGGCCTTTTTTCCTCCTTCATTTACTAGACTATTATACTTCATCACACCTTCAATAATTTAATAAAAACCCTATTCAAGTTTAAGAAAAAATAACCATATTGAAATATATGCTTTCTATGTTTTCGTACAGTCTGGAATGTTCGGTAAATTCTGTGCTAGCACATTCCTACAAAAATATTCCACTATACTGCAAGCCTTGTTGTTTAATCATTAAACAAGCATTAAAAAATTTTAAAATCTCCTACAATTTTTTTGACAAAGGCAAGCAAATTGACATGCCTCACAGTGCATGAAACAAATATACATTAAAAATTATCATAATCATTGTTGTCTGTTCGATTTTATATCTTAATACACAACACGAAAAAAACGTATCTTAAGACGTTCAATTTTTCGCTTCCTATCTCAAAATGTATCGTATACCATTAATCGTCTTATCCCTATGTAGATATTGCTTATTTAATGTTATCATAATACACGAGATAGATAAATTATCGATAATCCGAATTATAAATATTTTAGCCAATTGGCGTTCACTCAAGACAATCAATAACTATATACGGATATTTACCTGTAAGCTAATATTTTGGGAATGGACTACAAAGATAAAAAATAAATTTTAATTACATTTTTTTTTTACAATAATTAACAATAAGATTTTTGGTTGGCCGAAAGTGAAAACCGCAATTCGACCACAATTACCTGATCAAATTCTATAATTACAGAAACAAATTATAAATGGAAACCAAAAAGTTAATCTTCTTATAAACATTGTGTGTGTGTCCCCTTTTTTGTAAGTTTTGTGTCTGAGGTCAATATTATTAAGGAGACTATTATTCTTATTATACCGTACGAGTGTATTGTGTTAGAAAATATTTTATCTACAACAATAGGAAAATATTAAAATTAGATTATATTTTAATCTCTCTAATTATGGGTATTTTGTATTAATTATTTATGATTACTACAGGGCTTCCTCGAATGACGTGGCATCATATTTTCGGTACTTTATAAAAATCATCAATCTTAAAATACTTAGTACCCCTAGCCTAATACGCAAAAATAATAACATGAAGCTATCACTGAAAAAAATAAATTTTGTTTAATTGATAAACTCTAATTTATCACCTCTTTATAAATTTGGTTTATTTATTTGATAAAAAATATATACGCGTGAAAAGTAATCTGTAGGAAACTAGTTAAAATATAAAAGGAGTTATAGGTTTGATAAACTTGTTATCAAGATGTAGCTTGAATAAAATATATAAAAAGTGTTCATATAATTTGAAAATCGGTTTTATTTTTGATATATTAATTTATCAGCTATTTAAATTTATTATAAATGTTGAGATTTAAACAAACTATAATAAAATGATATATTGTTGTAAGGATAAGTTCTAAAGCACCAAATTTCTAATCTGTTTGCGTACTAACAACAACTTAAGGAGTACAAAATCAATTTCAGTTGAGATGAATTCTTTATTCAAAATCGAAATTTCGTAGGAATCTCTGTATAGTATTCCTGAACATTTTCACTTTTTATGCTTTAATTGTTTAGAATATAAAATATCTGAAATGAGGTGGCTAAATGCGTTAAAAGGTTTTATTTAACCATGGGACTTCATCAAATATCCAAATTTAGTCAAATGTGTATGTCAACTGTTTAGTATTTTTTCGTGTCGTGAAAATTCAAAATGATATATTAAAAAAATTAACATTTGTCAAGCCACTAAACAATTTATATACACTCCTCCTTAATTCAATTAAATACATAGACTATTGGTCATTTTAAATCTTGCACCTACACTTTCCTAGCGTAACTATGACAGACAATCAAGGAGCATATAATGTACATATTCATTTTCCTGCCGATGTTAATTTTAGTTAATACCAGTTACTTTGAAAAAATATTTTTACTTCAAATTGTGACATACGATAACTATCAGAGTAAGGGTAATGATACTTTACTGCTTAATATAGTTTAAAATAGTATAGTAATAAGCAGAGTACTTTATACTAAATCTTTATTTTAATTGCGAAGGCTTCTTTATTACTAATATCGGCACCTCGTTTGACGAGTGTGATTATACTGGATTGAAATACAGTCCTAACTACTTTAATGGTTCATCATCTGCATCTCTGAGCATTAACCAACGATGGCTCCTTAATGTCAAGAAAGACTTTTAGTTGATTCATACGGTTTTGTAGGAGGGAAATTAGTTCGGTTTATTGCACCAATATTTGGCGTCCTGTGGCCTTGCTTCACGAATACTAGTTCTTAACCAAGCTTTTTTTAGAGCATTTCTGGTGTTTTTGATTCTCCTACCAATTTACAATACCGAACATTTACTGATGCGGTGACTGATATAGAAGGACGGATAAAAAGTACGGTTAATAATATTCCGATAGACCTACGAATATTGTCGTCCAATATGTAAAACACAATGTCATTGCATTTCGATGCTGATATTCCAAGTAAAAATATGTTCGTAAGCCAACCCAATATACCTCGTAGAAATTATAGACCTTAACACAATACAGGAAATCTTTGCAAAGACCAACTAAGTTTATAGGTGGCGAATCGTTTCCATTGTGCACAGAAAATATTAATTAATGTGCCAGCGGTAAATTTTCAATATATTGACGAAGAAATGTTCGTTAAAGCTTGTTCGAAGAAACAATTACTAGGCGTAATAAACTTTCACATTAAATTTTAAATAATAATAAATATTTTTATTTTACGGTGGTGCTATATGTGTTTCCATTGTTGTTATATGTTGTATATAGTTTACAATAGAATTTTGATCGGTAAATATTCAGACCCGTTGCATAGTTTAGCTAAGCTTGAGATACGTGATGCAGGCTATGTCTCTCTAATATTAAAAATAGAAATGGGGATATTGAATCCCTCGATTATGAATGAGTATCATAATTCACACTGGAACATAAATAATATTTTCTTTTTGGGAAAGATCAATAAAAAATTCTGTTTTAATCAAAGATCGTAACTATAACGAGAAAATGAAATACATCAGAGTACATTAACTAACATTGTTAGCATCATGTCTGTGAAGTTAGCCCGAAAAATATCACGAAGAAATGCGATGGCAACACTATAAAACAAATATCACGACATTTTTGAGTGTCATCCCGAAAAATTTTCTATATCACGCTAGTTTTGAATGTCATCCCGAAATTTTTTTTACTATTATGATATTTTTTTTTTTTTTTTTGTTATCCCGAAAAGAATTCCTATACAGAACATTTCAGTAAACAAATAGCGACAGGTGTTCGAACCATCCCGAAACCAAAAAAAATATTGAAGCGCAGAAATTTATATCACGAGAAATTAATTCAATAACCAACAATTTACTAGCGTTGTTAATCCAAAAACGCAAAACAAATCACTCTGGTTATTAGTAAGAAAACAATTATTCTCGATCGAGTCTATGAATCAAATTTTAGATATAGTCGTGTGAATTCGTAGTAGATATTAATTAACAGAGCAAGGTTGGTATGTATGGAGTTTGTAGAGGAAGGATCCACCTTTCAAATGCCCAAAAATTTAAATCAAGTCTATTAGTCAAATTTTAGATACAGTCGTGTGAAGTCGTAGTAGATATCAATTAACAGAGCAAGGTTGGTATGGAGTTTGTATAGGAAGAATCCACCTTTCAAATGCCCAAAAATTTAAATCAAGTGTATTAGTCACATTTTAGATACAGTCGTGTGAAGTCGTAGTAGATATCTGCTGTGTTTTTTTATTAGCGCCCGATAGCTGTATCCGGAGCAGCCATTTTTCTATGTGAAAACTTATATTTAGCGCGCTATTATTGCATTTAATTAATTTATTTAAATCTAAACTAAGATTTTTCATTCAACTTTTTAATTAAAAATCGATAAAAAAATATCTCGGCTCACTTATTTATCGGGAGCCGCTATCGGGAGCGCTATCCATTTCAATGGGAAATTTGAAAAGGCTTTTAATTTTGTAAACCCCTTAAACCATTAGAAACTAAATCTTACAATAAAAAATTAAAACGCGGCAAAATGAATTTTTGTTTATAACGTTATGTCAAAATAAATGTCAATTAATATATTTCAGGTGATAAATGTTTGTTTTATTGATGAATTTAGTTTTAATTTTTATAGTACAGCGACACCAGTGAATAATAGCTGCAGTTTTAATAGAAAATTGCCATTTGGCTCCGGATTAAAACACAGCAATCAATTAACAGAGCAAGGTTGGTATGGAGTTTGTAGAGGAAGGATCCACCTTTCAAATGCCCAAAAATTTAAATCAAGTCTATTAGTCAAATTTTAGATATAGTCATGTGAAGTCGTAGTAGATATCAATTAACAGAGCAAGGTTGGTATGGAATTTGTAGAGGAAGGATCCACCTTTCAAACGCTCAAAAATTTAAATCAAGTCTATTAGTCAAATTTTAGATACAGTCGTGTGAAGTCGTAGTAGATATCAATTAACAGAGCAAGGTTGGTATGGAGTTTGTAGAAGAAGGATCCAGATTTCGAATGGCAAAAAATTTTAATAAAGTATTAAAATTTAAATTAAAATATCTAAAATTTGTCTCATAGACTCGATTCATTTTTTTGGCTTTTGAAAGGTGGATGCTTTTTCAACAAATTCCATACCAACCTTGCTCTGTTAATTGATATCTACTACGACTTCACACGACTATATCTAAAATTTGACTAATAGACTTGATTTAAATTTTTGGGCATTTGAAAGGTGGATCCTTCCTCTACAAATTCCATACCAACCTTGCTCTGTTAATTGATATCTACTACGACTTCAAACGACTATATCTAAAATTTGACTAATAGACTTGATTTAAATTTTTGGGCATTTGAAAGGTGGATCATTCCTCTACAAACTCCATACCAACCTTGCTCTGTTAATTGATATCTACTACGACTTCAATAGACTATATCTAAAATTTGACTAATAGACTTGATAATTTTTGGGCATTTAAAAGGTGGATCTTTCCTCTACAAACTCCATGCCAACCTTGCTCCGTTAATTGATATCTACTACGACTTCACGAGACTATATCTAAAATTTGACTAATAAACTTGATTTAAATTTTTGGGCATTTGAAAGGTGGATCCTTCCTCTACAAATTCCATACCAACCTTGCTCTGTTAATTGATATCTACTACGACTTCACGAGACTATATCTAAAATTTGACTAATAGACTTGATTTAAATTTTTGGGCATTTGAAAGGTGGATCCTTCCTCTACAAACTCCATACCAACCTTGCTCTGTTAATTGATATCTACTACGACTTCACACAGCTATATCTAAAGTTAACTTGTTATTTCTTCTTACCATTTTAAAAAAATAAAATAATTCTATTTTAGTTTAGAGAATTGTTGTTTTTCTAATATTAAATATTTAAATTAATTTTTTTTTTATATTTTATTAATTTTGATTATATTGATGTAGATTATTATAGTGTAATTTTTTCGAGGTGATATAAAAATTTATCACGAAATGTTAAATAATAATAATATGTTTTGTACATATAATTGTAATTGAAAATTTCGTGATACTAATTTAATATTACAAAACTATATAATAATTTACTATATATTATAGCTAATCTCGTGATATATTTGATTTATATGCAGCAATATTAATTATATATACTTGACTATCAGGATAGTATTAAAATATTCTGTGAATATATAATAGTCTTGCCATATTTAACTATAATGGTTTTTCGGGATAATTTTTCGCGCTAACTTCCTAGAGGTGTTAGCATCGAAGTTATTGATACGTTAGAAATACTTGGAAATCAAACAATTTCAGTTCTCGGCGTCATTTATTACATAATTCTGCTTTATATAAATGCTTAATAATATTTGTATATTATTTATAATCTATTTATATAATGTAAACTCTCTCTCTCTGGCACTATACATCCCATCAAGGATTTGGCCGCCTCAAATGAGGTTTCATAATCATATTTTCATTTCGGATAATGAGTGATTAATCATTGATCCTGAACCAGCCGTGAAATGTTTCCTTGTCACCACCGGAATCGAACCCGGACCTCCGGTCGCTGGAGCGAGCATGCTAACCACTTTGCCACCGGGCAAAGTATAATGTAAACACTCATCCTTTATTTTATTAAAGAGGATTATAGGTGTTACAAGTGCATATAAACTTTTGATTGTTTGATAAATTAAGTTTCTAATTTTACGTACAAATTTTATGATTCGATACAAATTTTATCAATTTTGGTTTTTAAAAGTTAATTATCATATACAATCACGAGTTATAAAATATACAAAGATATTAGCTATTTACATAAATCACATTTTTACTTCATTCTGGAACAAGTGACGCTATAAATCGGTCTCAAAAATGTAAAGTATTATTAAGTTGTAATTAAATTGTGATAACAGTGATAAGATCTGATTAAAATGTGAAAAGTACTTATTAATAATGGTTACTATTAAAAAAATAATGTTTGAATAAATATAAAAGAATATTTGGTTGGTGTGTAAATTGTGTAAATTATAGTAAGGTTATAGTATCATGTTTAATAAATTTGTGGTTGTTTACCATTGGAAAAAATGATAAAATAATAAATAACAATAATAAAATAATAAAATAAATAAAAATAATAATAAAATAATAAACAATAATAAATTTGTGGTTGTTTACGTGGAATACTTGTATGAATTACACATACATGAGCTGTATTGCTTTCGCAAAAGCCGCTTAGCTTTATTAGGCGCCAATTTTGGTTTCAGCATTATTTGTTCGTGAATTTCCAGTAACGGAAAATAATTGTTCATCATGGTTGGCTTTTATGTCAGTAGTAATTGAAATCCGAATCGGTTTTATGAAAATCTTTTTTTTTTTAGTTTTATTTCAAACAACTCTACTTTAACCACTTGAGTGATTTGCCGCAGCGTGACTCGGGGCGGTTTTTCGATTGTTTTTTTTGATTTCCCCGAGTTGTGCTCGTGACTTGAAAAAAATTGAAAAAACATTGTATTCAGATTACTTGGTAATTATTTTCTAAAGAAATGTAAAAAAAACCTGACATTTTATGGACACTCTCGAAAAACGCCGTCACTTAAGTGGTTAATTACTACTGAAAAATACGTCAACTACATATGATGAACATTATTTTCGTTACTGGAAATTCATAAAGAAATATTGCTGAAACCAAAATTGGCCTCTAATATTACATCTATTGCCTCGTTTATTTACTTTACGATTAATATCGCTGGAATCGAATTTAAAAACTAATTCTTACGTATATTTTTACAGAAATATTTGTCAGTAACAGAATTGCTTTCCATAACTAAGCGTAATATGGATTGCTTTATTTGCACAAGAAAATGTGAGATCGGAAGATATAATACTCCATTGCAAATCTTTCCAAATGCCTAACTCATTTAGTACGTATAAGTGCACAATAGCACAATGTAATTCCTCGTTCTACAGAATAAATAATTTAAACGACTTACGAAAAATCATTTAACAAAGTCATAATCAATTATTTAAAGCGCAGCTGATTTTGATTCTTGCCCACAACACTTGATGGACCCACAGTTGGAACAAAAATTAATCAAAACTTATAATGAAGAACCTCTTAATCAAAGAAATTGTTCTTTATTTGCCAATAAATGCGTACACATTTTTTAAATCCGTTAAATAGGCCAAAACTTGTACTTGGCTAGACATTGAGAGTCACTAACAAGGCACGAGTGCAGCACAGATTACACAGTTACGAAGACATCTACAGAAGGCGCTTTTATTAAATGGCCACAATACAAGAAAAAGCTGGGGTTCATTCATATTGGTAAATATATTTTTAAAGTTTATGAGATTAAATATTGTTTTAAATTTTGTTTATTCAGTTCAGATTGATAAATTTTAAACAAATGAATCCAAATCCACACCATTGACTGAAGTATTTTACAACATTCAAATGGGGATTATGACGAAAATTATTTAAAAAACTGCAGGCAGACTGGGACAAAATAATCACAGTAAATATCATGATTTTATTCGTATAATCCAATATTCCTCCCATTGTATGTTTGCAATTAAATTTAATTTAATAATAAGGATAAGGAGCTAAAAACCACCATTTAGCTGCGCTATAATTTTAGATCATTTGTTACATGTGTTCATGTACCCCCCGAAATTTTTTAACCATCTGCATGAATCTAAAATTTTGTATTACATTTTTTTTGTTATAAATTTTTGAAAACGACATGATTGGAAAGTTAAACAAAAATATTTGGTTAGGTATGATTTCAATTGTGGACTTTTACATTTATTTGAACCAAAATTCATTTGATTTAATTGAACGTCACAACAGAATAATAGCTCGATAGTTTTGTGCTCATTGTGATCTTAGTTTACAATTTAGAGTTAAATATCTCTTAAATACTGTAGAGTTAAACAACGATGATATCATTAATTTAGATTTTTCATTTTAAGGGTCCATTTGTACATTTATTTAAATATTACTCGTAAAATATTAATTTTATTATACATATTATTATTTTTATTACAGACAGTAACGCTGTTTGATCTTTTACCTATGCCACATATAATAATTCCAACAAAAAGAAAATTTTCCAAGGATGAATAGGTGAACAAGCAGTAAAACAATTTCGATTGACGATTCCCCAAGAATGCCTCTTGACGATTATTCAAAGCATATCAGGAATTGAATCCTACATATGGTACGAAGAAGATTTATTTTGCGTATAAACATAACATTTACCGTGAAGTTTAACATGGACTTTTATTAGATGCTATTTTGTGCAGCGTTACTCAGAACATTTTATCTAATAAATATATTAAAATATTAAAGTTCGTTTGTTTGGTGTGTTATTTATTTTATTTATACAGATATATCTTACAGTATATATATATATATATATATATATATATATTATATATATATATATATATATATATATATATAATATATATATATATATATAATATATATATATATATATATATATATATATTTATATATATATATATATATATATATATATATATATATATATATATATATATATATATTATATATATTTATATATATATATATATATATATATATATATATATTATATATATATTTATATATATATATATATATATATATATATATATATATATATATATATATATCATATTGATAAATTATGTGTTTGGTTCGATATAAAATTGAAACAATATTGTTTGTTTTCGATAAATTTTGTTTCAGTTTTAAAACTAGTACTTTATATTCTCTTTGTTGTATTGATATTCGCCTGTATATAATTATTAAAAGTTATATTTTATCCACAAATAATTTATACATGTTTTACAAATTTATAATTATATGTGTAAGTATTACAAATTAATTAATCAAACAGTTCAAAATTTTATCAACATCACACAAGAACCTAAAAATTAAAAATTTAGTTTCTTGATTTCATAATTTTTGTATCGATCGCTTACATTTTTATATTTTAAGATTCGTTCTAAAATTCCCCTTCAGTTGATAAAAAGGTTTATCAAAATGCTCAATTTTATTTATGGGATCAATTTTTTATCAATATTAGTAATATTTTATCAATACTACTAAGTTTTTTTTCTGTGTAGCCTATTGTACACCCCGAAAATTAAATTTTTTTACTTATGGCAATACCAGACGGAATTTTACCGCAAATCTCTCAATTTCTCAGTTTATAGTCAACACTAACAAATGCGGCAGTATATATGTCACGTTCTAGTAAAACGCTAGTGAGTCGAGATTCAAACGTCTATATGCCTGCCATTTCCAAATGGAGTTTTTCTTTAAATCTCTTGTTTGCAGTTATAGTTAAAAATGTCGTGACAGATAATCATTATACATTTTACTATCACGATAGTGAAATTTTTGTGGGTTGGGATTGAAATTTCTCCCGACAATTATCACTGTGCTAGTTCAAAAATGTGACAAGCTGGGCACTCGGGGGGTAAACCTAATTCGAGTACGCTGAATTCAATGGTGCTATTCCATTTCAAAGTAGTCCCCATTTTGAGAATCGCTTTCGACATGTTTTTGCGCTGATACCCTCATTTTCACGTTAATAGCTTCTAAACCATTAAGATTTTTGTTATGCTTTCTTCAGCAAAGTTGTGGCGCAAGCCAAGACAAACAACTTTGCCGAATATATCAGAACCGAAAAACCACACCCACCATATATGTTTTTTTTTACTTAGGCGAAAGTTAGGTTGGAGTGGCTGCTTCCGCACACTTAGACCAGTGGTGGCCCGTTGTGATACCACAGGAACCTATTTCCTCTTTACCCGTGTTCAAAACCATTCGGAGCTTCATACGTAGCGCAAAATATCTCGCACTCTACAGTCAGCAAGATCTGACACGCCCAACTGTACACGCCCAAATACCTATACCTTCTGTATGATAGTGCCGGATACGAGCCTAGGAAGTTATCTAAAGTCTCTTCTTCCTTTTCGTCCATGCAACTTCTACAAAGTTATTCGTCTGTAGACCCAGCCTTCTCGCATGCTCTCCAAAAAGGCAGGGTCTTGTCAGTTTTGGCAAAAGCTTCTCACAGAAGACTTTGGCCTGCCGTTTTGAGAAACATAGGTACACAGTAAGGCTAAATACAACTGGAAGTCGCATATTTAGACCAAACAGGACTTTCATTTCAGATAAAATATAAAGAACACATCACAAGTACATAAAATCAAGTTTTGCACAATACATAAAACTGAAAACCATACACTAAATACAATAAAAATTTAACCATTTTGTACATAATCAAAAAAAGGACTGAAATGAGACAGGTGTAGAATTTGACTCATGAGTCATGAGACATTGTATACTGTACGTATACGAATTTTTCATACGTCAAGAGTCAAATTACGGTCAAAATTCACAACCTGAAAATACATATACAAAAACAAAAACACCCACAATTTACTTAGGAACAAGGTCAACACAAAAACCAATAAAATTTACGAACTATTATCCATAACTTAAAAACAAAGGAGGTACCAAACAGCAGCGCCTAGCTACAGTATATAAAGGGCTTCAAAATAGATTATGTAACAGTAGCAACAAATAAACCGAAGAAGAGATTATTCTCAAAATCGATACTTCTAAAAAAGTTAAAAAATTGGCACAATAAGTTAGAACTAAAAATTGTAATATAAAATTAAAAATAAAAAATTTTTCATCTAAATATATAAAGTGAGAAAAGAACACAAAAAATAAAGTGAAAATCGGCTTGTGAAATCTGGTGAAATAATAATATGGATAGGTGTTTTAAACTCAAGTGCTTTTGTTATGTGTGTGGAAAATTTACAATTATGAGCAATCGCCGCAAAATAAGTGATGAAACCGCTGATTTATGTCGACTATACTTTTCACAAAATGTTATTAGTGGTGTAAATTGGGCGCCGTCTTTTGTTTGTGCAACATGCATTTCCCATCTGCATAGATGGCAAAACACTGGAGCCGCAATGCCATTTGGCGTCCCGATGATATGGATCGATCCAAAGGACATGATGCAGTTCAATGTTATGGGTGCATGAATTATATTCTCGGTACAAACAGAAACAAAATTGGTTGTTTGACATACACTGCAACGACAAATACTCAGCTACCGCTGTTCCGGAAAGATCAAACCCAACTGAGGAATATTTACCAACAACATTTAAATCAGGTGAAACTGGAGAAACATCTGCATCAATATATCAACCATCAAATGTCACTGCGCCATGCAATCACATTGAAATCTCACAAAATCGTTTGGATATTATGGTACGATGCCTGAAATTATCGCAGCGGCAAGCCATTCTTTTGTCAAAGGATTTAAAACAAGTGAACATTTTGGCTCCAAATGTTCGGATATATGGAGCAATAAATCGTCATCGACATTTTACGAATTTTTTCAAATCAACTGAGAATAATTCACTCGCTTTTTGCACTGATATCCGAGGTTTGGTATCCACAATTCACAATGCATATAATCCCGAAAATTGGCGATTGTCTATCGATTCCTCTAAAAGTAGCTTGAAGGCAATTCTCCTTCACGTTACCAACTCAATGAAAAAAAATCATTGATTTGATTAAATACAATGACCATCAATGGAAAGTTTGTGCAGTTTGATTAAATACAATGACCATCAATGGAAAGTTTGTGCAGATTTAAAAGTGATAGCTGTTTTAAGTGGTTTGCAATTGGGTTACACTAAAAACATGTGTTTTATGTGCATCCCATAAGCACATAAAACACACGTTTTTAGGGCGACCAATAAAACGAACGGAACTGAGCATTACGTCAGAACATTAGATTGCGATACGACAGCATCGTTGAGGTTCCACTTGTGCCAATTAAAAAAATATTGCTACCACCACACATCATATCAAGCTTGGAGTAGTTAAAATTTTTATAAAAGCGCTGAATCCAGATGGAAATGCGTTCGTCGAATTGCGTCGCATTTTTCCACGGTTAAGTGAAATGAAAATAAAAGAAGGTTGGTGTTTACATCTATTCGAATGTAAGTTTTGATCAAATGAATTTCATCTCGCATCTTATTTTTTATTACTGGAATACTTAATGGTCCAGATATTCATCGTCTGATAGAAGATGATGCATTTGAAAATGCTCTCAGTGAACGAGAGCTTGTGGCATGGAAATGTGTAAAAGACGTTATTAAGAATGTTCTCGGAATTAATCGATCAGATGATTGGCGCAGATATATTGAAAATATGCTGACAGTTTTTCACAATATAAACGTTAGAATGTCATTGAAAATATGTACAGTTTTTGCATTGTCATATGGTAAAATTCGCCGAACAATCACCAGCCGAATCCGATAAGCACGGCGAGCGTTTTCACCAAGTGACGGCAAGGCTCGAACATTGGTATAGCGGCAAAAAGCTAGATGCACTCTTGGGTGATATTTGTTGGAATTTGCAAGAGGAAGAAGAATTCGAAGACGACACGAACGAATCAGAAAATTAAAATTAAAAGTTAAGAAAAATGTTAATTTTTTAGGAAAAAATTGAGAAAAATCACAATAAAATCAACTGAATCAATTTAATTTTCTTTTAAATAGTTTCTATTGTATCTATATTTGTCGATGAGGTGTTAATTCGATCGGTTTAAATTCGTTAAATGGACAAAAAATGATAAAAAACGTGTTTTTCCTCGAAATGAAAAGCAAAAAAAAATTAGATGTGGTTTTTCGGACTTGATATGTTCGGCAAAGTTGTTTGTCTTGGCTTGCGCCACATCTTTGCTGAAGAAAGCATAACGAAAAACTTAATGATTTAGGAGCTATCAACGTGAAAATGAGGGTATGTTTTGACTCAGAGCAAAAACATGTCGAAAGCGATATCTCAAAAATGGGGACTACCTAGCACCGTTGAATTCAGCATACTCGAATTAGGTTTACCCCCCCCCCCCCCGGGTGCCCAGCTTGTCACGAAAAAAAAGTTTGAAATTCAAGCACAGTGTTATAGTTTAGTGTTACGTTCGTGCTTTTTGGATTGAAAATCGATGTAGTTATGTAAATAAAGAGTTTAAGTCTGACTAGGCTAACAAGCTATAGGAAAATGCATATCTTTAAAAACGTAAAAATAATTTTAAAATTTCGGGCTGAATGTTATAAATGGTATGACAGTGTATCATGACACTGTTTACTGTCGCGATAGTGATTTTTTCGGACAGGGATAGTAAACTCTCGCGATAGTTATAGTTTGGTGTTTGTATCGCGTTTTTTGAGTTGTACCATAGGTTCATTTAAACCTAAGCTAAAGTACAAACATATTCTATTGGGGTGGGGCTATCGGGGATAAATGTGCCGAGGAAGCCATACATACACGTTTATTTATTCACTTGATCAATACTTCGATTCCACAAATCTTATTCCAGGCCGGGTCATCCATGTGGCTATCGGGGATAAATGTGACGAGGAAACCATGTTTTATCTCCGGCAATTTAACAAAACCAAGAGGTTTTGTTAAATTGCCGGAGATAAAATTTGTTTAACTTTCGGTTTCCTTCGGAACAAGCTTAGGTGAGGGGTAATGTTACGACCTCGCCCATTGGTTTGATGGACAATGAATTCAGCTTAGGCGAGATATTTATTCAACTGAAATTAATCATTTAAAGTTTTTTTTTTATTAGTGCTATCTTGGTTTAAGTAGTAACATTAGAAACAGTTTTATAACTTTACGGTTTTTTTGCAGATTATAAAAGAATTAGTGTGGAACGAAACCGATAGTTCTCGAAATAACTGGAATATTAATACGAGTGCAATGTATCGGATATATAAATACGGTATATACTATATGTGGTAAAATACGGGTGCAATAAAATGCGCGTACACTTTTTCCTAAATCATTTCTAGAAAATAAAAAATAAAAATTAGGAATAGTTTAGCAAAAACTTCACAGTCCTATATAGAAATGTAAAGTTTTTCCTAAAACTAAAAATACTTCTAAGTATTAGTGAATATAGATCAATTACATGATGAACGATTAATTCCATGATGATCGATAGCTTATTAAACAACTCTGATCAACACAATAGATTTTCCTAAATCGGAACAAAAAAAATTAATTTATTATCTAAGTATAACATATAATAAGTTAAAGTAGTAAAGGTTAAATTATTTATCTTGCTGAAAATTTGCTATTCTCCGCCTAGAAAATTTGAAAATAAGCATATCGAAAATATTGTCTCAGCTACCTACACAGTTTCATTTTTTATTGTGTGCTCTTGAAATGTTTGATTGTATTTGCATTCATAATTTGCTTTCCTAAACTTAATTCGCTTTCCTAAAGAGTTCGAAGGCATCAATAAGCAAATATTTGTAGATAGATATGCAAAAAGATTCAAGAAAATCTCTTGGGGCTTTGGGAGTCAAATTTGAATAAAACTTCAATAATTGAATGGTAGATCAATTGATTATGTTGCAACTGTTTTGCATTCATAATTTTGCTTCCCTCAGCGATAAATTCAATCGAGTTTTCCCGGACACTTGGGTTTTTCCGAATTCTATGTTATTTTTTGATACCGCTTTTTCAGACCGCTTTTTGTAACCGCTTTTTGAAACCGCTTTTCGAAACCGCTTTTTTAAACTGCCTATCGGTGTTTAAGCGATGACATTGTTATTAGCCATCTTAGAGCGTGTTTTAATTGGTTTAAATACCGCATAAAAAGTTAAAAAGTTAAAAACTGTGGTGAATAAAAATGTCAAACTTTTTATCCGCTTCAAGAGCTGATAAAATTTTTATATAGAAAACATTTGGCTGGCAAAAATATTTGTTTGTAAATAAAAAATTTCCATGTAAAATTTTTGTGAAAAATTGCAATGATATATATGTAAACTGACCACAATTGACAATTGATTTTATAACAATATTTAAAAAGTATTTATTTTACATGTTTTCATATTTAAATTGTCTATATATGTTCACAATTACACATAAAATATGCAACCATATTGTCAAAATTTTTAACCAGTTGAAACAGATAAAAAGTTAAAAAGTTAAAAACTATTACCACAAATAAATTTTTAACTTTTTAACTTTTTATGCGGTATTTAAACCATTTGAAACACGACCTTACATGGTCGATCCATTGCGAATTGATTGATTATTCCATGATCGTTTTATTTATTAATTATGAGATACCGTTTCAAAAAGCGGTTACAAGAAACAGTTTCAAAAAGTGGTTTCAAAAAGCGGTTTCAAAAAGAGGTTTCAAAAAGTGGTTTCAAAAAGCGGTTTCAAAAATAGATATCAAAAAGCGGTTTCAAAAAGCGGTTTCAAAAAGCGGTTTCAAAAAGCGGTTTCAAAAAGGTGTTTCAAAAAGCGGTTTCAAAAAACGGTTGCAAAAAACGGTTTCAAAAAGCGGTTTCAAAAAGCGGTTTCAAAAAGAGGTTTCAAAAAGCGGTTTCAAAAAGCGGTTTATAAAAGCGGTTTCTAAAAGCGGTTTCAAAAAGCGGTTTCAAAAAGCGGTTTCAAAAACTGGTTTCAAAAAGTGGTTTCAAAAAACGATTTCAAAAATAGGTATCAAAATGCGGTTTCAAAAAGCGGTTTCAAAATGCGGTTTCAAAAAGTAGTTTCAAAAAGCGGATCAAAAAGCGGTTTCAAAAGCGGTATCAGAAAGCGATTTCAAAATGCGGTTTCAAAAAAGCAGTTTCAAAAAGCGGATTCAAAAAGCGGTTTCAAAAGCGGTATCAGAAAGCGATTTCAAAATGCGGTTTCAAAAAAGCAGTTTCAAAAAGCGGTTTCACAAAGCGGTTTCTAAAAGCGGTTTCAAAAAGTGGTTTCAAAAAGCATTTTCAAAAAGCGGTTTCACAAAGCGGTTTCACAAAGCGGTTTCAAAAAGCGATATCAAAAAATAACAAAGAATTCGAAAAAACCCAAGTGTCCGGGAAAACTCGATTGAATTTATCGCTGAGGGAAGCAAAATTATGAATGCAAAACAGTTGCAACATAATCAATTGATCTACCATCCAATTATTGAAGTTTTATTCAAATTTGACTCCCAAAGCCCCAAGAGATTTTCTTGAATCTTTTTGCATATCCAACGGATATCCGTCGATATTCTCTCCACGGGAAGTGGAGTGGTTTCTCTGTCACGGGGTGACATTGTTATTAGCCATATTACCCGGTCGATCCATTGCGAATTGATTGATTGTTGCGCGATCGTTTCATTTATTAATTGAGATACCAAAATATATCCGTTCTTTAAGACAATGTCTTTCGGAAGTTGTTCTTTTGCTTATAGAGGTTAGGCAGTAGTTTGTATTCAACATGAGCCTAAGAGATGCATAAGCTCAGTGAATAGTTTCGAATTCTGTGCTTGATCGGTCATTATGTTGACTGACATTCCGAATCAAGAGTTAGCGCTCACTGCACCATGTTACTGAATGATGGACCATTGTTGTTTATTGTGCCAAGTGTATGTGTTGTTTGGTAATGAAAAACCAACACCATAAATAAATAAAAAATTGGTAAGAGCCATGTTGCTGGTTTGTTGAAGCTGCTCATTTTGATGTCACTGCAGCCGCTGGTGTTTCCGCCGCTGCTGCTTTAGATGATGTTGCTGTTCTTGATGCATGGTGATTACATGTCTAGTTCTCCTGCGTGGTTTGCTTTCGTCTTTGGGTGGGGCGGGCAAAAGTTGGCTTATATATTTGATAGCGGTGTTATTCACTAGCCCAAATTATTTTTAGCCGAGAATATTTTCTATTTAATAGCCGGTCGCCGTCATTAATTAAATAATTTATTTAATTGTTATGAATGTTAATTTTTGTTTTATATTTTTTTTATGTATATACAATTATTATTACGAAAAACTTTATAATGTTAATTTAATTCTATTTTAATTATCTATTTTTTATTATTATTATTATTCGCCATATCTAATGGTAGATTGGTTGCTTTCAAATCTGTTTAAACAATCGCATGTCATATCATTATTTCAGCAACAGCGGCGATCGGCAACCGAAATGAATTCACATTATGATATTTTCTTTTTTCAATTTCAGAAATTATGCCATATCCGGTTGCTCAACCGCAGAACTGGACGTTAAAAGGTTTACAAACAGAGAAGATAATAAATAGGTTATGGATTGAAAGCCAGCTGTAAGTATAAAAATGTACTCTTTATTTATAAATAGATGCCTGTGAAATTATTAAATTATTTAAATGAATTCAAGTCATTTTCCTCCTCGTTCAAATGATTTGAACAGTTTACGACCGACTGCAGTCAAAACAACAATAACGTTAAGGTTATGTCTGTACCAGCTCATCCTAAAATTAAGTGAAATATTAAATCTGATACTTTAGCCTTACGTATGAGTTTTGTCGGACCTAAATCTGCAGTTCTTATGATACTATATGACTGCTCGAGATAATAAAGCTATTTCAAACTACGTTCATTACCAAACAAAATGCTTGTTTTTGACGCGTTTACTTTTTATACTTGCCGGAAGTCGATATACTTTATTTATGAACCTAAGCGCCTTATGTTTTAAAAACAGTAGGTCCGAGGTCTAACGGCTATTCTAATAGATCATGATCATTTTTAACTTCACTTTCAATAATTTAGACATATTGTGCGATAATACTTTATTAACCATTAGGAAAAGCTACATAGCTTAACTTTTCGGTATAAAATCGCGCTGCCAAAGTTATCTGGAACAGTATGTTGTCTGGAACCTTTAATTGAAGCATATACGGAAGGTATAATGTAATTAAGTTATACTCTACCGCGCGAAGCCAATTATACTGGTACACTACTGGCAGTAGCGTAGTCATATTTGGCGGTATCTGTATACCAACATTGTCAAACTGAATAAGAAGGTCTATAGTTTCTAAGGTTCGTGTAGATCTTGTCCTCACGGTGCGACTAATATGCATAAACGCATAGTTCACATTTTAAACCTAGCAATCTTTCGGAATAAGCATCACCTTCGACACATTTTCTTGTAATCTACTTTAAACACCATTTGAAGGCTTATTGACTGGACTTTCAACAATAGGAAAATATGGCATATTCTACAGTTTTACCGGTATGATTCAGTCTGGAACATCTTACTTAAGAGCTTGAAGCGGTTTATGACACGCATAATAAATTTTTTGTTTAAGATATCTTAAAATCTCAATATTTTATAAAAAGTTAGTTTTAGTAGGAAGCACTATGAAAGTTATCCGATTACAGCCAAAAAATTGTCGACAATGCAGATTAGTCGAAAATGTCAATAATGCAGATACTAATTTTATGCCGGAAAGAAATTATTAATATTAGAAAATGTTATTTTTTTGTTCCTAAAAACCAACTAAAAAATTTAAAATAAGAAATTTTCATTCGAAGCAATTAAAAGTAACATTCCAAACCAAATTTCTCTAAGTGCTGTATTAGATGTTTGTGAAGTAGGACGTAAAATGCATCTAAAGTTAACCTTACTGAAGTTAGCAGAAAGTTCAGCCGAAATCTGCATTATCGACAAATTTTAAGGTGGCTAAATAAAATAATCATTTCACAAAATGTATAAAAATAAATAAGTAAATCGAATCGATAAAATTATAAAAATTTATTGAAATATGCATATAAATTAAAATGTACTACCTAGTAAATTCTAAAAGTTTTGGTGTTATGTCTATTAAATTTCAAATATATTATATATGAACATATTGTATATGAAAAATCGCGAAATTAACGTAATTCTTTTACCATCCATGTAAAGTTTCAGTTCAAAGTTTATGTGAGATCATAGTTAAATTTCCAAAAATCTTACACCATGTTTGAATTTTTTTTCTCATGAAATGATCCACATTCAAAAATTTGTGTAGCTCGCGGGGTATATTATTAGGCTCGGGTCTACAAACAACATACCTGTGCAAAATTTCAGGTCACGAAAAAGAGATTTCAGACTTGGTTGAGGATTTTCGGAAAACTAATTATGATCCTACATAAACATGAGCCTGAAACTTTGCACAGGTATTGTGTTTGTAGGCCCGAGACAAATATTATATCCCACTTACACACCAATAGTGCGGGCTACAAGAATTTTTGAATGTGAATCATTTCATGACAAAAAGAGATTTCAGACATGTTTAAGGAATTTCGGAAATTCAACTATGATTTCACATAAACTTTGGCCTCAAACTTTGCACAATTTTCGAAGCTGTTAGTTAAATAGGTAGCTTTATCTCATGTTCATAATATGTCGCAGAACCAATTTGAATATATGATTTAAAAATTTGTTAACATATTTAGTTTATTTATTTAAAAAAATCTTTGTTTTCGTTTCCTTCCATAATTTGGTCAGTAATGCAGTTTCTATTGAAATTTCTCTCGGAATGACGATAATGCAGTTTATTATATTATTGTTGATTCCTTCACATTATATTAATAAAGAAGTTTCTCTGACGAAATTTAGCTGAAATGTCGATAATGAAGTTTGCGCATTACTATGAATTACCCTATCAACAGGTCGATAAAGTAGTTTTCTGATTAAATTTCGGCTGAAGTGTTTTTTTGCCCAAGTTTCTGCTAACTTCAATACTATCTATAGTTATATTTTTAGAGAATATTTAAAATGAATTGTCATCTAATAATTAGCGCTTGAAAACATCAGGTCGATTTCCATGTTGGAAGTCCGGGAAAACTCAATTGAATATATTGCACACACACAATTTGAAAATTTATAAAAATTGACCGTTTAAAGTGTCATGGCAAATTGAAAGGAGTTATTCAAATGAATTATTCGGCTATCATTTAAGCTTGTTTATATATAATCTGCATTATTGTCATTTTTCGACTGATAAATTTGTTTTGTTTTATCCAAATCTACATTATCGAAATTTATCGGGTGACCCCTTTAGTTTTACAGCCGAATCTGCATTATCAACATTTTTCGACTGGAATAAGTTGGCCAACTTTAACAGTATAAAAGCATCATGTATTTCATTTTAATTAACCGTTTGAGTCCCAGGGGGTATTGAAGAAACGCTGTCGAAGAATTCCAAACAGGAATCGCGCGATCGCGCTGCCTGGGACTTAAACGGTTAAATAACTAGGAGTGGCTAAATTAGCAATTATTATACTTTTTGGGAAAAGGCGAGAAAGAGAACACCATTACTTTAATACAAAAGGGTCACACATTTATAAATTTAATAGTTTTTCTTCCAAAAGTTCCAATTTTGAGCCCTCGCAGTACTTTAGCTTTACTTAAAGCTATACAGCATAATTTTTGGCAGATTCCAAGATTACCAACTTTCAAGGACCGAACGATTTTTCACGTAACTCTTTCGCATCATTTTAAATCATTCCATCAACTTCTGTTCAAAATTTAATCAAAAGTTTTCGAGCTGTATTCGAACTTAATGCCTTCACCTTCACACCTATGTTAAAATCATCCCTATTTTTGTAATAAAAGCGTTACATAACGTATACTAGTACTTTAAGTTTAAATGTTTAGTGCATATTTTAACAATAATATAATAAATTAGTTCTTACCTTTGTTTTTTCATCGTGATTCACGAAATAATATTATACAAAAAGATCGAATCATTTATTTGATTATATTGCCATCTTTGGCCAAATTTAAAAATTATGCTCGTAATACCAACGAAGGAAGCGGCTCAGTTGATGTTGTATGTTGATATTAAATCTGTTATGACTTCGCAAATCATAAAGAAATTAGACATATTGGATGGAAATGGAGCCTCAAAATGATTTTTGGAAGAAGTAATGGAATTTAGTCTGCTAGGATCGTTTAGTTATTTCTTAACCGTTATGATGGGAATGAGTATGTTGGAAGAAAATGGGATTCTAAAATAGTTTTTGGTTGTAGTTCTGGTATATCGGCCACCTGGGACAAAAGTCAACCATTTCCTAGCCGATTATAATGGGACTAGGTATGTTTGTTGAAAATGTGATTATAAAATGATTTTTGAAAGAAGTTTTGGACTTTGGAAATGTGGAACGGAACTCAGCCATTTCTAATACGATTATGATATGATTGGCTTTATTCGATAAAAATGAGATTACAAAATGATTTTGGGAAATCTCTAGATGGAAATTTTACATGATTTCTTTACTTACTAATATGTAAAATAAAATAAATAACAGGTTTTCGCAATAAATCGTTATTTCCGTTTAAATTTTGGAAAACTAATCTAGACCGGTATAGAAGAAAATATTATTAATCATCCTTTAGGTCATTTTCGTTTTTTCGTAACTGATATTTTTTTCAAAATATTTGCAAAAACTGAAAATTCGCTATGGATGTCGTCACTTCCGATGGACAAATTTCGGCCCGTGGGGAAATTTTTAGTATAAAGTTTATTTTGATCTATCAATCCGTCTGCGCTATACGTTATATAAACTAAAATATTTGAATTTAAAATTGCAACAATATACCCAGGTCAATTTTTTAAAGTTTTTAAAGTTAAGTTTTTTTTATTGAAAATCAGTTTTTTGTCAAAAATCGTCATTTTTGATTCAATTTTGAAAAATTGATCTGGACATATTGTTGCAAGTTTAATTTAGAACCTTATTGACGATTGGAAGATCACGAGTGACACATATCGGAAAAATTTGAAACTCAACGAACTATGCTAATTTGACAATTTGAAAATAATCCATGGCCCTATTCTGGCTTTCCCTAGGAATAGGGAATTGGGAAAAATATTTTCATAGCATTTTTATCTAAATTGTGTTTTTCTGGCCTACCAAGGGAACATGTTTGGTGTTAATATTTTCAAAACAAAGTTAAATGGGAAAATATTTTTCCCTATAAAAATTTTGTGGAACAAAAGTTTCAAAATTCACTTTGTTTTAAAAAATTTTACACTAAACTTATTCCCGCAGTTGGCCAGAAAAATATAATTTTGACAAAAATGCTATGAAAATATTTTTCCCAATTCCCCATTTCCGGGGAAAGCCAGAATAGGGCCACAGATGTCAATTTGAAAATACTCGTGTTTTTTTGTAGTTACGAGAAATCATTGAAGGACAGCTAATGTAATTTTTATTATTTCCGCTAGCTGCGTTTTCCAACTTTTACAATCGTGAATAGACTATAAGCATAACTGGATCTGACGGCAAAAAAAATAAGCTTGTTCGGGATATTTTTGTATGTAAATTTTTATTTCCATAAAGTATGCCGTGCTAAAATTTCATGGAAAAAAAACCCGCAATGAGCTTATTTTTAATGCGCTAGATGTCACATTCCAAACTTTAACAGTCGTCAATAGTTTCTAATTTTTTTTTCTCGTAAATGCTATATTTTTCAATATACATATTTATAAAAAATAAAAGAGCCCTATATAAAGCCCCTAAACTACCACATTCGGTCGTCCGATTTTAGCAATAAACACTGTGATCTCGCGTAAGATCTTGACTAACAACACCGTTACACGACCAAATTAGTTCAAGAACTGTATCGTATTAATCAATTTAGGTACCGAAACCTCTCCGATTGGGCACTGCTAAAGTTTGAAGAAAGTTCTGATTTTCATTGTAAAATCAGCTTCACCGATGAAGCACATTTTTAGTTTAATGGCTTTGCCAATAAGCAAAATTTGCGTTATTAACAGCAACAAACCTCTCTCATGAAGTTTAACACCGTTCGATTTCTTTTTATGGAGTTACGTTAAGTCGTTGGTTTATGCCAACATGTTGGCTTGTTAGAGGAGCTCAGGGACAATATCGAATACGAAATTGCCAAAGTTTCGGCCAATATATATGAAAGTGTAGTTCAAAATTTGCTCAAAAGAATCGATCGCTGCAAACGTGCTCGCGGTGGTCATATGAATGAGATCAAATTTCATAGTTAAATGCAGCTTGCGTACTGTACAGGTGGCAAAACTAACTATTACTATCATCACATTTTTGTTACTCTCAGCCAAAAAATTCACGACATTTTTCTTTCAGCCCTGAAAATTTACTGTCATGACAGCTACAACTATCATGGCACAAACATTTTTCTGGGCTGAGAGTAAAAATATTGCATTTTGGTGTAGGAGGAATATTTAAAGTATTTTTTGATTTTCGCTGTCGGTATATTTGGCGTAATTTTACTTTGCGTATAAAACGAGAAAATCAGGTAAGGAGTTTTTTTCACTTTTTTTTATTTTTCCAATATTTTATTTTATTTTTATTAATATTAAGGAATAGGTACAAAGGGCCGGAAGTCGAAGGGCCGAATGTGGAAAGGCTGAATGTGTCGAAGGGCCCTCCGAGATCCCTTGTTGATTCGGCCCTTCGTCACATTCGGCCCTTTGACACATTCAGCCCTTCGATATTCGGCCCTTCGACATTCGGCCCTTTGATATCATATCAATATTAATTGCTTCGTCAACCTTGCAGACACAGATCAAAGAGTTTTTATCGCTATTATCGCTTCTTCTGATAGTGTCACAAATGTTAAAAAAATCAACTATCAGTATATACAAAATATTTTTTAATGTAATTTTAATTTGTTGTATACCTTACAAGATGGGGGCTGCCGCCCACCTCTTTTTTACAATTTATACAATTCTTCAACTGTCAAACTAAGTAAAAAAAATTTCAAAAATTTCAAAAATTTCCTGGAAAAATTGCAAAATTTAGATTTATTGCTATAATTGTTAACTAAATGTCGCAATAGTATATACAAACATCTATAGTATTGCCATAAGCTACTTTTCCGATTTTTGGGGATAGAAATTTGGGCTATCTTCACAAAGGTGTACTACACCTAGAATAAATTTCAGCCGAATATCTCAATTATTCTGTGTTGTATATAAATACAAAAGTGATATGTCCTTATTAAAAAAACCTTGGTGATTTGCTATAAACTCCTTAATTTTTTTATAGCTGGTGCAATAACAACACGGCAAATTTCGTGGGTCCCTATTGAAAAAAACAAAAAAAATACAAAATTTAGCTGCCGCTTTTTGGAAAATAAAATTTTTAATATACGTTTGGTAGTGTCAGCTTTTACGGACAAGTGTTTCTATGCGCTAAATATTCGCTGAATTTTTCCATATTTTCAATAGGCTAGAGCGTTTTCGCGACAAAACTAAATCAAGTTTTACCTGCTGTCGCGTAGACGTTTACACGTCAAAAACCATGTCTATAAAAAAAAACTTTTGCCATAATTTTTCATCGGAGTTGGGCTGATGATTCGGTATTTTTATATTAAAGTCTCGTGCCCACAAAGTCAGAAAATACAAATTTAATATTTTGAAAATCATCAATCATTTTGCAAAACTATTTGAAAATTTGCCCGCACGTTTATAGTTTTAGCAATTTTGCAGAAATTTTACTTAGGTGTAAAAGAGTAAATCCCTAAGAAATTTAAGCTGCTGATTAAGTAGCTGCCACCAGAATTAAATATTTCCTTCTTTAATTAAGCATTTTCCTAAATCACTTCTTTAACAAGAAATTTGTAAAAACATTTACCAACCAACACCGAATTTTTATTTATTAATTAGTTATCTAATTTTTAAATAAAATAAAAATTGAAATATTAACAATTTCACAAAGCGTAGTCGGATTTAACCGCACAAATATAAACTACCGTACTAATTAATTCCAAACGTATACACCTGTTACATCTCAATTGAAAATTAAATTGTTTATCTAAAAACTTTCGTCGCGCACAAAAATAATTAATTTTTAAACAATTTAACGTAAATTCTCCGAACACACACCAACTGTTGACGCGCGCAGAGGAAAAAATATTACCTGCATAAACCAATTAAAATCTAATTTAACAAACAAAAGTCCTCTAGTCAAAATATCAGGACGACGAGAAAAAAAAATTAAATATCGCTGGGTATTTTTCTTCTAGCGAAATACCATTATTAACCAGGTACGTCTCTAGCCAGTGCTTCAAATGTTGTGTCTTCATTTAATTCTGTTGTACGGATATTTATACAACAAGTACAGTATGCCAATAATAACAAAAACAACAGAGAAAGGGTAAAACGAATCGGTCATATCCTTTTACGATATTTTATTTATTTATTTCGTTAGAATATTGTGTGTTAGAAAAACAGCAATAGAAGATATATACGACGAGCACTCGTACGGAAATCACTGTATGCAGCCAGCACACACATAGATGGCTGAGTGTAATAAACTATAAATAATAGCGCATGCTTATGGACCAATGATGCGCATAGAAAATTCATAAAAAGTAAAAAAAAAAATAATAATCACCATTATCATAATAATCATTGCCACCAATATCATCAGCAACAGCATCATCATCATCATCATCGTGTGTACTACTCTCATCTTAAAATATACAAAAAACGAAAAAGAAAATAGGAAAAATACAAATACAACAAATATTTTATTTTTATCCCCATAAAAGTTTTTTTTTTTTTTGTTTATTTTATTTTTTTTTTATAACGGCAAAATCGGGTAAGGTTGTAAACAGAACTTTGAAATATCAGTTATCAAGTTGACGCGATTCAAAACGGATCTCGCTCTCTGGAATTAAAATACAAATATAATTTTATATTTTAGTTTTGTTCATCTCGAATAGAATTTAAAAGTTGTTATTACTGCAAAATATTGTATGCTGAGTGTTTAAAATAAAAAAAATAAAAAATTGTGATACTTAGTGAAAAAGTTTTAGTGAAAATATTTATAATAAAAAATATGTAATGAATTTTTAAACTTTACCGTTATTTTAAAAAAAAATATATAAAGCTTTGTGTACTTAATTTAAAAATTGTTTTAAGGTAAGCTTTTTCAACCCAACATATAATTAATTATATTGCAAATATAATATTTAGTTTTCGGTTCACATAATTCGGTACGAAAAGCTCACCCCATCCATCCAAATATTATACATAAAAGCTACATCCCAATAGAATAATCATGCACGTTTTATTTAAATAGTATAACACGTGACTGATATAAAAATATATATATATATATGTTTTTTTTTTGTTAATTGTTTTTTTCTACTCTGGTGTACCGGATTTTTTCAAGAGTTTTTCTTTATACATTTTCCTCATTTTATTTGTTGTATTATTATATTAAATTGCAACCAAATTACGGAATTCATTAGACTACGGTAATACGACGAGGTACAGTATCTCATTCTGTACCAAATATATTTAATGGGTGGAAATGTTCGGGGGGGTATATATAGGTTTCATTTTGGACGGAATAACATTCCTGGGAAAAACTCGAGTTAAAATATTTTATGTAATTAAACAAATTTTTTGATTGTGTATTTGTGTATAATGTGTATATATACGTACGGGTGGTTTTCATGTGTAATTAAACGATAATTTATAAATAGGTAAATTAGAAAAAGAGATTTTCGTATAATGATTTGGTTAGGAAAAACCATGGATGTATTTATTATGGTATTTTGGGAGTCTAGGAAAATATTTTTTTTCCAAATTGGTCATTTATGTATGTGGTGGTAATGTCCAGAAATTTAAATTAGTTGGAATTTATCTAATTTGCAATTATGCAACTATATGGTGATGCTAAAATTCTCGTTCGGTTACTAGTTTTGTATTCTTCCACATATTAAATGTTAAAATAAAAATTCAAATAAAATATGAATAATTAGGAAATGGCAAAAACGTCTTAATGTGAATACCGAACAACTATAAGAGTTTCAAAATTTGTGTGTCCTAACTCACGACAAGGCTTTTTTTTACTTTCTTTTACACAATAAAAGAAATTGTAGTTCACCGAAAGCAAAAACGTAGATTTTAAAAGATCTCTCTGTTTTTCTAGTATCATTTTCAGAGGATTTGTCCAATCGATATTTGCAGCTTGTACTCGAGCTTTCATGATTAGTGCAAATATTTTGAAAAGTAAAAGATTTTGAATTAAGTTTGCAACAATATCGTCCTGGATCATTTTTCCAAGATTTTATCGGATATTATGAATTGTGACAAAAACTTTTTTCAACAAAAGTTCGGAATTGTTCAGCCCAAATCAATTGCTTAATCGTAATGGAACTTCAAACCTAATTTTCCGTAAATTGCGAGATAATAAAGGATTTTGGACAAAATCGGTCCATCGGAAGGGACAGCTTCCATAAGAGCTTTTTCGTTTTTCCACCGAAAGTGGAAGTTTTCATGGGAGATTTTACGATATTTTTCAATATTTTTAAAAGTACATTAGTAATGAGAAAAACGAACTCAAACATTCTCAAATAAAATTTTACTTCTGAAGCTCTTTGACTCCTGACTTTTGAAATATAGTATTTTTCGGACATATTTTTCTGGTCCTGGTTATTTCAAATTTGTTTCGGAGCTACTTCTGCATCGATCTTGGCTATACTCCTTTCGAGTCCTTTCGTAACCAAGTTGAGTTACACGATAGGCGTGATTCAAAAATAGATTATCGAAGAATTTAAAGACTAATCCGCACAATTGTGATACAAAATATTTGTATATGACTTGCGATTAACGATTGTTATTTTAATTATCTGACCTGAAGACTGATTATCAGAAACGTTACACAAAACTTTTGTATGCATTGAAATCAATGAAAATTTAAACTTAAACTTTGTTCATAATTAGTTTATAGATCGATAGTAATAAAATTTAAATCAAGATTTCGCAAATTTTTAATAAATTTATTAAATTGTACATCTATTAGAAAACGTGCTCTTATATAATTTGCCTTGTTTGAAATTTGTAAGTGTACAGTAATTGTCCTCTGAAAAAAACCTCTGCTGTGATGGGAGATAAGCATCGGAATACCAAAAGCACATTTCATTTTATTTCAGTACATTTCAATAAAAATAATTCACCAATGGCACTATAACAAAAACTTCTCTAATTAAAAACTAGTTAATTTATTAAAATAATAAATAAATTAGTCTATTTAGTTTGGAAAATTTCAAAGCAACTTTTATTGCATTTATTACAGCGGTTTCGAGTTCTACTTGTGCAATTTTTGAATCTGCACATTCTGGGTGCTTACAAGCGATCCCAAATGGTCCAACGGCGGTATCCGTCATTTATTCTTCCACGTGAAGGGAGCGGTGTTGTTATTCCTTTCTTATTTAAGCTTCTGTCTGATTCAGAATTATCATCGTCATCTCCGCTATCGCTTGCAAATTCCCGACTTGTGCCTGTGACTGTAAAGCAATTAGAGAATCTCCTATTTTGAGGCGGAATTCTAGAAGATCTTTAATTTTGATTTTTTGGATTTTTTGGCCAAGTCAATGAAATGGTGTGAAACCTTATGTACCATAACATTTTTCGAAAACATGCGATAATAATTCATCATCTGGTCGTAAATGTCCACCCCACCCATATTGTAGTTGTATACAGTTATAATCGAGGGGTACACAAAATACATGTATTTTGGATTTTTTTTATTCCAACGGTCAGCGATTACCGATTTCGTGTCGTTGCATTTAACTAAAGCTACTTTATTTAAAAGAAACTGCTGGGATTCACCTCGATTCATTAATTTATCCTCTGTGAAATTTACCCCCTTAATTTTGTTTTATTGAATAGTGCCGGTTGCTTTGAAATTGAGTTCGTTCAATTGTTTTAGGAGCAGTGAGACCCACATATCAAAATATGATAAAGATTATTCTGGCAAAGTTTGCAGAAGACTTAAAACTACCGCTGGACCTAGGCCTAACGACATTTCAGTAAACTTGGTTTTTGTCTCCTGGTAAATTTCAAAATCCATTACTAAACCTTTGGATGTAATAACTACAAATTTTTTAGGTCCAACAGGGCGTGGTTTATTTCATACAAACTGTCGTCCTGGAAATCGAAATGGAACCATTTGCTCATCGATGGAGTAATAATCCATAAATATTTTTATCTGATGGCACATATTCTGAACTGCATTTATTATAGGTGCAACTTGCCAAAACATATTTGGTTTCGCCTCTTGTCGAATCTTTGAAACATCATAGTATAATGTAGGGAGGACCGAAGAACTTTAACTCTATATTTGTGCATGCTGGATGACATTTTTCTAATGAGTACTTCCAAACATTGCTATACGGGGATAAGCTATGCAACCCATAATCAAAAATACTCCGTATACTTTTTTTAGTTCTGTCGTGGTCGTGTTAACAAGAATGCATTTTTGTATTAAAATAATGCATAATTATTATTTAACGTGGCATCTTCGAAGTGTTTCTCATTAAAATATCTACGAAAATATTCGATTGGCAATTTTAATTCTAGATTTAAGCATCTTGCATCAGTTACCGATAAAATGTTTCTTTCGAAATTTGAAATAGCCCAACCAGAAGATTGATCTTTGTTTATCGCACTTTTCGTCGGTTCACTTTGGGTCTAAAATAATATAGTCAATACATATTTTTTTAATGATTTTGATATAAAATCTTACCGATTCATTATTATCGCATTCCTGGTCTGCATCATCATCATCATCGTCAGGTTCCTTCACAATAGCCTCACAAACATATTCTGGCATAGTAAAATTCGGATCACCAAACTCATCATCATCCACATCTTCTGGTTGTGGTTACCATCCATTATTTCTTTGTCACGTTAATGCTGGACTCGAAAGGGATACACCATCCTAGTTTTAATTTAAAAATCTACAATGTCAATATGTCTCGTTTTGGTAGTTTATGAAAACTACAATTTTGTTTGTACTCGAAATAACTGTCGCATACAGCACGGTCAAAAGTTTTGTAGTAGCTTATCTATTAAATCAAATTCGCCCCACTTCACGTTAGCCTAAGCATTTTTGTCTACACGATCTACGATTCATTTGGTTTCCTTTCCAATAAAATTCGATGCTAGATGAACTGCCCGGTTGTCTTGCCATTTATCTAGTACAATATTGCCATCACAGCCAACAAAGATGGTAATGAAGTTTGTTAAAAATTACACTGTTAAATTTATTATTTTTGCATTGGAATTTATTTTCGAAAGAAAACTTAGAATTGGACTAATTCTAAATGTTGGGCCGTCAAATAAACAATATTCCAACCAATTCTGGAGATGTCTACTCGGTTTCACTAACATTTTCAGATAGATAATCCTATCTACTGAGTTTATAGTGATGGGCTAAAATTATGAAGGGTTTTGCTATGTTTTAAAGATATTAGAAACTTCACAATTTTGGACAAAATTCTGAACACAAAATTTCCTTTTTTATACCACCGATCATAGAGATGTCCACAGGTTCTCACCCACATTTTCGAATAAATTACATAATATTCTCCAGTTGTAGTGATTGGCATCCGATTCTAATGGACTTAGCAATGTCTATAATGGAATTCATGTTTTAATTCGTACTGCTATCATTAGAGATGTCCACTTAATCACGTCTACATTTTTCGACAGCTTATAATTAAGGAATCATTTTTTCGGCAAATAAAATACTTGCATTCGAGGAGTTATTATCGGGTTATACATATTTTACTCCAATTAAGGGATGAAGTCGGGCCAAAAATATAAAATATACAGACAATTTAAAAAATTAACAAAAATTCTTTAATTCGATACTTTATTATTAAAATATAACATCATTTGCATTGTCAATGTTTCATTGCAAAACCAATTCATCGTTATTAGAGCAAATCGAATTTCAAAAACTGCAATTGGGGGGTAAAATAGGAGAAAATGAGGTTAAACCCGAAAAAGTTATACCCTATTTATAATATGTTCTGTCTTTGGAGCGAAAATGGGTCAATTGTAATAAGTTCCTTCTACATAAGATTTTAGCAATATCTCCAATTGGATTTTAAATTGACATAAAGCAGCAGTATAAAATTTTAAATGAATATTGTCTGAAGTCATAGGCCAGAATCGACGGTACACAATTTTGAAATTTCACCAGAAATGCATAGATTTGTAATATCAATTTAAAATCCAATTGGAGAAATTGCTAAAATTTTGAAGAATGAAATAATAACAAATTTTTCAAAATCACCAACCTTCAAGATTTCAAAAATCATTATTAGACTTATTGCTATTGACCCACATTCACCTCATTGATAGAAAATATTATAGGATGTCGAAAAATGTAGACAAGATTTCATGGACATCTGGTAATGGTAGTACGAATGAAAATATGAATTCCATTATAGGCATAGCAAAACCCATTAAAATCGGATACCAATCATTATGTAATCTATTCGAAAATATTAGTGAAAACCTGTGGAAATCTCTAGGATCGTCGGTTTGAAATTGTTTTTAATGTACTGGTTGAGCTATAGGAAATCGTAGGCCAGAACTCGTGGATGTCTCCAGGATTGGCGGTATAGAATTTTGAAAATAATCATAAATCGAAAAATTCTTTAATCATTAAAACATAGTAGTTATCGCCAGATATTAATCCCATTCGTCACACATAAAGAAGCTGGTCTCATATGTCCAAAAATATAAAACAGTTAGACATCTACAGCAGTGCTCGTAGATATTTGTAAAATATATAAAAACACATAGAATTTTCTAAAAATTTCTAAATTCTGTAAGAAATCGTAAAATCACTCAGAGTTCTGCCCATCCTCGCCACTTGTATTATAGTTTACCTTAACATCTATAGTTTTCCAAATGTTTAAACTAAATTATTAAAACAGATTCGTCACTTGTTTGGGAATGCCAATTTAAAATCCAATTGGAGATATTTGCTAAAATCTTGTAGAAGGAAATAATAATATTTTTTTCAAAATCTCGGAACTGGACCCGTAAATATATTTAGCTCGTCCTTTGTAAAGTTTGAAATATTCATAAAAATTGTAAAGTTTCTAACATCTTTAAAACATAGTAAAACTCATCTTATTTTTAGCTCATTCACGACTAAGTAGATGGGATTAAATTTCCAGAATTGGCTGGAAGATTGTTTGAAATTCGTAAAAAATGCTTAATTTCTAAATATAATTTGTATAGAACGAATCTCAAAAATATACTTTACTTCAATCTTAGTAATAGGTGTATGCTTTACCTTCTCAAAAATGTCAGCTACACTCTTTAGATATTTCTAGATTTGACGGCACAACATTTAGAATTGGTGCCGTTTTAAATTTTCTTTTGAAAATAAATTCCAATAGGAAAAATAATAAATTTAACAGTGTTTTTTAATAATTCTCTTAGCCCGTCCCAACGTGATAATCATCTTCTTGTACTAGGACTATAACATCATAATACATAACAATTTCAGCTATACCTCTGGATTTGTTCCAACAAATTATCAACCACATCTTCTGCCCTTGGCACATTTGCTTCTCCTAAGTCTGCTATTCCAGAATTTGTCGCCTATCATAAAATATTTTGAGGGATGTTTTCTGGATGCCATAATTTATGAAATCTCGGGCGCCAAACATACATATGAGTTACATGATATTTCACTCGGAATGGCGGCAAAAGTTACCACAAAGTAATTCACATTAAAAGAAATCCAACTGCTACTAAATACTTTTGATTCGGATTATAGTTTGTATTTATATGAACAATTAAAATCGTATTTTAATGTGTGAGACCAGTTGAGATATAATCCTATTTTAATTGACTATATTCACGCAATTGTATTTGACAAAACTAATTAACCCTTTCAGATAGCAGTACAATTGGTTCAAATAACAATTTTCGAGTTAAGAACTAGAATAAAGTTTTGACTTTATTTTACTTAATCCAAAAATGAACTATATCACGAGTGATTTTTTTGACTGACATCATTAAAATGTCGTGATAAACGATTTTTTTGGCTGATAGTTCGTACACGACAAAAATTATAATTTTTGTGTGGCCACTACGTTTTTGGGTTGAACTTTGGGCCAACTTCACATACACATTTCAGAGTCACATATAATGCATGATAACGCGTCCGCCATCATAATCAGTAAGCCTTTACGATAAACTATTTTATTTTCGTATTTACGTAAATTTTGTCGCACTCTTGTCATTTTGATGGTTTGTTTTATATGAGAAAATACTAACAAACGGTCCATGGTCAATATTACTTAGAACTTTGTACCATAAAGATAAGGCATGAAGTGGTTAATTCCCTAGGAAGTAGTTATTTTTTCAGTTTATATTTATTTAAGTCATGCTTATCGAGATTTTTACTTGCATATGCGATTGGAAGATTTTTGTCAAATTAAAAGTTTAATGCATTTAATGTTTTCAAAATCCCGGTTTTGTATAAAAATAAATCCCGATTTTTAGGAAATGCCGGTCTTAAATTTTAAGTTTTGATACGTGGGAAAATGAGACTCTAAATGATTTTTTGACAAAATTCAAAAATGAGTTTGCGTTAAAATTCTAGAAAATGGCTAATAGAGATGAAATTTGGCCATTTCATAACAGGTTTTGTTGTAATTCGATAACGTGCGTTGGAAATGGGATTTTAAAATAGGCCATTTTTTCACCGATTTAGTTGAAATTCGACATGTTCTAAATGAGATTCAAAAAATGCGTTTTTGATAAAGTTCTGGAATAAGGCGGATAGGGATGAAAGCTGGCCATTTCTTAACCAATTATGTTGAAAATCAACATGTGGGATCTAAATGGGATTTTAAAATGATGTTTGATAAAGTTCTAGTATATTGTCATTAATGATGGAAATAGGCCATTTCCTACTCGATTATGTTGAAATTCGTCACGTGCGATGGAAATGGGATTCTTAAATGATTTATTGATAAAGCTGTGGAATATGGTTAATAGAGAAATTTGACACGTTTAAATTTGACACGATGTAAATGGGATTATTAAATGATTTTTTGATAAATTTTTTAATCTGTCAATAAATAGCCCAGTTCTCTCGCTATAATGGCCATATTCTAGAGTTTTAGCAAAAAAATCATTTTAGAATCCCATTTAGACCTTACTTGTAGAGTTTTAACATAATCAGTAAAGAAGTAGTCAATTTCCATCCCTAGCGACCATATTCTAGAACTGTATCAAAAAATCTGTTTTGAGTTCGAATCATTCAATTATTAACGTTTAATTAACTAGTAAAACTGCTCCTTTATTCCCGGCATGTTTTTGAACTCCGCTCTCCTGGTTTTTCTTTCTAAACGCCCTCGGAGGGCTAAACGGAGGAGGAAGAGCGATGCGACTTACCGTGCGCCCCCGTGAGTTACTGAAGCCTCTAAAATTCGGTATGATATCAAAAGGCTCAATAACGAAAGACCGGATGTCGAAGCGTAAAATTACGAAGGGCTGAATGTGTCGAAGGGCCAAATGTCTCGATAGGCCGCATGTGTCGAAGGGGCAAATGTGTCAAAGGGGTTACTTTTCGTTTTTGGAAATATAAATTTTTAATTTGTTCTAAGCAACATTTCGTAATTTTTTTTATCAAACCTTAATGAATTTGATTGATAAAATTTTCCTTCACCAAAATGTATCACTGACTGGATACGTGGAATTTTGACATTTGGCTTCCGCGTTTATAATCAATTATATTCGGAAACAAAGAGCAGAGTTAGTCCATAAAAACTGTAAAATTTAAATTCCTATAAATTAAAAAAAAATTATAATTAGGGAGCAAAGCAACGGAAGCGCAGCGACTTGACTTATAAAACCCGATCCTATACACCCGTTCCTATCGATTTTTAAATTGCTAAAAACTAAAGTTTTTTTTCTAATTAGGGAAAGAAGCTATAGAAGCGCCGTAACCCGATTTGTATATCCCGATCCTTTACTTTTTTACTGTGTACGGGTTTTACTGTTTTAGTTTTGTTATAGTGATTTTTTATTTTTCAAGAAATTGGAATAGCAATTTCAATTTTTGAAAACCATCAAAAACTAGAAATTCGACTAATTTAGAGCGGGTGTCAATATATGGCACTGTTATTGTAGTTTGACAAAAAAAAAATGGGAGTTCTGTTTTTCAGACTCCGACTCCGATAAAATAGCACCAACTCCACGAAGCCGACTCCCGCCTCTGACTTCGCAGTCTTGGTTTTTTTCTAGTAAATTTTTGGGCAAGATATCTTATTTTTATGTTAAAATATTATTAGTCTGGCCGGCCCGAACTAATAAAAAAATATTTTTTTCAAAATCAAGACTTAAGAACTAGAAGAAAAGAAAACTGAAGTTTTGAAAACAGGGATTTTGAAAACCGGGATTTCGTAGTACACCCGATACTTCGATACTCGGCCACCCGGGTATACTTCTTTTGATTATAACACTGGCTGGTCTCAAAAATTTTTGTTATTGTTATTTATATGTAATCTTTTCTGGGGTCTAGGCACTCCCAACTCTTTCGCGGTTCCTTTTTCCCAACCTTACTTTTTCACTTTTTGCTAGCCAATTCGAGTCGTACGGTTATGGGTCCGATATTCGTAGCTCCATGCCAGCCTATACTACTAGACTCCGACAGGGGGTCATAGTTGTGTTCATTTTCATCACAGATTGTATTCTCTTTTGCACCCTACCTCTATCGGGTTTCGAACCCGGTATCTCCCAATTCAAACGCCAAAGCTTTAGCCACTGTGCCGTTTGGTCGTTTTTTTTTAGAAATTCTTCTCAAAGTATGCAAACGTAAATTAACATTTTACAAATTTTGATAATATTTAATTTAAAATGTACTTGATGCAATTTAGATTATCTTTCTTCTAAATTGAACTAATTATGGAGAAAACTTAATAATAATTTACACTATTAAAATGCTTTTCAAAAGAAATTTTGTCGTATGAAGTTTGTCCTAAAATTTGATGTTGGACAGTTTACGAAAAACTTTTCGCAAATATCATTTTGGAGAAGACATTTTTAATTATTGTTTGATGGCAATGCACTGAGCTGTGAAGTTCGGTGCTTGATACCTTAGTTAGCTTATAGAATGATGCCATGCTCAAGAGGCAATGGAAACAATTCATACATCTTTAATTAAATATTACATGCACTGTATTTATTATGACTTTGAATTTATGAGATACAACTCAACATTATTTTCCTTCAGTAGTCTCTGTGAGCTTTCGTATAGAGGAAAACAATTTATTAATAAACTTAAATCTGGTTAAGTTAAATCTATATGGAAGCTTACACATTTTACGTACTACAAAAAAAATACTTTGTTACCGGCTGGCTACTGCCAACCTGCAGATTTCACTAAGCGCATGCAGAGGCCTCCACGGTGATTTTTGCCGGCTACGTTCTCAGGGAGAAGTGCTAAGGTCGTGGGGTTTGAGGCTTGCATGACGCTCCTGGCTTACACCGTGATCATACAGAGAGTTAGGGGGAACGTAAATAATAATAATAACCGAGTTCCGCCGAAATTCGTCGGCCGGAACCTGAGGAACGAACACAACAAAATTATAAACCGGTAGAGGTGCCTTGGTGCGCGCATCCATTCGAATTCAAACAGGGCAAAGCCCCGGTTACGAAATTGGATGCGGGCACCAAGGAACCGCAAATACTAAACCGACACAGAGGGAGTCTCCGCTCCCATCATACCACACAAAAAAATTTAATAATTCATTTTATTAAAGGGGCAAAAAAACCAAAGAAAAACGAAGAGAAACAGCTTCCCTTTCCACCCGCACCAGGAGAGAACGAGAGAGATAGAGAGAGCAATACGCACCGAGCGTGCACCCGCTGTGCGGCGCTCGATTACAAAATTCAAATTTGAAATTTAAAATAAAATTTAAATATATATATATATACATAAAATCAAAAAAAAAATTTAAGAAAATTAAAAAAACAATAAAAAAAAAATTATGTAAAACAAATTAGAAACAAAAATCGTACCTTTACCAAAAAAACCAAATTGTTGCGGCCTTGCGCGGCCGTCATGCCACATGTGACCTTACCCCACCCGGACCGTTGCGGCTTTATGTGCCGTACACCACTGATGCAGCCTTGGTGTCGTTTCCGTTGCGGCAGACCACCGATAAATAAAAACACACAAATGGCCGGCTGGCCACCCGTGTCGTTGCGAGGCCTTTCCCCGATACCAATAATCGGAAAAAATTCGAATAGCCAGTTGGCTATCCGTATGTTGCGGGGCCTCTCCCCGATACTACAATAAATTCAAAACACGAAGGGCCGGTTGGCCACCCGTACGTTGCGACCTTGTGCGGTCGGACGTTGCGGGGCCTTTCCCCGATACCAATTACTCGGCCTTGATCGGCCGCCGAAAAATCGTATATGTAGGTGTTGACGTCTTTCCACCGTTAACCAACCGTCGTTGGGCGTTGTCTCGCTGAACCGTAAATGACCGGAATGGCCTTGATATACCACTGAAAATGGCCCTTTAAAATGGTGTACACCAAACGCAATCGAGGCAAACGTGGGAATTTGCGGCGCCCACCCCCAATTAAACTTTACGTCGAAGCGCCCCAATACCAAACCGCCAAACCTTATTACGTCGAATTGCTCTTAGTTTGACACCAACCAAACTTATTCCACTATGTATCTCCAGGCAAAAGTTTAAGCACCTGAACTAATATTGCCCTGGACAAAAAAAACTCGCACGCCAAACACTTTTCGCAAAAAAAAATTTCTATTTTTTTAATTTTTTTTATTTATTATTTGTATATTTTTATATTTTATCTTATTTAATAACACGTTTGTTTTCATATAAAAGTTTAATAACAAAAATTTTATAGTTTATGTCTACTACAACCTTTAACATATCAAACTTTATTTTTCAATTATTTTTTTTTTTTCACACAACTGGATGACATTATTTTAATGACAAAAAAAACTGTATTTGCCATCCACACTCATAAACAAAAACTCTAACTTTTCTCAAATTTCAAACCAGACTGAATATCAAAAAAAAAAAAAACTCTCACGCCGCACAGCTAGCAAAACGTTCTAGAAGAAAATGCATCTCTCTTCTCTGTCTCTCCTTTATACCAAATTTTCGTTGGTACAAAAGAGAGACATACAAGAAAAAACATTTTTTTCAAAACGTTTTACTTTGCACACACTCGATGTGCACTGTTCTCTCTTCCTCTCCCATTCTCGTTCTGTTGCCAACATAACAGAAGAAAACACACAGGAATCCATCCACCAAGAAATCACGTTCAGACAGCGAAAACACGGACGCAAGAAACCACATTTAGACAACAAAAACCCGGACGCAAGAAACCACGTGGAGAATAGAAACAAATTTACAAAAATGTCTTGTTAAGACCACACAGTCGTAACAACTTTGGCTGGGAAACTTTTCGACCAAACAACAATTTAAATCACCCAATCCAATTTTAGAAATATCCTCTTATCAAATAAACGCACCCTTGAAATTTAATACGTGAACCGCGGAAACCAACAAAAATATTTTCTCAACAGCCAAACGAAAATATTCTCAAGTGTATCACCAAACCAATTTGCCTTTTGACACACAGATTAAATTATATTTAAGGGATTTGTTGACATTTCTAAATCAAATAAATTCATATAATATTCCACCCTTATTCTCCGCACTCAATAATTTTTTTCCTAACATTGGGTATAGAAATATTAGAAACACAGATTAATAGTCAACAGTATATATTCGGGAAAGGTATATATTTTGGCGGGAGTCACTCACTCCCGTTGAGATGATTCAACTAAGTAAAAAAAAAATTGTACCATAACAGGATGATGATAGATTTCAATTTAAATTCGCGTACGAACAACTTATTTGCGTTGGGTCGGTTTGTGTGGGGTATATCTGATATGGAACATGATTTGCTCGCGATATTGGGGATGTAATCTCAAAGAACAAGAGTAAAAAGATTAAATTAAGTGTTTAAAGATCCCGGCTCTGAATATTACAATTTATAAATTTTTAGTTGTTGTTGTTGTGTTCTGCTGATTTTTCAATTTTGTTCATTATTTGATGTTTTGTTTAGATTAGAAATTGAAGTTGATTTTTCTTATACGAAGATGAAATTGATATTTTCGTGTTTTTGTTGCTGGAGAATATTGAATATTTTATAATATCGATAAGACATCTTAACAGCATAATATGAAAAATTATATATTACAAAAAATACATTTTTATAAGCGTGTTGCATCAAGTCCTATATATATATATATACACGTGTACATAAGATTTAATACTCTTAAATGTATAGGGTGAATACAAAATTAAATTCAGACACTTTAAATTTGAATTTTAATTGTAAATTAAAAATTAAGAGAAGAAAATGTATCATTTATCGTCATCATCATCATCATCATCTTTCTACGAAAAATTCATCTTACCGTATAATTAAAATGGAATAATATTTTTTTAAACTTTTTGGTTGGTTTGTCTATTTAACTTATTTAAAAAAAAAGTTAAAAACTAAGATGCCTCTCGGCTATGTATAATACAAAATATTTAACACCATGAAATGGTAAATATTAAAATAACTCGATTATTTCTTAAATAAATATACATAAAATATAAATAAATTAAAAGATTTATTTATTTTGATTATCTGTTGATCGGAAAAGTGATTAAAAACTTAACTAATTAATTGTTAAATTTAATGAACCAAATTTGAAATGTAAAAGTTCTTGAAAATTGTTCAGTCAACTGTTTACACGTAATTACAATTTTTTTGAATTTTTGAAAATTAATAAAATTGGTAGAAATGTAGTAGAAAATGTTTTTCCGGTTCGAGAGTGGTCAATGGTTTTGTCTGTATCGGAGTGAAATTTATGCCAAAGTAACAAAATATATACCGTGTCCCTTAAGTTCTGAGAATCGAAAAAACACTCAAAATTGAACTTTCATTATATTTGAAAATTGTTATTAAACACAAATATTACTACACTATTAAGTAGGAAACATTTACAGTCAGTAACGAAAATTATCATACACCCTGATTTTTGAGAAAAATTTACAAAATATAACGATTGTAGAACTTACTATATTTTGCAGTTTTTTATTAGATTAAATTATTTTACAAATTAACAAATCCAAAAATAAAAATTCATTTACCGTTTATAATAAAAAAAAGAAAAAAATCAAGAATTTTTTGTAGCGAAAATGATCATCCACTTATTATGTTTCATAATTATTTTAATATCGAGTTGGTCCTCCTTTATTTTTTATAATCTCTTTCAATCTTCTAACGGGTGATTTTTTAAGAGCTTGAGAACTTTTTTTTAAAAAAAAACGCATAAAATTTGCAAAATCTCATCGTTTCTTTATTTGAAACGTTAGATTGGTCCATGACATTTACTTTTTGAAGATAATTTCATTTAAATGTTGACCGCGGCTGCGTCTTAGGTGGTCCATTCGGAAAGTCCAATTTTGGGCAACTTTTTCGAGCATTTCGGCCGGAATAGCCCGAATTTCTTCGGAAATGTTGTCTTCCAAAACTGGAATAGTTGCTGGCTTATTTCTGTAGACTTTAGACTTGACGTAGCCCCACAAAAAATAGTCTAAAGGCGTCAAATCGCATGATCTTGGTGGCCAACTTACCGGGCCATTTCTTGAGATGAATTGTTCTCCGAAGTTTTCCCTCAAAATGGCCATAGAATCGCGAGCTGTGTGGCATGTAGCGCCATCTTGTTGAAACCACATGTCAACTAAGTTCAGTTCTTCCATTTTTGGCAACAAAAAGTTTGTTAGCATCGAACGATAGCGATCGCCATTCACCGTAACGTTGCGTCCAACAGCATCTTTGAAAAAATACGGTCCAATGATTCCACCAGCGTACAAACCACACCAAACAGTGCATTTTTCGGGATGCATGGGCAGTTCTTGAACGGCTTCTGGTTGCTCTTCACTCCAAATGCGGCAATTTTGCTTATTTACGTAGCCATTCAACCAGAAATGAGCCTCATCGCTGAACAAAATTTGTCGATAAAAAAGCGGATTTTCTGCCAACTTTTCTAGGGCCCATTCACTGAAAATTCGACGTTGTGGCAGATCGTTCGGCTTCAGTTCTTGCAGGAGCTGTATTTTATACGGTTTTACACCAAGATCTTTGCGTAAAATCTTCCATGTCGTCGAATAACACAAACCCAATTGCTGCGAACGGCGACGAATCGACATTTCACGGTCTTCAGCAACACTCTCAGAAACAGACGCAATATTCTCTTCTGTACGCACTGTACGCATTCGTGTGGTTGGTTTAATGTCCAATAAAGTAAACTGAGTGCGAAACTTGGTCACAATCGCATTAATTGTTTGCTCATTTGGTCGATTATGTAGACCATAAATCGGACGTAAATCGCGAAACACTTTTCGAACCGAACACTGATTTTTGTAATATAATTCAATTATTTGCAAGCGTTGCTCGTTAGTAAGTCTATTCATTATGAAATGTCAAAGCATACTGAGCATCTTTCTCTTTGACACCTTGTCTAAAATCCCGCGTGATCTGTCAAATACTAATGCATGAAAATCCTAACCACAAAAAAATCACCCTTTATAAGGTTTTGATTCTACTAACTTCCTAGTAACTTGCAGTGAAATTTTATCCAATTTTTTCATTATTGCTAATCCTGTATTTTCTAATTTGCCGTTCCTGGTGATCCCATAAATGTTCATTGAGGTTCAGGTCAGGCGATTAGAGTGGCGAATGTGACAGGTTTGGAACGTTATTCAGAAATCATTCTTTCACAATGTGTATCGTATGCTTAGGATCGTTGTCTTGCTGGAAGATACATGATGACGCGGGCCGTAATGGTTCCCTGGATGGTTTCGCATGGTCCTTTAGAATACTTAAGTATTTCCAGTGATTCAAATTTACATTTATAAAACCAAGTTTACCTACCCCACTGAAGCCTTTGTCGTTGAAGCCTTATGTTTTTAATTTTTCTGCAAATTCAATTCATTTTTTTCCTGCGTGACACAGGCCATGATATCCATGTTTCCACAAAACTTTTCTTATATGTTGGGGTGGGTAGCTTTATTAAGTAACTTATCAACTTCTGAAGCCAGTTTTGAAGCGCTTGTTTTAGATTTACTCTCACCAAATCCAAAATCTTTCGCTCGCCCCGATTGGAAAATGTTGGCTTTCGTCGTGTGCGCTGCCCGTTTCCAACCGATTGTGTGACGTTGAATCTGAGTACTATTTGAGTCACTATACAAAGACTTTGGCTAACTAATTTTTCAATTTCGCGCACAGATTTTCCAGTACGTTTCATATTAAATGTTATTTGGCTTCTTCGTTGGTGGTTCCCTTTCGAGCACCGGCCGAAAGGCTCGCAATCGTTACATTTTAGTTTGTATACGCCCGTTTTCAATATAAAACAGATTATAGATATAAAGGAGGATCAACTCGATATTAAAATAATTATGAAACATAATTTATGTAAATTATTTAAAAAAAAATCAAGGATTGTACTATAAGTGTATGATCATTTTCGTTGCAAAAAATTCTTGATTTTTTCTTTTTTTTTATTATAAACGGCAAATTAATATTTTGTATTTTTGGATTTGTTAGTAAACTAGAACCCTTTCAGAACTGAATGTTTATTTTAACAGTTTCAATTCGAAATCCACTTGATTCTAATTAAACTTGGGTCAAAGAATTCAAATCTTTTATCAAAATTAAATTCTGGCTGCTCCTGGCAAAGTTATGGCTTGGCAACAAATGATGCCAAATCAACTAAGCTGTTGAAAATTCTAGTAATAAATAACTATAATAATTTAAGAAATATTTATTCAGACTTTATTTCACTTCAACTGAAAGTTTGTTGAATTAATCACAGATTTCAGGTAATTATTATTTACATAAAATAAACATGATGTAATTATAAATAATCAACAAAATAGATAAAAATACATTTAACAAAATAAAAAATTCAGTTTGTTCTTAAATCCATAAAACAAAAATTAGTACATGTGTATGTAGAAAACATTACTTTTTCATATGAAATAATAAAAAACAATTGTTGTTACCATTTACACACAAATGCACATTGCATTTAGTGCATACTATTCGGGATCGTGATGTACATCCCGGACGTTTGCATCGGAATGCTGAGTGTAAGTCCTCGAACTGTGGAAGGTGGTTGAAACCATCAAAGCGTATGTCTGTGGCTGGTCTCGCTTCATTAATACGCCGTTCATTATCAGGGCCAAATTCTGAACTAATTGTCTTTCTTTTTTTATTAGAGAATTCCGCTTTGGTTAAACTATGAGCCAAGCTCATCTTAAAATCGACAAGAGTTCCAGTTTCGCTCGGCTTTAATTTATTGATTTCGCATTGTCTTTTGTGCTCCAAATAACTGGCACAAACTGCAAAATTAATGAAATGCGATATAACCCGAAGAGTCCATTTTCTTGATTTTATGAATATACGATAGTAACTCATATATTGATCGAAGAGGTCAACCCCACCCATTCCTCGATTATAGTTTTTGACTATAGCGGGTTGCGCTACACGAACGTATTGTTTTGCTTTTTTGTCCCATCGTTTCACTTCTTCGGTTTCTCCAATCCCACAAAAATTTGACGCAAGGTGGACAGATCGATTATCCTGCCATTTGACCAGAACTATGTCACCATTACGGTTTGTTATCTCTTCTGCGGTTCCTCGTCCACGCTTTCGCATAGTTGAATCGGTGCTAAGGTTGGGATTGTTAAATCTATTAATTCGGATTGTACCAGCTGCATTAACTTTTTGTTGGGTAAGCACTTCAAATAACTGATACGTCGAAAAATAATTATCAAAAAATATGGTATGTGCAGGTGTTTCTAAGCGGTTAATTAAATGAAGAACAACGGCTGAACCAAGACCCACACGTGCGCGATCGAACATTGAAATTTCTGTTTGCGACCCTTGATATAAAACAAAATCGTACGGGTATCCCGATTTACCACATAACAGAAATATTTTAAGGCCCCACGGACAGGGATTGCCTTTTATATACTGTTTTATGTTCAATTGACCCTTAAAATGAATTATTTGTTCATCTACGCAAACAACTTCTTCTACTGGTACTTTTAAACATCGTCGACAAACACATTCAATCAAAGGTCGTACTTTAACAAACTTATCTTTGTTATCCTTCGGTATTTTATCATTATCTATTAAATGGATATGTGTTCTTAGCCAAAAGAATCTATCTCTGGTCATAACTGATGCAATCGATTGAACTTGCAACTCATTGCTCCAAAACATTTTACAATTTGGTAGTTTTATTATGCCCATGAACAAATGAATACCGAAAAATTTTCTAATTTCTTCCGGCGTTGTATGTTTAGAAGCAGAGCGACCTTGTTGTAGGGCATACATATTTGTGTACTGAGCGATTTCTTCGTATAATTCAAAAGTTACGTATTCTTGAAATATTTCAAGCGGTGTTCTGAACTCCACAGAATTAGAAATAGGTTCAGCTGGTGAAAATGTAAATGGTTCCGAAATAAATTCTCGTTTCCTCCATTTTATATCTTTTTTATCCGTAATTATGTAATTCGATTGTTCATCAATAAACTCAACTTCATTGTCGATAGCATGAAGAAACGCAGATGTTTCTAATTCCGAATGAACTGCATCCGTTAATTCAATTTCGCTTAATTGATTGGATTCTACTTCATTACTCGTTACTACATCTAAAAGGTTTTGGCCTTTGCAGTGTAGTACATCTTCAACGTCGTCGCCGTCCATAATATGTTCATCCAGCTCTATATCGGAATCCTCTGCCATTATTAAATCCGCCGCTTCTATTGGAGTGTAATATTTGATTGGCCGTGACATTTTACCTACATACGTACAACATAAATTTTTCTTATTAATTACTGTTGAGTTAATTTGGCAACGTAAGTGGACATGGCAACATTTGTGTTCGCACCACTTCAGTCTAAATGGCAACATTTGTTGCCATTACAAAAATATCAACTTTCTTATATTTATAGATTTAAATATGAATAAAATTTATTGGTAATTCAATTAATAATAACTAATAACTATGTATACATATAATTAGCACTTTGAAAATAGTTCTAATTAGATATATTATAGACTAAACTTACCGCTTTCCTCAGACTTTATTTTTTTGAACTGCCTCACACAAAAAACACATTTACACTAATTTTTTTTTATTTTGGCGCAAAATATTTGACAGCTAAACATAAAGAATATATAGAAAAACTAGACTAGATGTTAAAATTGTGTAAAAAATAAATGTAATAGTTTTTATTGATGTATTTACTGCATGGCAACATATGTTGCCAGACGGTCTGAAAGGGAATAAAAAAACTGCAAAATAAGTTCTATAATCCTTATATTTTGTCAATTTTTCTCAAAAATCAGGGTGTATGATCATTTTGGTTACTAATTGTATTTTTTGGGAACAGTTTTCAGTGAATTTTATAAAATATAATTTTTCAATACATCTAATACACTACGAATCGCACAGAGGCGATCGAAGTGGTTTTCAATTAGTATTTGATGTAAGAAACCAAACTTAGTTAACCACATGCTCGATGTATAAGGAGTTGGCCCGAAATTTCCATCCCGAAAAGGTTCTTTTTCATAAAGTGTGTGTCTTTGCTAAATCACATAAAAATAACTTCATCCCGAAAATTTTATTGTTAAATTAAAGAAAAAAAACAGCTCGAGAAAATTATAAAATTATATTACTGTTAGCAGTAAAAAAGCTTCACAATCATATTAATAAATTTAATCTATTTTATTGATCATCCCGGAAACCACAATACATTTTTCAGTTGAAAATATGTTCATTATCAAATTTCCTTGTGGCGAACACAGAGATGACCCCTGCTTTGTCATATGAAGTTAAGTGTGCCAATAGAACTCATATTCAGGTGCTCGTTCGAAAATCACGAGGTTTAATGGTAAATGTTGATCATCCTGAAAATCACTTTCTATACATTCTTTGGTTGAATATATGTTGATTACAAAATTTTCTTGTGGTGAACTCAGAGATGAACCCCTGCCTTGGCATACAAAGTTAAAACAATAGACTATACATTGTTTACCTGAAAATATGTTCATACCCGATGTTTCTTGTGGCGGTCTCAGAGATGTCATATTTACAAGGGATATGGAATTAGTTTTGCCAATCATAAGTTTTTTATTATATCTATATTTTTTACTAAAAAACTGGCTCAATTTAAGTCCAACCCACAGAAATGTGTAAGTAAAAGAATGTGTAGAAAGTGGTTTTCGGGATGATAAACATTTACCATCAAACCTCGTGATTTTCGAACGGGTGCCTGAATATGAGTTCTTTGGCACATTGGCACATCTAACTCCATATGCCAAGGCAGGGGGTCATCTCTGTGTTCGCCACAAACAAATTTGGTAATGAACATATTTTCAACTGAAAAATGTATTGAAAGTGGTTTCCGGGAAGATCAATAAAATAGATTTAATTTATTAATATGATTGTGAAGCTTTTTTACTGCTAACAGTAATTTAATTTTATAATTTTTTCGGGCTTTTTTTTCTTTAATTTAACAATAAAATTTTCGGGATGGAATTATTTTTATGTGATTTAGAAAGGACACACACTTTATGAAAAAAAAAACCTTTTCGGGATGGAAATTTTAGGCCGACTTTTTATACAAAGCTGCTCGGAAATCTCTGTTGGCCTATTATGGTATTTTCGATAGCGTTTTTTATTCGATACTATCGAAAAAGCGCTATTATGAAATTTTCGACAGCGTTGGTTTTCGATATTATCGAAAAATTTACGACACTTCCTAAGGTGTCGAATATCTTTACGAATACTTAAATTATACTTAAAATATAAAATTTTCGGTTAAATAATTTTAATTATTAAAATTTAATGAGTTTAATTATAAAAAGTTTTCGTAATACAATTTTATTGAGATTTTATATTTTCGAAACAATCGAAAATTTCATAATAGCCATTTTTGACGTTATCGAAACGATCGATATTTTCGAAAATAAACGATATCGAAAATAGCATAATCGGCCTCCTGAGATTTTTATTATTCGAGAGAGAATATTATCATTGAGTGAAATACAAAAATTCTTAAACATTTTAAATTTTTTGATTCGGCCCCTACGGATCACGCAGAAGCGATTGAAGTGTTTTTGAATTAGTATTTGATGTAAGAAACGAATCTGATGTAACCACATGCCCAGAAATCTTTACAATTGTTGTTATTCCAGAGGGAATATATGAGTAAAATATAAAAATTCTTAAACATTCCAATTTATTAATTTAGGCCCTACGGATCGTACAGAAATGATCGATATGATTCTGAATTGCGGAAATCAATTTTGCCTGACCACATGCTCGGAAATCTTTAAAATTTTTGTTATTGGAGAGGGAATGTCAATGAGTGAAATCAAAAAAAAATCTTAAATATTTGAAATTATTTAACTCGGCCCCAACGAATCGCACAGATGTAATTTCAGTGGATTTAAATTAGAATTTGACGTTAAAAACGAATCCGACCTAACCACATACTCAAAAATCTCTGAGATATTTGTCATGTGAAAGAGTATATCATTAAATATAATGCTAAAATTGTAAAACATTTGAAATCATTTAGCGCGGTCCCTACAGAGAATATCAAAGCCATTCTGAATTACTATTTCATGTAAAAACCCAAACTTATTTAACCACATGCTCGGCCCCTACGGATCGCACACAGCCGATCTAAGTGTTTTTGAATTAGCATTTGATGCAAAAAAACAACCTAACCTACCCACTTGCTCAGAAATTGCTGAAATTTTTATTATTCGAGAGAGAATATCATTGAGTGAAATAAAAAAATTCTTAAACATTTGAAATTATTTAACTCGGCCCCTACGAATCGCACAGATGTAATTTCAGTAGATTTGAATTAGAATTTGACGTGAAAAACGAATCTGACCTAACCACATACTCAAAAATCTCTGAGATATTTGTTATTTGAGAGAGACTACAATTAAATATAACGTTCATATTCTAAAACACTTGAAAAGATTTAATTGGGCCCCTACGGATTGCAATGAAGTGATCGATGTGGTATTGAAGTAGTATTTAATGTAACACTATGATTGCAAATCTCTGATATTTTTATTATTGGAGAGAATATTATTAAGTGTAATACAAAATTTTTTAAACATTTAAAATTATCCAACGGCGTTTACGGATCGCACAACCATGATCGAACTGGTTCCAGAAAAAGTCTAGTTTTGTCCAAGTTTCAAAATTCAATTTAAACCCGCCAAAGAGTTCACTAATAACACCTCCATAGCTTCATGGAGATGTTATTATTGAAATTAGCCCAAATTTTCAGCCCGTAGTTTTATTTTTTTTACTTTCACCTGCACTTCTGTCATGACACAAAATACACGCAAATTATAACTTTAAATTAATTGTGGCTTCTAAAATTTGCAAATAATCAAAGCAAATTGAAGGCGATTCAATATCACCTCACTGGTGTGACAAAAGACTGCGATATTTCCAGAAAGTTCTATCTGGATATAGTCGGTTGAATATCGACTGACAGGCGATTCACGAGCCTTAGACATAATATACTCTCAGAAATTTTGACTACAAAACTAAGATATTCTCAGAAAAATATATCTGGAATTACTAGGATGTGGTAGCTTTGAATCTCGCATCACAGACGATTTATGAGCACTTGACGTGTACCAACAAATTCTTTCGTTGGCCTTGAAAACTTCAACGAGACAAATTTGAAAATATGGTGATAGCTTGGAATGGGCATTTTTTAGAATGGGATTTCATTTCGAAGCCGTCACTCATCCAAGTTTTGCTTAGTGTCAGGTAGTCGCAGTGCTGAATCACTGAGTAAATTTAAAATCCGTCTTTCATAATGGTCAAATACTCGTGAATCGCATATAAGACAAGATTGAAACTACTATATCCTGATAATTCCAGATAAAATTTTCCTGAAAATCTCTGTTTGTAGTTAAGAACTTCAAACAACTATATCCATAAAACACAAATTTATATTTTGGACTTAAAATTCGTGGTAGGTTCTTGGTGGAGAATCAAGTTGTGCCAATTAATATTCTACATTATCGTTTCAAACTTAGGTTAGGGTTGTCTAGGCTTCCCAGCAATTGAAGATTAACTTAAAAATAGAAAAGTTTTTTTTTTAATTTTGAACAGAATGTTTTAAATGTCCTTATAAGGTATCAGGACACTTTCACGACAGTGATTGTTTTTCGGGATTTGTTCAAGATCATCATCGGAAGCTGAAAGAAAAACATAGAGTTTAATCATTTTAAGTTATATAACAAATTAAATGTAGATACTTATCTTTTGTTTATTATTTCCAAACACAATTATACCTGTAATTGAAATTGATTATAGCATATAGTATATTAGATATTAGGTTAATTCATTAGTTTTGTAATTTAAATTTACTTACCATTTCCAGTACTGTCATTACACATGTATTAGAAAGCTGATTTCTTGTTTGTTTATATTTTATTATTTTGAATTTCAATGTCAACCGGTATTAGAGGTCTTTACAAATCGAAATGCCATCTATGTTTGAATTATATAATTAACATTAATTTTCTTTTATAAACTAAATTATATTAAATTCATGGCGGATACGGTATATTGGAATGTTAGAATTTTCAGTATTAAGAATAACCAACATTTAGAATAACTCGTTATTTTTTACCTTGGCAAGAGAGCTGTACACAACAAATTTTGGACAACACAAATTTATAATCAATAAAAAATAAGTTTATAACGTTTTAAGACAAAAAAATCAATTTGTTTAATTATTCATTTAATTAATAATTTGGAGACACATCCGCACAGGGTTGATTTGAAAATTCTCCCGATAGTGATAGTTTAGTGCTGTTATCGGATTTTTTGGGCTAGCTTCATATAAATGCTGAGTTTAAGTCTGTCTCGGCTAGGCTACCAAGCAATATCATAAAAATACATACAAATTATTTTAAAATATCGGCTGAATATTATAAATGTCATGACTCATGACCATGGAACATGGCCATCTGGAACAAAACTCGGCCATTTCTTAACCAATTATGTTGGGATTGAGGGTATGTTGCATGAAAATGGGATTCTAATACGACTTTTTGGAGAAGTTTTGAAATATTGGAATCTGCCATGGCTCGGTCATTTCTTAGCCACATGTCGGTTGGATGGAAGTGAGTAGAACCATTGCTTGTGTCATGGACCTAACTCATAGTCTATCTATTCTCTTTTAATTCAAATACGTCAAAAGTGTAATTTTTCGCTTGGTCCGAAAAGTTTTGGAAAACTCCATCTCTTAGGAGGCTTAACACGTTCAACGTTTTATTGCACATTTTCAGAGGTCGTTGTTTTTATGAATTGTATACGTTTATCCGAGGTCTATGTCAGAGTAAGTAGTTGGCCTGCCGCTCAACGTACTTATTACGTGTGGGTCAAGTACTAGTGATAAATATGTGTGCCAATAACTAAACGCAATTTATAGTTAGGAAGACGATGATTAAGAGAAAAATTCTAACATAGCCTTGTAACGCTCACTATTTACAGTCAATGCATTGCCATCTTCGTCTTGGAAGAAGTACGGGCCGTAAATCTTGTCTGCTGATATTCCGCACCAAACTGTGACTATACGTGGATGCAACGGACGCTCTTGAATCAATCTTGGGTTTTCAGTGCCTCAGATTCTAAAATTTTGCTTATTAACATAACCATCGGTCATTATAGTTTTTTTTCATAAAATCACGATCACACGTTAATAATTCGGTCATTTACCACAAAATCTTAAGCGAGTTGCACAGTCTTGCTACAAAATTTCATGTACCATTTGTATCTTGTACGGAAACAGCAATATTTTTTTTCGTTATGCACGCTTACGAGTCAATGTTTCAGGGTGCTCATTTACGCTCTCCCGAACACGTTCGATATTATATTGATTTCGTGCTGTAAGCAGTTTTCCGAGATAAGTCATTAACAGATCTCAATGACTAAGAACGAGCGACATTTCTGGTGAAAAAAAAATTCAAAATTTTCTTTAGGTTTGAATTATTGAATTGTGGCTACTGATTCTCCCAAACGTTGTTTATAATACTGCAAAATAAAAAGAGAAAAAAATACAATGTTTAGTGACTTATGGCTTACGCTGTCGATCGTCTAGATCCATTTTGATACTCGATTTGTATTAACTAACGCACGAACAAGAAGTACACGAATTATTAAAAATGTGTTTCTAGTTTAATCATATGTGTCACAATTATTACCGTATAACTGTATTATTATATGGACTTCAGTTGTTTGGTAGGTATTGCAGGAAATTGAAAATAAAGTTTTGGTTATTAACATCCAATATAAGCATTCGAGACGTCTAAAGTTTGCATAGATGTGACAGATTAAAGCATTTTCTTACTCAAAATTTCATAATTAAATTTTAGAGTTGTTCGTGAGTGAGGTTAAAATTAATCTTTCGACCACATTTGAGAATTATATGCGGTACATGGACGAGTATATGGTTATCCTGGTTATCCTCCGAATTTACGAAAGTTTCGTTCTAGGTTGTACTAGCAATATTCGACCGATTATTTTTAGCTCACCTCGACCTCGGACCTATTTAAAAAAGATAAGCGCAAAATAAAGATAAATTTCATAATTTTTCGTGGGTGGAGTCAAAGTTATTCGTGCGACAATATTTGCGAATTATAGGCGATATTGCGTTTAGTCGCTCATTAAGTATATTCTACAGATATTCTAGCGATAATCTGAAAGCTGACTGGGAGTGCTGCCTCTATATGTGAATAGGAAAAACACATTTTGGATGTTGAAATTTTTCTGGAATGTTATACAGAATCTATTTGAGTATCCCGAAGAACATGTTTAAAAATATAATTATAGTATTAAGCGTTTTGGGTAAAAACTATCACTAGAAATAATTGCAAATGAGCCACGTGTAAAACACACTACCAAAACTTCACCATCATTTATCACCTGCCACACATTCGAACTATTACAATTTATCTCACTCACCTAAAATTCGAATAAAGTGTAAGTAAATATACAGATCTTATCTTGGTTAGTTTATATAGATAAATATAGGTACCTAAATAGCCCTAAGATAAAATTCTAATAAATTTCAAATTCAATTTATCCCGATTTTTTCTTATATAGTCTGTATACCCCTAAAGAGGAGTTGTTTCCACCTTTCACATCATCATTTATCCAGTAAAAGGGGAAAAAAAAAGAAAATCTCTTATCAGATTTTTCCTAAACTATATACATCTACAAAACATTCTAATAATAATCATAATAATAATAGTAAACGGTAATAGTAATCGTAATAACAATAATAGTAATGATATTTTTTATATGAGTGTCATTTAACTCTATGTCTCTCTTATGTACTATATATGTACGTACATAGATAATAGCTTTGGGGTTTCAAAAAAATAAAAATGTTCTAGATGAGTATATTTCATATACAAAGATGCGGTTGTAAGATGAAAATGAATGGAAAATTTGCTAGAAATTTTATTTAACCTAAATCTTTATGTATGTATATATATATACGGGGAATATGATTGATTTGAGTACACATACCCCAGACAGTTCAAAAAGCCGTATAATGACCGAAAATATGTTCAGCCGGTCTTTATACCGTTATATCAAAAGACAATTTCGCATAAATATTTATTATTCAAGGGCTTTGTTCATTCCCGCCTCACTTTAAAACAACATAACATTTATATATGACACTGATGATGATTATCTGATGACGATGATGACGTTAATGTTTAGATAATGTTGATGATTTTCCCATTTTGAACCAGTCATACATATTATAGGTACACTTGAATGTCTATATTATTATAAATATAAGGAGTAGAAGAAAACTTCACATAAAAATGTTAAAGTGAAAATGATACTTGTGGTACGGTATTTTGGTTCATTCGTCGTTATCTTCTTATATATGTAACATAACGCACATAACATACCGATATACTTGAGTATACAGACGAGACCTGAAAATATTTTTTTTTATTGTAACAACAACAACAAAATATATTTTCATTTCTCGGCAAGGAAGGAGGAAAGGAAAATTATTTTTTTTTCGGTTTTTGGTTTCTTTTAAGTGAGATGTGTATAGTGTTTTACCGTTTATTTTGGCCAAAAATTACGGTATTTGGTATTTCCCAACAAAACTGATTTTTATATTCGGTTAAATGTTTCGATTATGTTGCGGATGAATTTTTTCATGCTAAATTAAATGAGATAATCGTGATGGTTGCGGGATTAGTATAGATGGTCTCAGTGTATACATTTGAATGAAAATTCAATTAAATCGATTGTTTTGCTGGATTACATACACACATAAGTAATGTGGTGTGGTGGGATTCATCTCGATCGGCTTAATATTCACCCCTTTTATACGGAAGTCCATTTTGCCTTTGTTACGAACGTACATATCCCGGTTTAATTTTAAATTTAATTTGTCAAACCCTTTCAAATTTCAATTCTTTATCAACTTATACCAGATAAAAATCATGTATATTTGTAGTCCTTGATTCTCTAAGTCAAAAAATCATAATAAGATGAGGAAAAAAAAATTCCGATTGTATTTATAGAATAGAATTAGAATATAATAATAAAAAAAATCCGATTTAAGGTGAATATAATATAAGAAGGTAGCTCACACACACACATACACACACTCAAAAAAAAAATAAAATAAGTTGGATATTGAATTATATTTAGAGGCACCCGCACATGTACTACATAAACCTTATAAACACATACACATAATAAATCATGAACGAGATAAGATGTTGCGCCCTGTGCTCTCACCTGTGTACCTCCGATTTTGTTGCCAGACGATCGAATACACGTATAAATAAATAGGGAAGACGGTATATAAGACGATGATGAAAAGAAAGATTTCGTATTTATTTTTATCAATTCTTTATATAGTGCCAGTTATTATTCAATTTTTGGTTAAATTGAATTTTTAATAAAAAAAAAAATGTATGGGGCGGTTGTATAAAAGTGAATTTTGATTTTAAAATATATGACATTTTAAGGCTTTGGTTTAGCTTATCTGACTTGTATATAAGAAAAGTTATTTTGACTAGTAAAATTTTTAAATTTTAGATTTTTAGTTCATGGTTTACTCTGTTAAATGGTAGGGTTGAATAAAACGGGATGATCGACAATAAATTTTATTTTCTGCTGATATAGTAGTGCAGAGCAGGTTTGTTGTGAGCTTCGTTTAACTATTTGGAAATGAGCGAGTCTCGCTTGTGGTTAACAGAAGTTGCTTAACCACAACATACCAAAAATAATTTTCTTACAAACATAATCACGATAGATGACCATTATCACGATAGCATATAGTGTTGTGCCGTATTATCTACACTGCGAAGTTAATAAATATTCTACACGTAAGCGTAAAGTGTATTGTTCCCGGACATTTAAAAAAATTGCACCTTAGTTTGTAGTACTCTACAGATGTACATATGTAAGAGTATATAAAATGCGTCATTACAACTTATGATTGCTTCTTTAAAATATTTTATTTATTTTTTTATAAATAATGTGCAGCTTTTCGAAAATCTTGAAATACATACTAGCCCATTTTTCTTCAAAGTTGATTTTAATCATTTTTATTTTCATGTTCATTAATTTATCAAAGGCAGCTATCGAAATATAAAAAGAATGGGCCATCAATTCATCAACAATGAAGTTTTATAAAATATTTAATCGTTTACCATGTATGTGAGGCTGGTCCAAATTTTAACCCAAAAAAATGCGATGCAACACTACAATGATGATTTCTATAATATTTAAAGTATCACCCCAAAAAATTAAATTTCTCGACATTTTATAAGAACTCAGCCTAATATCTTCCAATGCACGTATGAGCACGCGATTCTAACAAGGCTTTTGTGGTCATATATGGCCAAATTACAGTTCAATAAATACTCTGGTAAATTTTTACTCAATAACTTCTAAGTTTTGGGATTAAGTCGCGATGCCATTATATGGTGTGATTAGTTGTGGTCCTTAGCTATACGTGAGCGTCAGAGTTTGATATTTACTGATATAGATTAGGATCAGAACTAATCGAAAAACATAATGACTTCTGGGGTTAATACTAAAATTAAATTAAATTAAAATTAAAATATTACCGTCATCACCACTATGTACCTCATCCTTAATGAGTACTAGCTCTCCTTTCGCTATGTTTGATCGTGTTTTGTTCCATTTGCATCGCTTATGTAATGGTAGTATATATGCGGCTAGCCAGATCTTCCAGAATTCTTACGTTATTTTCTGCAGAAGTTACCTTCGTGCTAAATGGTTGATGTTTTGATTTAAATGGCTTGAATCTGGTCCGAAAAGTTAGCTCGACGTGCTGTGAAGCGTCTAAATGCTGCTAGAAGAGCTTCAGATAACAAGTTGTTTTCTACTTCTCAATTAACAGCTCTGGTATATATTCTTTTTAGATTTTGTTACCTCGTCCAGGTTGTAATAGGAGCTGATAGGGCCCAGCATAATCCTCTTATATACGAGTTGTATGAATGGTCTTTTTGGAGCACTCTTGCAGGAAGATCTCTCATCAGTTGGTCCAGGAGTCAGATTGCAGTGCTTGATGTTTATATAGCAAACATTTGTTGATAAAAGTTTTTAGTACTAGTAGTGGACCCTTTATGATCCAATATTTCTGGCGAAAGAAAGCTTTTAGGGATATGCTTCTGTTCAATGTAATGGTTTTTTATTTTCCTTTTACTGTGGACTGTATTTTTCTCGATGAATTAATTTTAAATATAAAGCCAACTATAATTTTATTTATTTTTTATTTTATGCTTAATAAATTATACATGGTTTCCATCGTACAAGCACACATGAACTAAAACATAAAGAAGGCGGAAGTCAAAATATTATCCTTTTTAGAAAATTAAAAAATTGTACTAAAATGGAGTACAAGATAAAATGCCGAAACCCATATTATCGAATCGAAGGCAAATAAAACAGATAATAGATTTAACATTCCGGCCACCTTGAAATATTAATTTCAAAATATACTGATTATTCAAAACATATTACTACAATAGACTTAGTCTAAACTTTATATAATGTTATCAAACGAATATATTACATATATTGATACTAAGTAATATATTTATCTTATAATATATAGAACATTTTTTTTTTAATTTAATTTGGTCATATATCTGGCAACAATAATTTAACTATTTTAAAATAAAGTAAACTGAATTTATGAACAAATTTTTAAAAGTTATTAACATTTAACAATAATTATTTGATTAATAATTAAACTTCAAATCAAACATTGTAAAACCCTTTTTTTAAATAAAATATTTAATTAATTTCCGATACAAAATGTAAAATGCAATTGGCACAAGAGATAAACAACAAATATATTCCATTTATGAATCATCTGATTCCAGTCTCCCGATTGTGGTTCAATTGGTAACACACACACACACACACACACCTTTGTGATAGATCGTTTGAATTCGCCGTTTGAAGTTTTGACCGTGTTGACCCGAACCAATTTACCAATACCGGGATGAACTCGGACAACTCTACCCAAAACCCATTTCATGGGTGGTAGTTGATCATCTCTTAACAGGATTAAATCTCCAATTTGAATGTTACCCGAACCTTTCATCCATTTACCACGTTGTTGTAATTCTCCAAGATATTCCTTTGACCAACGTTGCCAAAATTTTTGCAATGAATGCTGCATTCGTTTGATATCGCGACAATCGATTAAAATCTAAATGCAAAAGTGTAGGTTCCGGGAGGGAAGTTAACGGACGTCCAACTAGAAAATGCCCTGGCGTCAATGATACTAAATCCGAAGGGTTGTTTGATAAAGGCGTGATCGGTCTAGAATTGAGACAACCTTCAATCTGAATAATTAAGGTGTCATTATCTTCAAAGGTACAGTGGAACGAAAGAATACGTTTTAAATGAAATTATGCGCTTTTAACAGCAGATTCCCACAGTCTCCCGAAATGTTGCAATCTAGGAGGAATTGTATTCCACTGCATACCCCCGTTTGTACAGTATTTAAATATTTCATGTTGGTGGAGTTCGGTATTGAATAATTTGAAAAGTTCCTGAAGTTCGGATTGAGCTCCAACGAAGTTAGTAGCGTTATCGCTAAATATACGGACGTCCTCTGCGCGAAACAAAACGTCTAAGAACCGCTATAAATCGTGAAGTTGTCAGATCGGAAACAACCTCTAAATGCGTTGCCTTAGTTGCAAAACATATAAACATAGCTATGTAAACTTTTGATGTAACCTTTGAACGTATTTTATAGACAACATTAAAAGGTCCACAGAAGTCAATTCACACATTTTGAAACGCATGAGATGGTTCTACACGTTCCGCAGGTAATTGACCCATCAGTTGTTCAATTGATTTGGGCATCGATCTAAAGCATAAAATGCAACTATGGAAAATTGTATGACATAATCTGCGCTCTCCAATAATCCAAAATTTTTACCATAACGTAAAATGTAATGCTTGAGGTCCACAATGCAAATTTCTAATATGTTCACTCTTAGCTAATAATATTCAAATTAATTATTAGGTGGTGGCATGCTCCTGATCATACGACAACGTAGAATTCCTTAACCGGCCACCAACACGAAGGATGCCATTATTATCCGCAAACAGATCTAATTTAGAAATTGAACTTAGTTTACGAATGGTTTTAATAGAATTCAGTTGTATAATTTCGTTACGATAACTTTGATTTTGAATGAATTTTTTTATACCATGTAATCCGTCATTTATTTCTTGTGAAGATAGGTCAGACAATTTACGTTTCTGTAAGACTAACTTAGTATTTCTACCGGTGTGAAGTTTCTAACGTTAATTAAAAGTGTAGCATACGCAACAAATATTCTGCAGCGCATGCAACTTATCTATGCAGTGTATGCAACTTATTTAACATGTATGTAAATAATTTATAAGAAAACCACAAAAACTAACATAAAATTAATAATTTCGAATTAAAAACAAAAGAAAAATATATGTGCAAATATGTATTAAAGTTTTCAAAGTTTTATCATACACTAATATTTACCAATTGAGGTTAAACACATAATTAACACTCCATCCTAGAGTTTCCGCAATATAGCCACTAGTATTATCGAATAGTAGACATACGAGCCTATTTAAATTTGTATAGCCCGTACGTATAAAAAGGGTTGGGCTCCTCTGACAAAATTTCATATTTTGATAAAAAATTTATATGGAAGCTGTACCTACACTCTCAATTAACACTCCATCCTAGAGTTTTCGCAATATAGCCACTAGTATTATCGAATTGTAGACATACGAGCCTATTTAAATTTGTATAGCCCGTACATATAAAAAGGGTTGGGCTCCTCTGACAAAATTTCATATTTTGATAAAAAATTTATATGGAAGCTGTACCTACACTCTCAATTAACACTCCATCCTAGAGTTTTCGCAATATAGCCACTAGTATTATCGAATTGTAGACATACGAGCCTATTTAAATTTGTATAGCCCGTACATATAAAAAGGGTTGGGCTCCTCTGACAAAATTTCATATTTTGATAAAAAATTTATATGGAAGCTGTACCTACACTCTCAATTAACACTCCATCCTAGAGTTTTCGCAATATAGCCACTAGTATTATCGAATTGTAGACATACGAGCCTATTTAAATTTGTATAGCCCGTACATATAAAAAGGGTTGGGCTCCTCTGACAAAATTTCATATTTTGATAAAAAAATTATATGGAGGCTGTACCTACACTCCCAATTAACACTCCATCCTAGAGTTTTCGCAATATAGCCACTAGTATTATCAAATAGTAGACATACGAGCCTATTTAAATTTGTATAGCCCGTACATATAAAAAGGGTTGGGCTCCTCTGACAAAATTTCATATTTTGATAAAAAATTTATATGGAAGCTGTACCTACACACCCAATTAACACTCCATCCTAGAGTTTTCGCAATATAGCCACTAGTATTATCGAATTGTAGACATACGAGCCTATTTAAATTTGTATAGCCCGTACATATAAAAAGGGTTGGGCTCCTCTGACAAAATTTCATATTTTGATAAAAAATTTATATGGAAGCTGTACCTACACTCTCAATTAACACTCCATCCTAGAGTTTTCGCAATATAGCCACTAGTATTATCGAATTGTAGACATACGAGCCTATTTAAATTTGTATAGCCCGTACATATAAAAAGGGTTGGGCTCCTCTGACAAAATTTCATATTTTGATAAAAAATTTATATGGAAGCTGTACCTACACTCTCAATTAACACTCCATCCTAGAGTTTTCGCAATATAGCCACTAGTATTATCAAATTGTAGACACACGAGCCTATTTAAATTTGTATAGCCCGTACATATAAAAAGGGTTGGGCTCCTCTGACAAAATTTCATATTTTGATAAAAAATTTATATGGAAGCTGTACCTACACTCCCAATTAACACTCCATCCTAGAGTTTTCGCAATATAGCCACTAGTATTATCAAATAGTAGACATACGAGCCTATTTAAATTTGTATAGCCCGAACATATAAAAAGGGTTGGGCTCCTCTGATAAATTGATGTGTTAATTGAGAGTGTAGGTACAGCTTCATATAATTTTTTTATCAAAATATGAAATTTTGTCAGAGGAGCCCAACCCTTTTTATATGTACGGGCTATACAAATTTAAATAGGCTCGTATGTCTTCTGTTCGATAATACTAGTGCCTATATTGCGAAAACTCTAGGATGGAGTGTTAATTGAGAGTGTAGGTACAGCTTCCATATAAATTTTTTATCAAAATATGAAATTTTGTCAGAGGAGCCCAACCCTTTTTATATGTACGGGCTATACAAATTTAAATAGGCTCGTATGTCTACTATTTGATAATACTAGTGGCTATATTGCGAAAACTCTAGGATGGAGTGTTAATTGGGTGTGTAGGTACAGCTTCCTTATAATTTTTTTTATCAAAATATGAAATTTGGTCAGAGGAGCCCAACCCTTTTTATATGTACGGGCTATACAAATTTAAATAGGCTCGTATGTCTACAATTCGATAATACTAGTGGCTATATTGCGAAAACTCTAGGATGGAGTGTTAATTATGTGTTTAACCTCAATTGGTAAATATTAGTGTATGATAAAACTTAGAAAACTTTAATACATATTTGTGCATATATTTTTCGTTTGTTTTTAATTCGAAATTATTAATTTAATTTTAGTTTTTGTGGTTTTTCTTATAAATTATTTACATACATGTTAAATAAGTTGCAAACACTGCATATATAAGTTGCATGCGCTGCAGAATATTTGTTGCGTATGCTACACTTTTAATTAACGTTAGAAACTTCACACCGGTAGTATTTCTTGCAAATCGTAAACAACGAGCCGCAATACGAATCAGTTTATTATAATCGGAAAACAACTCAATGAAACAATTTCGTTCTTCAGTTACCTTCAAACACATTTTGGATTTAGAATATTCCGTATCTTCAAACTCAGGACTCACCAATTTTATTTTCGGAATCGTCCATTGATCTTCATGTGTGTAAAGAAATGATGGTCCTTGGAAAATTCCAAAATACCATATGTTTTTATGTGTTTATGTATTTTACCATTCTCCCCCCCCCCCCTCCCCCCCTCCCCGTTGAAGTAATATACATAACTTCAATGTAAAATGAGAATTAAATAATGAAATTCATAATCTTAAACTATTCTTAAAATTATATTGAATTAATTGCTTTAATTCGCGGTTGGCGCCAACGAAATTTGTGCCATTGCCGACCAAATAGCGGTTGGAGCGCCGCGGCGAAATATTAATCGTTTTAAACAGGCAATAAATGCCTCGGTAGTCATATCTGATACAATTTCAAGATGTATGCCTTTAGTCACAAAGCAAATGAATATGCAAACATACACCTTATGGCTTGCATCGCCTCGTTGATTTTTATTTTTTGTGAAAAAAGGCCCACAAAAATCTATTCCAGTGGTAGTAAATGGCGTGTTAGGTGTTAATCTACATTCTGGCAAGCTCCCCATAATTTGATTGATGGTATTTGGTTTTGATTTGAAACATTTGATACAATAACGAGTTACCCTTTTTGCCAAGATTTTGCCGCGTAGAGGCCAGTAGCGTTTCCGTATCATCGAGAGTAATTGCTGAGGCCCACAATGTAAATATTTGACATGTTCGTCTCTAAAAATTAACAATGTGAAATTGCTTTCGTATGGCACAATCAGTGGATGCCTGCTTTCATAAGTCACAAACATCGCTTTTTTTAGTCTGCCGCCAACTCGAAGCATATTTTGATCATCGATGAACGGATTCATATCTTTAATTTTACTTTTGCGTGATAGTGGTTTCCCGGATATTAATGATTGAATTTCGTCTTCAAAAAATGGTTTTTACACTTCTTTTATTAAATAGTTCAAGCTGCCTTTAATTTCTTCAGCTGTGAAGAATCCTTTAATTTTATGTTTCAATTTATTAACATTATTTGTGAATCGTAGCAAGTAACATATCACGCGAACAAGTTTGTGAAGTGAGCTAATTTTATCAATTATCTCAGTGATATCTTCGTTTACTGATAAAGTTAACGTTACTTTTTCTGGTTTAATTTCGGATGTGATTTCTTGGGATTCATTCTTCGATATTGCTTTTGGCCAGTATTCTTGATGTTGTTGAAGGAACAGTGGTCCATTCCACCAAGCTTGTGATTCTACTAAATTTCCGATACTGGTGCCTCTTGAAATGAGATCCGCTATATTGTTTTGGCTATTTACATGCTGCCAAGTGCAGTTGGTGGTCAAATTTTGTATCTAAATAGATACCCTATTTGCTACATATGTTTTTAAGTGCATCGGATGCATTTTTATCCAACTAAGAACAATGGTCGAGTCAACCCAAAGAAAAATGCTTTTAAAATCGATCTGAATTGCTCGAACTACTTTGCTAGCTAATCTAGCCAATAAAAGTGCTGCATTTAATTCAAGCTTAGGTATTGTAATCGTTTTTAGAGGTGCGATACGCGATTTACTATAGCTATCAATTTTACAGTATAGCCTCCAGTCGGATTCGTACTGCGAACATATAAGCAATCACCGAAAGCCCTTTTAGAAGAATCTGCGAAGCCATGTAATTCAACTATTTGTTCGGCAAAAGGAGAGAGATACCTATCCGAGCGACAATTTTCGATTAAATAAATAGAATTTCTAAGACGCAACCATTCATTTTCATAATAATTTGGAACTTCCTCATCCCAACTAACATTCATTTGCCAGAGACTTTGCAAGAGTACTTTGCCTTTTATCAATACCGGAGAGAGGAAACCTAATGGATCAAAAATTTGAGCTAAATCTGCTAATATTGTTATTTTTGAAACTTTACTATGAACGGATAATTTTGGAACTATTATGTGTAAACTATCAGAAGTAGGATTCCAAGCTATTCCTAGTGTTTTTATAATTTTATTATTTGACTGTTCAATGTCCAAAATTGGAATGGTTTCTAAAATTTTGTTGGAATTGGAAGACCAGTTACGAAGATGCATTCCTGAATCTCTTAACATACTTATTAAATTAATTTGAGTACAAATTAACTCATCCAAATTGTCACAACCAGTTAAGCAGTCATCTACATAAAAATCTCCCTTAAATGTTTTGGAAGCTATGGGATATTTAATTGAATTACTGTTAGAAATTTCTTTGAGAACTCTAGTAGCTAAAAATGGCGCAGAAGTAGTACCATAAGTGACTGTCTGGAGTTCGAAAGTTTGAATTTCGTTAGAATTATACCATAAAATTTTCTGAAGATGTGTTTGATTAGGGTTGATGAGAATTTGGCGAAACATTTTATCAATGTCCACCATAAATACATATTTATGGCGGCGAAAGCGTAAAATTATTTCAAATAATTCGGATTGAACGTTTGGTTCTGTCAATAAAATATCATTTAGCGATATATTATTGTCTGTTTTACTAGACGCATCAAACACAACTCTTAATTTAGTTGTGCTACTAGTAGGTTTAATAATTGGATGATGCGGTAAAACATATTCTAGGTTACTGTTAATAGATGATAATTTCATGTGACCTAACCTTAAATATTCTTCCAAGAACTTTTCATACTCTACTTTTAACTCAGAATCCCGATTCAATCTTTTCTCTAGGTAAATAAATTGCTTCTTTGCCATAGTCAAGGAATCACCAAGACAAATTGAATCGACTTTTAATGGCAAACTCACAACATAACGACCTTCATCATTTCTATATGTAGTTGAGTTGAACATTTTTTCGCACAATTTTTCTTCGGAAGCTTCAACATAAGAAGTTTCACAAGCTTCACTTTGGAATAACTGCTCTAATTGCTTGTTTAGTTTTATGTCTGAATTTTCGTTATGTAAATGTAAGTTTACTGGTTCTACTTCAAATTTCCCGCCTACTATCCAACCTAATTTCGACTTTACTAGAGCAGGTACGAACGGATTAATTTGGATTTTTTCTTCGAACAATATATCGAAGAAAATTCCAGCACCTAGTAACACATCAATCTTATTTGGAATATTAAAGTAAGGATCAGCTAAGATTATATTTTTTGGTAAATTCCATTTAGAAATGTCCAATTCTAATTAAGGCAATTAGTTGGTTATATTTGGGACGATTGAGAATTCTAAACTGGCTTTAAAATGAGAGCACTGTGATCGAATAATTGTGGAACACTTCCCGGAAACATTAGTTTTTTTGGCTGTTTAATCCAGAAACTCATAAATTACTGGTTTGTGATTCGAAACGAAGTTCATTTGAATGATCTAAAGTAATGAAGTTTGATTGTGAAGCGGAATCTAAAAGAGCACGGCACGAAATAAAGTTACCATCGGAATTTTGGATTAAAATTGTTGCTGTTGATAACAGCACATGACTTTTAGAAATATTATTTGAATGATGTAGTGTTAAACTATTTTCTGAGTTCGTGTTAGTTTGAAGAGGTTTCGTTTCCGATTGTTCAACTTTTGGCGATTCTTTTATGGATTCTATATGGTTTCTGTGCAAGAGTGTGTGATGCTTTTGAGAACAATGCCTACAAGTAGATCTTGTGCATTGAGAAACAATATGGTTTGGCCTTAGACAGTTAATACATAATCGTAATTGCTTTACTTTTTGGAAACGGTCTGGTACTGAGAGTTTAATAAAATCTTGACACATTGCTAAATAATGATCACTCTTATAATTGGGACAACGAACGAATTGGTGTTTTTCAACTGGCGAAGTTGATACTACTAGTGCAGCTTTTGTATTGCGATTAGAAACGGGAATTTCTATTTTTCTATGTGTTATTCCTATTGCTTCTAGTACCCGTATCTTTTTTTGTAAGAAGGTTTTGAGTTTTATCCAACTGGGAAACTCATCTATCCCTAACTCATTTTCAAACTCTTTTCTGGAATTTAAATCTAAACGTCCTAAGACTATTCTGATTATTAGAGCTTCGGATAACCTGTCCAATTTAAACTCACAGGTTTGCAATGAATCAATATTCACAGTCGAAATATCTAAAATGTTTTTTATTTCTGATAAATTGTTATTTGAAACTTTCGGTAAATTTAAAATGGCATCTAGGTGACACTCGACTATTGTTCTTTCGTTGTCATATCTGCTTAGTAAAATTCGCCACGCGTTTTCATAACCATCAGTAGAAATAGGAATATGAGCCACCAAAGATTTAGCTTCACCCTTCAATTTACCCAATAAATACGAAAGTTTAGCGATATCACTCACCTGATTATTATTATTATGCACTGCTGCTTTGAATGTGAGTAATAGTAATTCGGGCAATTTGATTTGACCGATTTTTTGATTATTGGGACGTTTGTCCATTTCAACATTCAATATTGTTTTTACACGGTTCACTAACATTTCAAACTTAGCACTTTCTTCATCACATTTTTCAAATAACTCGTCTGTACACTTATCACTGTCAATAATTTCATTTACATAATGTTTATAATCTGTTTCATATTCACAAATATTTTTTAATTGATCTTTAAGGGTACTTTCTGTGGTTGTAGTAATGTCTTGTTGTTCAATCGACTCACATAAACGAGCACACTTTTTATACACTAAGTCTGTTCTACGAATTAATCGCTCCATCTTGAATAAATTTATTATGGAAATTTATGATCACTACTATTGTTTTAGTTTGTGTGGACTGTATATGTTTACTATTTCACTACGAGATGCACTTTTGATTTAATTTACGATAACGAAACTGATACCGGATTATCCGGGTTGATGGACCAAAACATGGTGTGATCTAATTTCTCGCAAATGAATTTGTTTAAAAATAAAACACAACGCGATAAAGATTTAAGCTATACATTTATTTAACTATCTGAGAACTATCTTCACGACAGACGAAACAAGAATCATCCTATTTTAAAAAATGTGATATTTATATAGATAATTTGACAAAACAAAAAGAAACTACAACAATAAAATAAAGTAAAATAATGGTAAAACCTAATTAGGATCATAAAGAAAATTGTTCTACTTTATGATACCAATAAAACAAGATCATCAATTGTCCTCTTTTTTAAATTAGGGTTGAGGGAATTCCAAAATACCATATGTTTTGTTTTATGTGTTTATGTATTTCACCATTCTCCCCCCCCCCCCCCCCCCCCTCCCCGTTGAAGATAACTTCAATGTAAAATGAGAATGAAATAGTGAAATTCATAATCTTAAACTATTCTTAAAATTATATTGAATTTCTTAAAGATAACAAATTAGTAATTCATTCTAAGGGTAGTTTACAAATTTTACTAATTGTACTTTTTATTATTCCATTTTTTGTTTCAATATTAACTACGCGGTTAATCCCATCTGATCCTGGGATTACTTTAACTATTTTACCCATTAACCATTGTGTTGTTGGTAATTGTTCATCAACAATGAATGTCGTTTTCTTGAAAGTTTTCTCGTTGATCACACCAGTATGCCTATACTTCAGGTGAAATGATATCCTGGATCTGCGATACGCGATTCGCCACAAATATTGCATATTTCGACGCCACTGAATTTATTCGATAAAGAGTTACTTCAGAGTCTGACCATAACTTGACTTTATCAAATTTAATCTTCAAAAATTTCTGTACTTTTTCATATAATTGGGTCAACAATAAAGCTGCACACGACTCAAGGCGTGGTATTGTCTGAGTCTTGAGTGGAGCTACTGGTGATTTAGCACATAATAAATATATATTGTAGTTGTCATGCCAATCTATGCAACACCCGTAACCAAGTTGCGACGCGTCACTAAATCCATGGAGCTACATGCGTTTTATTTTATTTGAGCTCATGATGAATCTTTGGAACGTTAATACTGCCTAATTCCCTCAGTTGCTTACAAAATTCGATCTATTCCGATTTAAATGGTTCTTGTACCTCGTCATCCCAGTTAAGTTGTGGAATTGACCACATCGTTTGCATAAAAGTCTTTGCATTGAATACAACTGGTCCAAATATTTGAGAGATCAATGATAATACTGCGCTCTTTTTTAATTCAATTGCGATATCCCCTTTAATTAATGAATATTTATAGTATCACATCGACAACCCCATTGGATTTCAAGAATTCCTACAATATCCGTTTCACCAAGTACAACTTCTTTATTATTAGATGCCCATTTTGTTAATTCAAATCCACCTTTGGCCGCCAATAAACTAGTTATGTTAGTCTTCATAATCTTTGCTTTGTTAACATTTTCTGCACCCGAAGAAAAATAATCGACATAAAAGTCGTTAAGTAGTTTATAAGACAACTGTGGGAATTGGTTATGCTCGTATATCGCTAATTGTTTCAAAGATCGAATGACAAGAAATGGAGCGCTACCGGTACCATATGTAACCGTATTTAACTGGTAAATACTTAAAGGATCGGTAGGATTTTTGCGCCACCAAAGTTGTTGCAATTGTCAATCAGATTCACGAATTTGATGATACATCTTTGTAATGTCTGCCGTTAAAGCAATAGGATATTTTCGGAAGCGAATAAGTAACGACAACAAATCAGGCTGTATGGTAGGTCCCATCATTAGACAATCGTTCAGAGAAATCTATAATTCGGATTTTGACGATGCATTAAAAACCACACGAAGTTTGGTTGTGGTGGAACTTTCTTTCATCACAGCGTGGTGTGGCAGAAAATACGATAAATCCGAATCTATGTTAGTAGTAAACCATAAAGAGATGTATTCTTCAATAAACTCACAATACAAATCCTTCAACTTGGGGTAAGCTACAAACTTTTTTTCTAAATGTAAAAACTGTTTTAATGCATTCTGCGCTTGTTACTAGCAAGGTTGGTAATATTTTCTTTAGTGTAGGAAGTGCGACACTATATCTGCCACTTACATCACGCTTTACATTCGTAGTATAATGCACCTCACATGCTTTTTCCCCGATAGAAAAATTATTCTTGGGTTCAACATCTTCGATGACAAAAAATTTCTGAACCTCTTTTCGTATTTGATCTACGTTACAATAAAACAATGAAACAGTTTGCGGTGTAATTGGATTTTGGATTCTTCCACAAATGTCATAACCGAAAACAGGTTCTTGAAACGGTGGCAATTCGTCATATATTTTAATTTTCTCGCCCGTAAAAATCTCAACGTAAATTTCTGCTCTGAGCAATAAATCATTAATTGGATGCAAAGGCAAAGCTCGACCGTGTAATTGACTTTTAGAGATATATTATTTTTCCAACTTCTTCGATAATGTAAAAATTAGAAATTAATTCAAGGATTCAACGTTTATTCCTACAGCCTTCTGATCGTGTGTATGCACTTATTAGTTGTATCGTTCAAACTCCTTATTGCGACTGATCATTTTGTGTTAATTGGTGTGGTTGGTTCAGTAACGTATTTAGGTAAGCATGAACCGAATTTGTAATATGGGCTGATCAACCACAAGTTTTTTTTTGTTTATCAACTTTTCAATCTGTTCCAGTCTTACCTTACACGCATTAGCCAAATTGAGGCTATATGTCCGATTTACGTAGAAACAATTGCACATTGCATATCTTCATGCCAGCTTATAGTACTGACATGGGGTCAGTACTATAAGCTGGCATGAAGATGACATGGGTAGTTGTAACCACAAGATTTAATATCTGCTGTTTTAGTAGTTCTGAACATGTTTGTTATGAGTTTTCTTTCCCTATGGAGTTGAGCAAGGCTCGATTCAGCATTACTTTTGGAAATGTATACAGTAATAGACACGCATGTATAATTCCGTATTAAGAAAGCAATTCCTTACCTAAGAGATGGATTTTACGCGTCATATACTAATTTCTATGAGTTAACGTCGACAACTCGTCGAATATGTCGATTATTTGTATACAATGTTGACTACTCGCAGATAACGTCAACAACTACTTATAACTAATGCCACAAGTAATCAAATAAGATAAGAAAAGATAAGATGTTTACAACGCAGGGCAGCTATTAGGCTGGTGACCTATAACATACTTCATGCTACGTATGCCCATGTCTGGATGATCACAAATTTTCCCGAACAACGCAGCAACTGAATTTCTTGAGCACATGCATACTACTACTACTGCTTTTTACGCTATTGGCCGTAGGCACTTGGCGAAACACACTAATACTTAATAAAGACATTTTTATTAATCACTTGTTTTTTGTTTCGCAGTTATTTTGAATAATTTTCAAAAAGTTTAAAAAATCACTCGATCGATTTCGACTTGTTAGGTCATCATCAGGAGTATCTACTGATTTGTGTTAGTAAAAAATTTTGTTATATAGTAGAAAAAAGCAAAATATAAATAAAAGAAGGAGGGAAAAAAATAAAAAATAAGCAATAAAAGCAAAATATAAATAAAAGAAGAAGGGCAAAAAAATAAAAAAATAAAAAATAAGCAATAAAAATTAATCTACGGATCGCGCAGGTGTGCGATGAGTCATAGGCTGAGTAACAAAATTCAAGGTATATTATTGCGTACGTGAGTATAGAAAAGGGCGGGATCTGTAATTGGTGAGAACCGGATTTCTCTCTGTTCGTTAAGAATATTTTGGTTAAGAAATATTGATTTTCTAATTTCGTAAGATTCTAAGGTATCTAAACGTCTGCCTTTGGGTTGTATATGTAATATATCTAAATTGTTCAAGCTAGCTGTATGATTTTCTGACGTTAAATGATTATGGAAAGTTGATTGGTTGCAACCAGATAAATGTTCCTTAGCTCTAACTCCAAAATTGCGCCCAGTCTGACCAATATAGGAGAAACTACAATCATTGCAATTGATCCTATAGACACCAGATTTGGAAAGGCGATCAACTCTAGGTTTATTGTTAAAAATCATTTTCTTTATTGTGTTATTATTATAAAAAGCAAAACTAATATTGGTATAATTGGACACGATGTTGCTAATCCGTTGGCTCGTTTTTCCTATATACTCTAAGCGACGCCAATTTTCCCGCGGTGGACTATCCGGTGGATAAATACCCGTTAGAGTTTTACGCTTTAGCTTTTTATTCAATAACTTTAATATAGTCCTAGTTGCATATCCGTTATTCGTTGCTATTTGAAGAATTATGTTAAGCTCAGTGTTGTAATTTGAATTTGTCAAAGGGATGTTTATTAGTCTATCTATGAGTGAGTGGAAAGCTGACATTTTAATATTATGGGGATGGTTTGAAGAACTAGGGATAACAGCGTCTGTATACGTGGGTTTCCGATAAATTTTGAAGTCTAAAGTAGAATTAATCCTGGTTATTGTTATATCTAGAAAATTAATACATTTATTTTCTTCTTTTTCTAACGTAAAATCAATGGTGGGATATTGAGAATTTAACCAAGTTAGGAAAGAGTCTAACAGTCTATCAGTTCCATTCCATAGACATAATATGTCATCAACATATCTATACCAAAAGATTATATGACGAAAATAAGGATTGTTGTTTGATATGATCATTTGTTCGAAGAAATTCATGAAAATTTCAGCCAACAAAGGTGACAGAGGGGAGCCCATGGGTAGACCATCAGCGAATTTGAAATATGTATTATCAAAACAGAAATAATTTTGTTTAATACAAGTCTCAAAAACTAACTTTAGTTCACGACGTAAGCTCTCATCTACAACATCCCTATCTAAGTAATTACAAACTATTTGGGACAAAGTATTAATCGGAATAGAAGTGAAAAGACTGGCAACGTCAAATGAAACTAGTTTTGAATGTAAAGGAATGTCGACGTCTTGAATTTTGTTAATCAATTCTACCGAGTTCTTAACCGAGTAAGCTGAAAAGAAATTAGTATGACAATTGAAAAAATTTATGAAACCCTTACATAGCTTGTAGGCGGGAGCATTGCAATACGCTACTATTGGTCTAATCGGAATGCCTTCCTTATGGATTTTTGGTAAACCATAAAGGATCGGGGCAGACGGATTCATGACAGAGTACTTCCAACCAGTTCCATCAAATAACTTCTGGCATTGGTTGATACACTTACTAACCGCAGTCTTAAAAGACTTAGTTGGATCTCTGCCAAGCTCTATTGCTTTGCTTTCTGTAATAAAATCAGAGATTTTATTGCAGTAATCGACTTTTGTGAGCACGGTAATTGTATTGCCTTTATCCGCTTTACACGCTATCAGGTCATGGTCACGTAGTTTTTTCTTTATCGCACCAATCACTTTGAGGTTAGTATTAGAAGCAGCAGAAGAAGAAAAGTTTGTCGGAGAAGAAGAGTTATCAATACCTTTCTTTATTTGTAACGCTCACACTGATTTTATTTGGGTTATCTCGCCAGATAAGGCTGTTTCGGCATCTACAGCAAGATTCTCGAATGATCGAAGGTCGATTTTATTTGGCGTAGGGGCAAAATTTACTCCGTTGCTAAGCATTTGCACCTCTGTATCACGGAAAACGACTGAGGACAAGTTCTTAAAACGTGGATGAAATTGGAAATCAGACGAACCACTATTACCTCTACGGTTAAATGGATAAGCCTTATCTCGCAACACATCCAGTTTAGCTTTTTGTTTCACATATTGAATATGTGAAATTTCAGCTACCTCTGCACGAACTTTTTTGTCCAGCCAATCGAACTCAACAGAGTGCAAACGAATTGCTAACTCAGTGTGAACAACTTTAAGATGGAGATATAAGTTGTTCCTGGTAGCATACCCTTTACGCAGCTCGTTATCCCTCCAGATACAACGCGCTAGATTGATAGCTCTTCTTCCCTCCAAAGATTTACTATTGCATTTAATGTTAGTATAGTTAGGAAGCAATTTTAATTTTTTACAACTACTGTTAAACCATATTAGATTATTATTATAACAAATTCTTACCAACAAACGACGATAAATTACGGCGAGGATGGCCAAATCTGCCAACTTAATACTTTTTACGCTATTGGCCGTAGGCACTTGGCGAAACACACTAATACTTAATAAAGACATTTTTATTAATCACTTGTTTTTTGTTTCGCAGTTATTTTGAATAATTTTCAAAAAGTTTAAAAAAATCACTCGATCGATTTCGACTTGTTAGGTCATCATCAGGAGTATCTACTGATTTGTGTTAGTAAAAAATTTTGTTATATAGTAGAAAAAAGCAAAATATAAATAAAAGAAGGAGGGCAAAAAATAAAAAATAAGCAATAAAAGCAAAATATAAATAAAAGAAGGAGGACAAAAAAAAAAAAAAGTAAAAAATAAGCAATAAAAATTAATCTACGGATCGCGCAGGTGTGCGATGAGTCATAGGCTGAGTAACAAAATTCAAGGTATATTATTGCGTACGTGAGTAAGACTACTACTGCATTCGAATATCACCTAATTATTCGAAAAAGACTGCGATATAAGACACGATTCGGTGTCCGAACTGACTAGGAATCCTGAACCTGCGAGGGTCTCTAGTACTACAAGATAAGGATGTGTTAAATGTTCTAACTTATGAGAAAATCTACTTGAGCGAACTGTCGTTTATCCACAATACAGATCGGTGTTTCTCCTCACAAGTGCACCATCACCATTTCAAAATTCCCGTGTTAGTAAATATTTATAATATTATGTAAAGTTAGAAGGTTAGTTGGATTCCGTTGAGTATCTTCCGTCGACTCACCTAGAAGATGAGGAGGGTATTTTGCCTGAAAATTGAAACCTAAATATGTAGTTATATTCTCCTTGTGATTCCATTTTTGGGAGTTCGAGGATATCACAAACAACATTCTCGTGACTGGTAAGCAGCAGTGTAAACCTTTCCCCACAAATTATTTCAGAATATACTTCCCAAATTATTAGGGGAAACCATTTTTGCAAATGATTTTACATATTGGGCAGCCCATTATATCCATTTCCGACCAGAAAAAATGTGTTTTTTTTTCTTTTCTCAATACAAGTCCACCACACTCAAATGCGTATGCAAAGAATGACAGGATGTAACGTCTTCCAGACCCCAACGGATCCCAGTCAAATCGGAATTCCTTTTGAAGGAAGTATCACAATTCGACAACACAATAATTACACAACATACCAATTACTTGCTTCCGACAACGTATCAATCATCCTACGATTAACACAGAAGTGCTCCTTTTCGGACGAAAATAATCCAAGAGTCATGCACACATGTGCATGCCGCTCCAAAACACCTACAAAAACTAGTCTCCGACATGATTCACTCTCACCCACACAACTGTGATGGCGAGCCGGAAAAGGGATATGGAACTTTGATAGTTATTATCACACCCATCCCCCGATTCACACGGCAGAATGGTTCCGCAGAACACCATGCAAATCGAAAGCGGGACTCTTATAAGAAAACCCGTGTAAATCGACAAAAATTCAACAGAATTCCTAAACCATCATTTTATTTATAACCCTAATATGAGTGATGCGTCACCCGAGCACCCTTTGCACTCCCGGACGTCCATTTTTATATGTCACAGTCACAATAAAAACTCCAAATCTTACGAGAACCTCCACTTCAATTGACAGACCACGATCACACTCAAAAATGGGAAACCTTACAACTTGGATGAACGTGAGAGCAAACAGCAGCCTCACTGTACGAGTTAAAGTTACAAAGGTACCCGTGCACCCCATACACTTTACCCGACACCCGAAAGAAATGGTATGCAAATACTTTACAGTTCTGTGTTATATGTCAATGCATTTCACCGTTTGCACCTCCGTTTATATAATCACTCGAACCACGCTTACATTTCCAGACTAATGCCACAAGTAATCAAATGAACATAAATAGATTATATTTTTTAAATTGCTAGTTATCTAACAACAACAAAAATATAGTGACAGTTAAAAATCTCAAACTGCATTTGCGGGTTAGCATAATTTTTTATTATGATTTACGCCATCTATTAACAACTGTTATAAACTAACATTAAATTAGATATTCAAAAAATTGATGTAGGTAACTGCAGTAGGGAAAAAAAGGAAAAAATTAGTGCTAGTCCAGGAGCTGTAAAAACGGCATAAGGAAATTTCAAACTTCGCCTGAAAGACGAAACGTATAAAACCAAATTTCTAGAAAAACACAGAAATAAGTTAAGCCTAATTTTAAAGCTTTCCAAATGTGGGTACACTGTAGAAATTTGTGTTTATCATACAAAAATAATTTTCATAAATTTTCATTCATAAATTGCGGAAAAACAAACTATCCCCTACAAGATACTATATTAAACAAAGAAAATACACAGGTCCTTTCAATAATATTTTTGTTGAACAACAAATTAAAAAATAGAAATTAAATATTAAAAAATCCAAGAATAAGCAATTCAGATAGCACGTTCCTGTCAGGCATATTGATTGCCATCCGAAAAATATAGTGAATGAATTTGTGCTAATCCAGAGTTGGCCCAATTCCATTGAACAACAAAGACCATTGAATTAACAATTTTCTGACTTAAAGTGTTCTAGAAACCTAAAATTCTGGATTAGCACAAAATCAGCTACTATATTTTTCGGCTGGCAATGAGTATACCTAATAGGAATATGCAATCAGAAGTGCCAACTACATTGGTTTCTAGAACCATGTTCAATGGGATTGGGCCAATGAACATGCCTGACAGGAATGTGCTATCTGAATTGCTTATTCTTGGATTTTTTAGTATTTTATTTTTATTTTTTAATTTGTTGTTCAACAAAAGTATTATTGAACGAACCTCTGTATTTTGTTTGTTTGATATAGTACCTTTTAGAGGCTAGTTTATTTTTCCTCAATTTATGAATGAAAATTTACGAAAATTATATTTGTATGATACGCACAAATTTCGTCAGGTTAGTAGCCCTCTTTGGAAAAAATTAAAATTAGGCTTAAATTATTTCTGATTGTTTTTCTAGAAATCTGGTTTTATTTGTCCCGTCTTTTAGGCGAAATTTGAAATTTTTCTTTTTCCGTTTTTTCGGCTCCTGGACTAGCACTAATTTTTCCCCGTGAGCACTAATTAGCACAAATTGGGCTTAATCGGTGTGCAAAGTTTCATTTTGAAATTTGAAAGTTTCCCTGCTGTAGTTATCCAAAAAATTGGTATCGGTTTGTTAAGTTGTTAAACTTTAATTTCAGACTAATACAATTTTTTTTACACATAAGCGCTTAACATAAAAATGAATGTTTCTTTGAAAACCTTAATTAAGATATTTCTTAATAAGCTTGTTAAAGCGATATCTCTATAAAAATGGTAAACATTTATTTTGCTGGCATCTTGAACAGTAATTATTTAGCTCACGAAACTGATAACGATTTTTCAAACATAAATTAATTTAACAGTGTAGTTAAATATGATCCACGTACATTGCGGATTAAACTAATCCGAGACGAAAATGAATCTTAGCTTAAATTGGGCTTATGTACCAACTGAAATGTATATGCATTAGTTTTCATCGCAAGGCTGTGGTTTGTTTTCTATTATACTAAGGTCATTCATCCATTATCCATAATCAATTGGGCCTAGCACATACTTACAAGCGTCTACCTTACACATTTGTCGTTCTTCGTATATATCATCTGAAGATCCGTATGGAATTTAACCTTTAAGCACCAGTTTTTCATTAAACGCAAGTTTGACAGCCTAAATCTCAAACACGTTACTCTCCAGCTCAATAATACCCGCAAGTCTATCTTTCGATATACCTAGCAGAAGTCAGGCATCTCTCACCGTTGATTCAAGATTCAAATAATCGTCGCGTCCGAAAATATTCAATACTCGCGAGAAGAAAACCACGAGGATATTGCGGTTTAATGAAGCTTGTTTTAGATTTTTGGTGATTAACACGCCTCATTCGTTAAAGTGTCAGATATCTCTGTGGAATCTGCTACAAAAAAAAATTAACGGTTTGAAAATTTAAGTTGCACCACGCTAGTTTTGTTTTTGCGCACTCGGTTACATATAAATTGTCTTGCCAACTGATACGGTTATGAGGGTACATATTCTAGATTCGTGATATTGAACATGTGATATTCATACCACTTGGCATGTACAATGAAATAGTTCAATAAACTGATGTAAAAATAATATCGGGATGAGAATTTAAGATAATGTCGGGCTAGCCTGAAAATTTTAAATTTGTAGTATGAAAATTACATAATCACGAAAGGTGATCATTATCGCGATGGGGCGAAAAAAATTGTTGAAATGGCATTTCCCTGGAATACTTTGTTGATTACATTTTCGGTTGTAACGTTCAAACGTGTAACTATCTCGGGCTGAACTTATTGCGTTCGTTTTACATTTTGTACAAATTTTATTGGACCTAAAAAGAACAAATAACTTTTTTGTCACAGATGTTTATGGAAATGAAATAAGTGATTTCAATAGACTTCTGTGTTCACTAACCCGGTACTTGTCCAGATGTCGAACTATTTTGAACAAAATTGACTTGTTCAAAAGTTCGTTCGAAATCATAAAATACCGCTTGTTTCCAATTGCAAAACACTTCTCCATCTAGTACCACCTATGTAAACATAATTGGAAGGTTTTACGAGTGCCTCACAATTCCGATCGCACTCAAGAGATTTTCAAATTTTTATTTAATCAGCAAAAATTAGAAATTTCAAAATTCCTAGAGAAATATATACTTTTTTCACCATGCATGTCAAGTTTACACAACATTAAACCCAAAATAATACTATGGCAACAGTAAAATATACGAACTACATCTATAAGTCAGTATCAGCCGAAAAAATATTCCATAAGAAGTAATTTACTATGGTCAACCCCAAAAAAAAGTAACTGACTCGAATAAAAACCCGCTATGTTTTTACTGTCAGCCCAAAAATAAAACTGTTGTGATACTATAACTACGCCATGATAGACATTTCTCTAAATCTAACACATTCAATTTAATTGCTATTCGTTTTAATTCTAATAACCATTTTGGGGAAATCGAAGTTCTGACCGTTGACAATATTTCAATAAGTATCATTCAACAAAAATTTACGTTCGTTTTATGGTTGTCGAAATTATTCGAGTAAGGCTTTTAAATTGTTATGGCACAGCAGCCGACCCGCAGATTTCATCTAAACCACGCAGAGGCCTCATACGGTGATTTTGCCGGCTAGATCTCAGGGAGAAACGCTATGAGTCGTGGAGGTTTGAGGCTTGCGAGGCTCCTGGCTTATACCGTGATTACAGAAATTTAAGAGGGAATGCAAATTAAAAATAAATAAAAACGAGGGGTTCCGCCGAAATCTGTCGGATGAAACTTAAGGAACATTGCACTATAATTAAACCCTGCGGTCAACAACACAGAATGGGGTCTCCCCTCCACTTCCCAAAAAATGGCTCACGCGGGCCTCAATTGGCCGCCCGTAAAATAAAAAATATGGTGAGCCTCTCTTTACGGAAACCTGACTAATTTAAGCTGGAAAAGTCTGAGGCAAACAATTCGATTTCGCTATATTTTATTGGTATTATCACGGAACCGTACCAAAGATGATCAATTTGCGTAGATATATAGAAACCCAAACTATTTGCTTTTTGATTAACTCCAAAATTATTACATTTATAATTTTTGCTAACAATATACGATTTTTCTCATAGGTATTTTAAAATTTTTATATTATGTCAAACCTTTTTCTACTCGTAACTAACTGCTCAAAACGGTCGATATTAAATCCTTAACAAACTGTGTTTTTTTTTCACCCGACTCGTCACTAATCAATTTACAAAACCAAACTAGACCAACTAGACTCTTATATAGAATGTTCTTTTCGGCTGTCTTTTTTTTTTGGTTTTTTGTGTATGCGGTACTATCTCACTCTCTCTTACGCGCATCAACATGACCGTATACAAAAAAACAACCGCAAAATATCATTCCATTTGGTCGGCTATTGCACACACACACACACACACACCCGGTGTACATTGGTCTCGCTTCCACATTTATTCGACGCTCATTGACAGGAACAGAAATATTAGTACAAACAGTACCACGGCTCGTGAACAGCTGGCACTAGTCACACAAAATACGATACTCGTCATAGAACTAAATAGCAAGAATGCTCGTAGAGGTGGAAATAATTGTTATGACCAAATAGTCGAAACAAACTTTGAGATGCTTTTCTATTAGAAGGAGCTTAAAAGTATCCAAGCCAATAACCAGTTTTGGGAGAATCGGAGTTCTGGAGAAGTCCCGTTGCCGATATTTCAATTTGTACCATGTATTCGTTTTATTTCTGTGTCGAGACTATTCGAGTGTTGCCGTAAAATTTCTAACTATTTCTAGCAGAACACCCCAAGAACTCATGCTTCCCTAAAAATGATTATAGGCATGAATGCTGCTGAGCACCCTAAGCATCTTAAAGTGAACAGCAGTACTCGATTATTTTCCACACAGATTTGAAACGAATGCAAAATGTCCATGAATGTGACATATTGAAATATTGGAGGAGCCTGATTAGCTTCAAATAGAAAAGCATGTCAAACTTAACTCGAATAATTTCAACACTGAATTAAAAGGAACGTAAATTTCTGGTGAATGGTACATATTGAAATATTACCAACGACACCTCTCCAGAACTCCGATTTCTTTAAAAATGGTTAGTTTTTTAAATGGCTTCTAAGGCGCCTCTAATAAAAAAGCATTTCAAAGTTATCAGCGGTGCTCGAATAACTTCGACACGGATTTAAAACGAATGTAAATTTTTGGTGAATTATTTGTGGGTGTCCTAGTTGTGTTTATTAACTTCACCGATCGTAATAGATGAAGAAAATTCGCTTTTGCGAATTTGACGAAAAGTTGATGTGACAGTTCAAAAAAATTTTAGAAAAATTTTTTCTTGTGAATTTTTTAATAATAAAGTTAATTTATTTTTGGTTTTTATTTTTTTTTTGTTTATTACAAACTGGTTAATTGGTTTTTTGGTGCTAGCAGTATTAAAATATATATATTAGTGGAATAAGTGATTGTGTGGTGTGGCAACAAAACAAAGAAAAACAGTACATTTTGCGTACAATCAGTGTCCCAACACCGGACACCGGATTTAATTTTTAACGCGGTAACTGCCTGCGGGCAGGATGCCGGAATTTTTACAAAATCGTTTCACCCCTTTGGGACACAGGATACATGAGACTTGAAGAAAGTAAAAATAAAAGAAGAAGGTTTTTTCGATGACTTAAAATCATCGCAAACCTATTTAGTGGTGAAAAGGGTTGACAATAGTAAAACTTTTATTGGAGTGTCACCTTTTTACATTGGAAAAGGATTATCCATGATAACAACGCAGATCAAGGAGACACAGCGCACCAGAAATGGTGAAGTTTTGGTATTATTGGACAAAGAGGGGGCAATTGCGAAAATGTTAGCAGTCAAAAAACTCGGAGAATGCAGATTCAGGTGAAGGAACATCAGTTTTTAAATAACACAAAAAGAGTAGTTTATTGCCGAGATTTGCTGATGATAACTGAAGAGGAAATCGCAAAAAAGTTGAAAAGTCGAAAGGTAATAAAAGTTGACAGAATAAAGCGGAAAGTAAATAATGAATTAAAGGATACTCCACTACTGATATTGACATTCAATATGACTGAGCTGCCTTTAACTATAAAAGCCGGATTTCTGAAACTGGACGTGCGTACATTTTACTCGAATCCAAGGGTAAAGTGAGGTGTCACGCCTGCCAGAGATATGGACACACAAAGAAAAAAAGTGAAAGTTTGCTGATATGCCCAGAATGTGTTAAAAACATTCGAAATGGACACGATGGCACTATTTATAAACCAATTAATTGCCCAAACTGTAAAGAAGAACACACAGCTTTTGACCAAAAATTGTATTATCGCCAGAAGGCCAATACCACTGAAGTTTCGTCCAAACGATTATACAGCGAAATAGTAGCAGCACCAATTACCAAAAATACTACAAAAGCAACCATAAACATCAGTAACAAAGAAAACATCAATTTCGAGAATAAAACAACACGAATTATTTTCAATACTAATAACAGTAACACTCAACAATCTAACATGGAGGCAGAAGAGCAAACAACAAGAAATAGCAATAATAAACATATCAGTAAAAAAAAACAACAACAATAATAGCAACAACAACAACAACAAAATTAATAACAACAATATCAACACCAGTACAGTAAAATAATCGAAACACAGGAACCAGGACCAGGTATTACCAGAATCGAGATAGGAGCAACAGCAGCAAGGAACATAGAGGCCGTGAAGTTTAGGTGATACTGTTTTATCAATGCAAGTGAGTTAGACATTTGTGAAATTGAGGATGCTGGTATGAGGGGGATGAATTGTGGAGGGAAGAAGGGAAAAAGTATTATCCATTTGTCTTTTAAATATTTTTCCATTCTTCCTTTCTATTGAATGTAAGAGCGAATGTTAAGATCTAATGAATGTTTGACAATTGGAGAGATGAACATCCGCAGCATGTATGCCAATGGCGATGTTTTGCAGAATTATCTGGCCAAAAATGATGTGAACGTGATGCTTTTGTGTGAAACTTAAGAACGTCAGGGTAAGACGTTTCGGGTAAAAGGGTACAATTTTGTGTCCAGACCGAGGGCCGATGGCTTTGGCGGAGTGGCAATATTGGCGCGAACCAATATCAGCCTAGTCCTGAGCGACACACCGACATTCGAGCGTATCGAGGTCATCGCTGCCAAAACTCCGAATCTGGACAGAAATTTGTTATTTGTGAGTGTATATGCAACTCCAATTGTATCAGTGAGTGATAGAGAAAAAAACCTGAGAGATTTTTAAACTTTGCTTGACTGAGTGGAAGGAAAAAGTGGCCTGATTGTAGGGGGTGATATGAATGCGCATTCGAGAGTCTGGGGGTGTGAAAGAAATGATGATTGTGGAAACTTGTTGACTCGACTAATTTTGGATTCCGATCTCGTGATCCTGAACGATGGTGAATCAACAAGGATACCGTCTGTGGGGTCGACAGCCAATGCATTAGACTTAACATAAATGTCTAGTAGGCAGGCGGCCCAAGTCACTTGGAATGTAACAGATGAGAATTTGGGTAGCGATCATTATTTGATCAGGAAGTGCTTAGGTGCTATAAATGTTACCATAGACCGTAAGGTCATTTTGAATGGTAAGAAATGGGTAGAACGTATGAATGACATTCTCATAACAAATGAAGCAAATGAGGTTAACCAACTTGACGATGAAATAGAGAGAGTAAATGAAATGTGATGTATACATGTAACAGGGAATGAATGCTAGGTGAATGGTTGGTGGAATAATGAAATCCAGTATTGGTATGAAAGGAAACGGATAGCATTGAGTGAGTTCAATAGGTGTATATGTATGAATGTAGAATAAATTATGGAAGAATGAATGCAAGATTGAAAAAGGCGGGACTATATGTCCAAAATGACACATAGGACCACAACAAAGGATGTATGGGATAATTTTAATAGAGTGAGAGGCTATAGAGCGAAAGGCAGAAATGCAGTGCTAGATGATAGAGAGAAGGGAGGAGTCTTTTTACAAATGATGTTGAATGTTATAAAAAATTTGGGTGATAGAAATGAATTTTTGTTACCTGATAATGAAAGTGAACTGACGAATGGCATGTGTAAAGAGTTTGCATGAGATGAGTTCCAAGGTGGCTTTGCTTCGAATTCCTAATCAAGTATAGATGAATATTCAAATACTGGAAAAATGGAAGGAAAACAGGGTAGTGCCCATTCCGAAAAGAGATCAGGACCAACATATAGCAACAAATTACAGGGGAATATGTTGAATGTATTTGTCAAAATTGTGAATTGTGAAACCACTTTTGGGTTTCGCCGTAACCACTCAGCAAATGAATGTGTAGAAAAGTTTGTATGGGAAGTACAAAAGGAAAATAAGTATGTTGTGGCGGTATTTTTGGATATAGAAAGGGCAAATGATTATGTGGTTCCGGGGAAGCTTTTTCAGGTCCTTATAGACCTGGAGTTTCCTTGGAAAATTTGCAAATGGGTGTATGAGTTTATGAATGACAGAAAGTTAGTGTTGTGTGGTAGAGGGTATAGGTTGGAAGGAGCGGTGAATATAGGCCTCCCCCAAGGCAGTAAAATCTCACCGACTCTCTTCAATCTATACACGAGCTTCGTGCATAGGTTTAGCTCCCAGGACAAAATCATTTTGCAATTGGCAGATGACTTTGTTCTAATGGGCAAGGGGAAGACTATCGAGGAGGCCTTAAATCGGGCTCAAGAATGTGTGAATCAGGTAACAGAATGTTTGACTGATTTAAATTTGGGCGTAAATTCGAGAAAATGTTGTAGTACGACTTTTCGAACAAATCGTATTGTAGATGTGCAAGTTTATAATGAAAGAATAGAGTGTGTAAATTTGACTAGGAATTTGGGAATCTGGATTGATAAGCGATTGAATTTTCGTGTACATATGGATAAATTAGCCGATAATTGCAAGAACAGATTGAATGTGATTAAAAGGGTGAGCAAATCGAAATGGGGAACTCATCCTTGTGTGACTGATATGTTACGTAGGCGCTAGTGTCATCGAAAACTGCGTATGGAATGAGTGTTTATGGTGATGGGTCGAAAGTCGGTTTTAAAAAGTTGATGACTGTGGAGAATGCTTGTGCTAGAGTGGTATTGGGGACGATTAATTCAACCCCAATACACACTCTATGGTCTGAATTGGGTGACTCACCTCTCAATTATAAGAGGGAATGGATCACCGCGGATGTTGACTAAGAACAATAAATTGGTGAACGAAATGAAAGAGAGGTTGCAAAGAGGGACGGATTATGAATGTATTCTCCAAGATTCGGCCCGTAAATCCGAAAGTCATTCCGAGCAATCTAATTATGTGTTTGAAGTTTGTTCGTACAACAAAAGCAATGATGAATGAGTTATCAGTTAAGAGTGAGTTTTTTAAAATGTGAAGAAATTATTTTGCATATGTGGAAGTTTATACAGATGCTAGTGTGAGTGGTGATCGAGTAGGTGTATGAATTTTTATTCCTTCAATGAGGAAAAACAAAATAGTAAGAGTGCATCGAAGTATCTGTATAATGCATGTAGGGTTGATTGGAATTATGGAAGGGATCAAGTTGGGAATGACACAAGAGGGAAGGAGAGTAATGTTTTTCTCCGACTCCCGAAGCGGGTAAGAATTGATTAGTAAAGATGGAGGAACTCGTGGAAATGTGTATGTGAAAATGTTGTATGAATACCTTCAATCTTATTTGAGTGAGGTCATTCTTCAATGGATACCTTCACACCTTCAAATTGAAGGTAATGAAAGAGCCGATATGCTTGCAAAACGCGGTTGCTTGGTTGAAGGTATAAATGAATATGAATTCATGGATGCAAGAGATGTACTTCGCAAGTTTCAGGTGAATCTGTGGAGAAAATGGGAGAGCGAGTTTATTGAAAAATGTCAGGTGAAAAGCAAGAAATACTTTGAGTTGGTTACTTCTCCTTTGAGGCGACCTTTTTTTAAGGAGATCAAAAGAGATGCTAGAATGTTACGAACAATGGAAAGTGTGAGATTGAATCATGATAACTGGAAAGAGTGTTTGAAGAAACGCAATTTAATTGAGTGTGAATTATGTGAAAGCTGTTTGGCTGTGGATGACATCGAACATTTGATTCTGAAATGTTCTTCATTCAATCAGAACAGACAAATGTTCGATAGCCTCTTGAGCGCAAGTAATCTGACTGAATTATTACGAATGGAAATGCATACGTATATAAGAATGTGTATGATTTTATAAGAATGAATCAGATAGAAGTATGAAAGGGGATCGGTGCGTGAAAGATGAATAAAAGATCAAAAAAAAAAAAATGTAAAATTTGAAAATTTGTAAAATTTGAATGAAAATTGTAAAAATTGTAGATGTTCACCGAGCCAAATGGCACCGTATTTTGGGGCTATTGCACAATAAATAAATTTAAAAAAAAAATCACTAGACAAAAGCAGATAATTCGTGCGATCATAAAATACATCACGTAAAATTTCTAAAAAAAAAATAATCGGGGATGGGCAAATAATTAATATCATTTATTTTTCCCAGCCCTACCTGAAAATTTGTCTGGCGTCATATTATCATGAAAATGCAATGTTTTTCTCTCTAACTAGTGTTTACGCCCCATTTTCCTTGGATAAAAATTGGTCTATCTTTACACACATGTTTTTATAAGTATTATTTGTACTCTTAGCCCCGAAAAATGAACTGTCATGACAGTTTTTACCTATCGTGTTGATAGCAACTATTTGCGGGGCTGAGAGTAAAAATGTCATGATAGCAATAATTAGTATCCCCATCACATTTTTCGGGGATGGAATTTTGGCTATTTTCGCACATATGTATTATCTTATTTTTTCGAGAATCAGAATCATGTTGATTTCATTTCTAACGATCATGCACGTGAGCATATCTTTTTAAATCGCTATATCGTAATATGGCGAATATGTTTAGAACCGTATCAATTCGTGTACAAGTTCACGTATATTTTCGAATTTATTTATTTTCTCCGCAGGTACTCGTAATATACAGAGTGCAATAGGCTAATCCTCTTCAATGTCAAATTTCCATATGTAAATATATAAGAACAAACATAAAATTACCATTTAAATATAACCACACAAAAAAAAAATGAAAAGCTCTTGCAATAAATTTTATTTACATTTCCATTTCTATTTTATTTCAGATTTGGACTTTTCCCTTTACCTAGTAACGCGCGCGTGGGTACAAAGCCAACAAAAACAATAAAAAAAAATTAAATTTTTTTATCAGGTAAGAAGAAAATTTTACGAGTAGGTTGTAGCTTTTACGGCGGTTTTTGATCCATTAACATGATTTATAGTAACAACAAAGCCAATAAATTTTTAACATAACCGCAAGAAAAACATTTTTCGTATTTTTAAAGTGTATTTCGTAATCGTACACAGGTACATACATACTACGTGTTTATTTAAAATGACTGCGAGAGGCTTAGGTACATTTAAAATTTTATTGTTTCAAAAATATTTTATTGCTCTGCACACATTTTTCACGGAAATACCCAAACAATAAAACAAATGATTGATAAACAATATTGGGGAAAATCTTTTCTCTGTATATAGGAGTATGTACATCTTGTTGTTACAGCGTTATGTTATATATGTGTAAAAGCTAACCGATAAAATAAAATCCATTTTTTTGTATAAAGCTTACACTTAAATACCGACACAGTTTTTCCAGCTGGAAAAACAAAATATATATAAATTTTCTGTTTGCTGCTTATTTGACTTTATTTGTATTGTGTCTGTGTGTATGTGTGTTAAGACCCTTTAAAATTTATATTTTTAAGCAACGATATATAAAGCTCAATTTGTTTGTGCTCTTTCAAAAACTGAGGAAACAAATAATTTTTTTTTCGATGTGCTAAAAACTTAAAGTTTATTTTTTACTGTGTGCACAAACATAAGAAAATCAACAACAGAAAAATTTTGTTAAAAAATAAATGTGTTTAGTTGTAAAGTGTTTTTCCGATACTTTCATTCTTTATAGAAAATTGAAATCGTGTGTATGTGGTAGTAAACATATTGTAGTCGAAAAATGTCAAGTAAATTTTTTGATCAGTTATCTGATGGTTGATCCATTACCGCCTTTAAAAACTTTTTGAGAAACTTTTATATGTCGAAAAATCCGGGGAAATTTTCAATACGATGATTGAAAATGAAAATTTCAATTGCAAAAAAATTAAATAAAACATTTTAAATAAATAAAAATAAAATTTTTTTTTAAATAAGATATATAAAATTTGACTCGAGAATCAGAGATATAGTGAGAAATGACGTTTCATAATTGACTCCGCTAGTTGACAATTTTACAAAATAATGAAACTGCTGGAAATTTATATGCGTGCGAAGTAATTACAATTCCTCCCTCGTTAATTTTTTGACAGCTCAAAGGATACAAAATAATATAAAATTTTATTAACATTTTAAAAACTAGTCGATCTATATTTTAATGCTTTGCTTGGAATAAGACGGTTTTCTTTCATTTGACGATGTGGGCATTTCTCCATTTTTGTTGAATTCTCGTTGAAAAACCTATAACGTAGACTTTGTCATTGACGACAATGTTCTCTTCGTGGGAAATACGGATTCATTGGTGACAGTACAGTGCGACACTGTCGACCGTGTTAAATTTCCGCGAGTGATTTGTCTACATTTGTTAACGATGTAGAACGATAAGACGATAAAAACTTCCATCGTGCGTTGTCACCATTGGTATACCGTCATGATACATTTTCTTCATTGCGGTTTCATACCATTCGTTCGGCTCTGCCATTCGATTGTGGGTGAAATGGTGCTGATGTCAAATGCTCGATGATGTTCATACGACGAAATTGCTAGTTGATTGTAAAAGCTCGATTGCGAACAGAACATTTGTTTTAGAGCCCAAATTGTGAGCGATGATGTTGTAAATCGAAATTTGCTGTATGCGTCCACTCCACACACAAAGAAAACATTTTGTTCATAAATGGCCCTACGTATTCGATAAGAACCATTTGCCATGGTTCATCTGGTGTTGGCCATTCGCAAAATTCTGTGTTCGATGGCAGTGCGTTGAGTTGATCGTTTTCACATTCGTTGACAATTTTTTCGTTTTTTTTGCGACGACCCAATTTCTTCATAAAAGGTCATGTAAGAAAAGGATATCAGTAAACTGGTTCAAGGTATGACGATGTTTAAAATAATCTGAGTAAGACGATTCAGAGATATTTAATTTTTCATTTTACAAAGTAGAGGGTCGAAACGAGTGTGTTCTGCTAGTAAATTCTAATCGATTGGATAATCGTGAATGCGATCGTTGTAAATTGCATTGACTTGAAGAGAGGCCTCCCCGCTTTTTTCAAAATTTTCATCCGGTGCACAAGGATTGCCCACCGCTAATTTTTTATTGGGGTTAAATAACGAGACCAATGGCTTATGGTCGGTAACCAATTTGAATTTGCGACCTTGCAGGTATATTAGTCGAATTTTGTAACGTCGTAGGTACATAATCGACCATGCCTCTTTTTCGATTTGCGAATACCCTTTTTGTACGCTGTAGAATGATTTTGAAACAAACAAAATTGGGTGTTCAGATCCGTCAGGGTATTCATGAAAAATCTTCGCATCGATTCCGTACGAAAAAGCATCCGTTAACCGAGCAGCATGTATTAACAATTACTTCAGTTCATTGAACGATTTTCCTTGAGCTGCTTTAAACCGACCATTGATGTTGATGCCCCAGTGTCCGGTTGAATCCGAACAGGTTCCGAATTAATGCAGATCACGCTCCATATTTTCTTTTTCATCTCACCGCTGTTGATTTGAAAAATTATTGAAACATGAATTTCATTCACTATATGCGATGTTTGAGGCTTGCGATAGTTACGTTGTGGTATGAGTACGAGCTTTTGTGAGAATAAGAGCGTGGCCGAAAATTTGAACGACCTTGATGGTGATTATTACCACGTTGTCGATTGACCATACGTTGTTGTGACATACAAACAATGGCAATATGGCCGAGTTTTTGCATCGATCACACATAGCTTTGTAATAAGAATAATTTGGACGATGATCTCTTGGATCATCATCTACCTTGAATACTTGCGATGCCGATGAACTTTCACCCATAAACGATGCATTTGTGCAAACAGTTGTTTCATACGCGTTTGCTATTTCGAGTACATCCTCAAGCGTTGGATTTGTTTTCTGTAGACACATGTTTCGTACCTGTTCGTGAGGAGTTAAAATAACAATAACGTCTTTTGTGCAAACAAATTTACAATGTTTGGCAATACCATGCAAATCAGATACCCACTCAGATTAAGTTTGGTTACGTTTCATACCTGTTTTGTGAAACATATACCTTGCCGATAGCACATGAGTTTTCGTGTCAAAATGGGTCGTGAATCCAGCCGTAAGTTCTGAAAAGGCCTTACTTAACAGAATATCAAACCGTTTGTAAAATATATCCAGCAAGTACGATCCGGTGTTCGACAGGAAAAATGCCCTTTTTGTCGTCGTCCTCTGCGCGCCATTTGCCAAAAAGTGCTGATTGAGCTGCAACAGATACGTAAATTTATTATACGCCAACTGTTCCAGGGTTATTGCCCATTTTTAATAATTCTTAACTAAATAAAACCAAAATGGTTAAACCGAATTATACTTTTTGTTCACGACACGACTATAGTGAAAATGATGTTTCACAATTGATCTCGCTGTTTTTGATACATCAGAAAAAGTAACAAAAGTGGCAACAAAACAATTTTCGTTATTGGTCACCTCAAAATTCCCGCTCTGGTTTTGACTGCAACTACTCGTATCTACGCCGGGATGAATTTGAATAATTTTGCTTAGTGTCCACTGTTGTGGAGGTGTGTTGTGATCACGAATTACTATGATATCATCAATTTTGACGCTAACATTTTTGTGTTGCCATGTTTAACGGTTGTGAGGTGTGGTAAGATATTCGTTATAAAATCGATTCCAAAAATAATATTTTTTTGAATAAGATTCCATCGTTTCAGTGTATTTGTTTTTTACTTTTTTGACGTTTGGATCAATTGGTAATTTTGGTCTCTCCAGTTTCATTCATTATCCACTGCGTGATGATAAGGTTTGCTAGTAATATTATTGGAAACATTTTATTATATTCAATGTTAACATGTCGGATTCTACCTCCAACTCGTTAAACTCGACGATCCTCTAGAAACGGATTAAATGCTACTTAAAGTAGTAACTCTACTGTTCTTGGAAAGTTATTTTTTATTTATTATACAAGAAATTTCTGTTCGAAAGCGACCAGTATGCACCCATTTAAAGATGAAGCCATGGTAAGCTCATCCACTATTGGGTTAGATCATACAATTTCAAAGGCAAAATGCCACTGCGGAGCGCAGTCAGCGGGGTTCTCTTTCATATTGGTACGAACCGCCAATTATTTCGTAAGGTCGACTCTAAAACTTATCCAACATCTCGGATGATATGATAGCCATAATAATTCATCGATAAAATCGTATATGTTCGGATTATAGTGCTTCGATAATTGTTTACATGAGCCTATATGAGCAAAAAGGTTCCACACAGTTCTAAGCGTGGAATAGAATCGAGCTTGCTGCATGTGTCTTGAGTTTTCGCGCAAACTTTAATTCAAATAGTGTTTTGACCATAATGATAGATGATCTAATATGCTTCCGATAAAATCGCACGCTTGGTATTCGTAATCTTTGACCCCAGTGAAGCTCAGTGCAAGAAATCATCATTATTCCAAACGCCATTCTAAACCTAATATGATTATTCTTGGCTTTAAAGCCGGTTTTCTTAAATTGATACCGCAGTGGATTTTAATATGTCTGTGGTAACTTCTGTCTGCAATACGACTTCTCTTTCACTTTTAGCTCCTGACATCAAGTGGCCAATATATAGAAGTCGTTTTTGATTATCTTTGAACCTGTCCGATATTTTTCTGGATAAACATCGCCGATGGTTCCTAAAGTTTTGGTAGCCAAATCTGGTGCGAAGGGTGTGCCGTTCTGGTAACTCTCACCAAACGATCCTTTGGAAATTCGCGTCTTCTCGTGTTATTAGTATTTGGCAGTCAAACTAGTATGGCATCTTGATCGTTAGATCCTACCAGGATATTGTCGTTTAGAGATATTTTGTTTGATAATTTAGTGGAAGCATCAAACACAACCCTAAGTTTGGTAGTGGCAGGGGTGGCTCTACCATATAGGCGAACTAGGCGGCCGCCTAGGGCGCTGAAATGTCAAGGGCGCCTAAATATACGGCTTTTATTTTCTTTTAATTTTTTTTTTTATCAAATAAAATCTAAAATCTAATTATCGATATTACCTTATTAGTTTTAGATTTAGTAGTTACTAAGCTTGAAATTCTTTATCTTATCATTATCAATGTAAGTTCTATCGGTTTTATCTCTACACTACACTTTTTACACTTATTCTGAATGCTTAACAGTCAGTTTAACAGTCCAAAACTACACCCATTTTGTCTGCCCTGTATATATGTTTTGCAATTTAGTACTACACTAGAATTCTACACTAAAAAAGTCCCAAGTTGTTCTCGGTGGCGAATGGTGTAGCCATTTTCAAATGTAAGTTAAATTTAAATTCGTAACCAAACAAACAAAATTAAGTTCAGAAAGTTGAATTTGTTTAATTTTAAATATTTAAATACATTTTAAAAAAAATAGAGGAATAGTTATTCAATAAAATGAAAATCGAGTCGATTGTCATGTATAAAAATTTTTAATGGCAGCTATTTGTGGTAAAAATGACCACCGAAAAATGTAAACCTTCGATTTTCATAAAACTAATGACCCTGTTTGCAGGAGTAGTGTTTGGACGTCCAACGTCCTCGCCCATAATCCACAACAGGTCAATATATGGCAGAAATTATTTTAAAAGAGTGAATATTCAGCAGCGACGTGGACAAGATTGATATATCGGAAGTCACATGAAATGGAAGGAAAATGGAATACAGAAAAAAATATTGGACACAAATTCTAGAGTTCTTTTTGTGCCTTGCAATGCACATTCATTAAATCTAGTTTTTAATGTTGCTGCTATATATACATGTTTCTCAGGTTGAACACGCAGATGGGATGTTTTGGTGCGATATGAAAAGACGCTGACTGTAAAACCATTAAGTAACACAAGATGGAAAACAAGAATTGATGCTTTGAAGACTCTTCATTAAAAACTAGAAAATATATATGCTGTCTTTGTAGATATCGGCGAAGATAAAAATTTCATTGGTTCAGTTTTAACACCAGCACGTTCAGAAGCACAAATTAGCAGCTAGCATTTTGAAATTTACATGTGTTGTTCAAATGTAACATGGCATAAGATATTGTTCGAAAATATTATTACATACTAGTAAAATGCTCCAAGAAAGAATACGAAATTGTTTTTAGAAAACTTAAGGAGCGATATTGGATTTGACGGTATGTTAGTAGATGTCTCTGAGCTTGCTAAGGAAAGTGACTTTCCAGCGGAATTTGTACCAGAGCCAATCCGCATTCGTTCAAAAAACAATTTTCATATGAATGGCACTATACTTTCATTCGGAACCCCCCAGCAAAGATTTCAAACGCATTTTGACTTTGCAGTCCTTCATAATGCTATTAATTCCGATAAAGATAGATTTGGGCATATGCAAAATCTCGAGTCAGTTTTTAGATTCATTTTTGACATTCATAGCGTACAACAACTCTAAAGAGAAACGAAGCAGTGGATTTATGTAATGATTAATACTTCCTTTTAATTAAAAAAAAAAAAAAAAAAAACTATGTTTTTTGCTTGGGTAGGGAGGGCGTAGCAACAAAGTTTGCCTAGGACGCGAGGATTACAAAAAATTTTTGAGCCACCCCTGGCTGGTGATGCCTGATCTTTTGTGTTGTGGTATATAAAACGATGTTTAGGGTTCGGCGATAGTATTCGCTCATATATGTTCCGTATTTAGTTTTTAGACTCGGATCTCTCTTAAACTTACTTTCCATTGCAAAAAACGTCTAATATAGCTTGGTCTCTGGTATTTCCTAATTGTTGCACGGGTTGCTTGATCGGTAAATAAATAAATGTTTACTAGTTGGAACTACCAGTTTTTTCATTTACAGCTACAATCCACCCGAAAATGCATGAAACTTTACCCTCAGTAAAAATATCAAAAAAAAATATCAGCCCCGATTAAAATATCGATGGCATTAGTTTCATGGAATGTGGGATCCACGCTTTTAGAGTGGTTCTAACACTCTAATCGACATTCGACAATTGATTAGTGATTATATTCCCATATGGGTAAATGTTCTTGAAGGTGTTATTCTTGGATGAGGTAGACCTATACCTAACACCAAATGACTTGCTGTGTTAGTATTGAACCTAAAACACTTGTGGCATTGGGGATTGTGTTGTTTTGTTGCTCTTAGGCGTTGGATAATCCTTTTAAATGCGAGTGTTAAGTTCAAACCTCTATGCTGAGTACTTTAACCAATCGATGATCAAACTCGTGAGGTGATCCTTAGGTGATTGGATGATAGGATGTTTTCGTTATACTTCAAAATTAAAGGTTGCAATCTCCTCCTATTCGAAGCACTCCGTTCTTGTGACGTCAGGAGAGAATCTTACTCTTAAAGCCCACAAGCTTTTGCCATCTTTACAATTTTAACTTTAGTTGCTTCTAACTCTTTAACTGTTAGAGGCCCCTTCCGCTTTTCACCTTTATGGTGGTTATTCCAATAGAACCATCAAACATATGCGAGTACTCGATATTTTTCCTAAGTCAATCTGGGCCTAACCACCATAGTTTATGATCACCCAGCATGTGTGGATGAGGGTAAAGTGGACTATTGTTATGAGATCTATGTTGATCTGGAACTCAAATTGATCTTATTAAGGATTCCTAAAGTTTGTATGAAGTCCTTTAACAGCAGTTCCACACCAATTGGATAACAGCTTTCCATAGTATCCTTTGTATTTTTTGTTGTGTGTTCATTACCAAGTTTTGCCTGTATACATTTTCGCAATGTCTATGTTGAATACGTATTTGAATTTCCTCTATCTAATACAAAATAAATCTTTTTTTTTATTCCTGCACTCTTGGGCCAAGGCTCATTGAACTCTTTCGCGGTTCGCTTTTCCCGTCCTTACTTTACGCCGATGCAGCCTATTCGAGCACGTACTGCTAGAGGTTCAATTTTATTACCATCTTCACATCCTGTTAAAGTTATCCGATAGACGCCAGCCGAAAGAAAAAAAAATCGATAATGCAGTTAGTGCCCTTGCTATCACAGCCAAAAATATAATATGTTGTTTCAAATGGCCAAAACCAACATTATTCAGCCGATATTTTTCAGCCGAAAGTGTATGACCAAATCTTTAAGATAAATTAGTGGTAGGGATTTTAAAGGGCAACCATGAGCAAATAGTATTTTAATGAATGCAGTAAACTTCCTTAACTAGTTTACGAAAAGTTGTTTGTTTCATTTATTTGGCAACAATTAAATTCAATGCCAAATAAAACTTTTAAAAACAATAAAATTTTGTAAGCTATAGGATTTCACGCCTTTTTTTAAATTAAGAAAACAATAAAATAACGTTATTCCCAGAAAATGTATAATCAGGGGTACAATACAATACAAAATTCTAATGTCGACATTTTGACAATAAGCCATTCAAATGTTTGTCATAACTTTATGTAACAATTTTTACCTAATCAGTGAAAGACCTAACATTCTAATCACATTTATTTACCTAATGCTCTTTTTTGTTGCCACCAGGGATAAAAGAATCTAAACAATAATCCGTTATGTAATCCTTAAAACGCATATTACAGTTTTACTGGAAAAAATGAACACTTCCATACAACACCCAAAAGAATCAAAAGATTTACACCAACAACTCACCACTAAAACTGTTAAAATACTAAAGATGACAACATAAAATGAAAATGCAAGACTGAACAGCATAAAAGCTGTACGTAATCACATTTAAATGGATTAAAATTAACTCTTAACATTCAGTTTCCATAAATATTTTCATCACGTTTCAATTATTTCTCCTAATTTAGTACACTTTTCGAGTAGGTACACGGTGGATGCAAAAGCTCTGATGAAGAAAAATGTTTTGTTCAAAAGAAAAACACAGAACTGAAAAGCTCATTTTATTTTCTTTTGTGTACGTAGACAATAAACAAAAAATTTAAGTTTCCATTCGGATTGAATTGAAGTTGAATTCAATACACTGTTTTTTGTTTTGAAATGCATTTGTGTGTGTGTGTGGAAAATTATGTGATTTTCCCAAATAACAATTGAGCGCGTTGGGTGTACCAAACTATATACTCGGGTATGTACGATATTTTTGTGTTATTATGTTTAAAGGGTGATAAGAGGTTGTTATCATTTATTTTTTTTTGTTTCTTTCCCAAAATTATAATTTTTCCGAATTTTCATTTCCTTTTTAAATGTCACCCTTGTGCCTTGTTTTTTTTTGAAACGTGTGTTTGTGTAGTGTGTATACATTTTATTATGTGTTTATCTCTGCTTGATTCACACACTAGAAGTTTATTTCTTCCGTTGGTTTTGTGCGCTTTGCCATGAAAGAAGCGCACACAAAGATGTGTATGTACGAAACAGAAACACGGTAATATTTTTAGGTGGAAAACGGAAAAATTATTATTTGATTATAAAATAAAATATAAAAAAAAAAAGTTTATCATTTTCCAATTTTTTTTTTACTGTTGTGTTTTCCCTATTAAGAAAGTGAAGGAAGAAATAAAATTGAGGAAAATCCAATTTTGAAGTGACAGACAATTTTTCTTTATTAAAGTTTTTTGTTGTTGCTGTGCTGGTGTTGTTGTTGCTGTTGCTATGATTATTTTTTTTTTAAATCAGAAATTTGAATTTAAATGATCAAAAAAGGAAAGACCCAAATTTACTTCATCTGGTTACCGATGTTTGGAGTTGGTTAAACTGGATCAAAAATTTGGAAATCGGAAATTAAAGCTTTTCTTTTGCATAATGTGTAAAATTTAAATTGCTACGAAATTCGAATTCAGTCAGAGCTCCAAAATTAGTCAAATATCTTTCAATTAAAGTTTAAGGCCCGCTGCCCGTTCTGATGGTGTACTCAAGGGTAGAGGCGTTCGTATTGTGGTACATGTAAATTTTGACTGCTCTGTGTGAGAATCAACACGGCTTATACGAATAAACATATTTATGTTCTGTGTTGCTACATACGCCCTAAAAGTCATGCCGTCACACACCAGCTCCTCGTATATGCTCTCGCTTTCCTCTTTGATAGCACTGACATTTTAGATGACCATTTGGTGGTTGGAGATTTTAACCTCCCGGATCTTATATGGACACAATCTGCGGATAATACCCATTATGTTGCTGAGAATGCACGATCTGCAATAGAAATTTTGGTTACTACTAACTTTTCAAATTCTGGTGTGATGCAGATCAGTAACGTCAAGAACAATCTTAACAGGCAACTTGACTTAGTAGTATCTTCTGGTGCCAATAATTGCAGAGTTTCAGCAACAAATTTGGTTCTAAGTAACGGGTTTTCCATTTGGGACTTGACAACTTTGAACTTTCACTGTGAACACAACTTTATACAAATAACTAAACTGTCACTGTCAAAACATTCAGTAAAGACAATATTTAAGTAATTTCGTCAAGTACACGAACGAACAACGTTTTCAAATAATTAAAATTTACTACAAAAATTCCGAGTCGATGACTGCAACTTCAAGAGCATTGTTTCCAATTTTTGGTCGTAATTATCATCTCAGTCGACAAGCAACTCGCATAGTCAAGTGAAAAAATTTGAATCTTAATATTCGCTGCTGGATGTTCCCGTGCCAGTGAGACAACGGGTTAATCGTAGTGCCGAGAATATTGCTGCTGTTCAAGCGTCCGTCATAAATTGAACAAGGGACCGCCCAGTACTCCGACAATTTCAACGCCCGAACGATCACAACCACCGTCACTCTCCGGTCGTGATTTTGAGATTCCACAAATCAACGAGATGAACTCAAAATCAGGTGAGCAACAACATTCATCAGTGCCTACTAAGGATCGGGAGTCGACGGATGATGGAGATATCAACAGCAAATTATATAAAAAGCAAGACATCTTAATGCGCCAGTTGTATAGAAATATCGCCTCGATTGAGTACTCACTAGATACTGCAGAGTGTACAGAAGAATATTTGCAGCTAAAAACCAACCAGTTGCAAAAACACATGGATGTGATCGACCAACTACACATCGAAATATTGGTAGAAGGCGATGAAGATGAACAAGTGACGTCGTATCTTAAAAAAGACTTCCACGGCATCTTACAGGCCAAGGTGGAAGCAACGATTATCAAATTACAACAGGTCCAGAGAGAAATACCAACAACAACAGGAGGTCCAAAAATCAAATTGCCAACATTGGACGTGCAAAATTTTGCTGGAGATTACGAAAATTGGAGTTCTTTCAATGATATGTTTTCTGAACTCATTCACCGAAACAACAACATGTCGGATACAGTAAAAATGACATATCTTAAATCGCACTTACAGAAAAGTGCAGCGCAAAGTATCAGCCACCTTTCAACAACCGGCGAAAATTATGAAATGGCTTGGAACCTACTACAGTCGAGATAAAACAACCCTGGACTGCAGGCTGCCAAATATTTCAATTCACTGTGTTATCAGTTCCAACGATACAAGTTACAACTACCGGAGCGTTAAGAAATCTCCACGACTCAGCGAAGGAAATGTTACACAACATAGAACGGCTAAATTTGATCTCACCAGTTGAGTCATTTGTAACATTCATTTTGATCAAAAAATGAATCCAGAATCCGCCAGGCTGTATGAATCAACCCAAGAGAAATACCAAAAATATCAGAGTATTTTGATTTCATGGAGAGAAGGTTCCAGTCGCTAGAAGCGATGGGCAGCACAAAATCAACCGTAACGCGAGCACCTAACGTAGCACCCTTCGTACCACCACTAAAACGTATACATGCCGCCACTATCAGCCCTCATTGTTGGGTTAAAACATGTAGAGAACGTCATGGATTAGAGCAATGCGAGCAGTTCCGAAGAGTGCCAACGTTAGACAGAACAAGGCTAGTAAGTGACTGCAACCTTTGTGTACACTGCCTCTCACAACATAAAAGAGGTCAGTGTAAATCTGCATCATGTATGGTGTGCAATGGACATCATCACACATTCCTACATTGCAACAACGCGGCTTATTCTTCGGTCAAACAATCTCTGCTGGTTAACCAACCGGCCCCAGTATTGTTGCCTACTGCAATAATTAAGACGGTTTCGAGTAACGGTCGGCCTGTCGCCTTAAAGGCTCTAATAAACGTGGGATCACAAGCCACATTAATCACCTCCAAGGCAGCTAACAAGCTTAACCTCAAAAGAAGAAAGATCAATGTCAACATTTCGGGTATTGGAGGAAACGTAGCAGGCACTTGCAGTCACATTATGAGTCTAAAATTAGCACCGAGATTCGAATGTGAATTCCTTCTAAACGTTGATGCGTTGATTTTTGAGAAAATAACTCATTGGCTTTCCGAAATCAGCGTTGACACAAACAGCTGGAATCACTTGGAAAATCTTCATTATTATCCTTTCATCGCCACCAATGGTCTGATAAAGGGCGAGAAACATCAACCAATAGCTCAAAACACTGAGCTCGGTTGGATTATCATCGGTAGCCCCCGGGTCATCGAGTATCAAACAACAACCACTATGGTGACCACAAAGGACATCCAAGAACAACTGCAATTGTTCATTGAAAATGAAAATATCCACGAAGAAAGAAATCCCACAGAAGAAGTGGTACAAATCGAAGAATTTTTTAAGGAGAACCTGGGACGCAATTCAGATGGAAGGTACACGGTGAGAATTCCTTTTAAAACAGGCCAGCACAACTTAGGTGACTCCAGAAAAATGGCCGTAGCCAGATTGCTACAGCTCGAGTGAAAATTTACAAGGGATGCCTCATTCAAGCAGATGTATCACCAGTTCATGCTGGAATACCAGGACCTAAAGCACATGGAGTTAGTTTGAGTTGAGCCTAAAGAAATCAAAGTGAATCAGAACTATTACATACCACATCACGGTGTTCTCAAGGAGAGCAGTACAACAACCAAACTACGAGTTGTCTTCGATGCTTCAGCGAAGACCACCACGGGAGTATCATTAAATGATTTAATGATGACCGGCCCAAAATTGCAGCAGGATCTTGCGGACATTTTGCTCCGATGGCGACGTTATAAATTCGTACTGAATGCAGATATCGAGAAAATGTACAGACAGGTATGGATTCATGGGGCAGATCGAAATTACCAGAGAATATTATGGAGAGACGACCCCGCTAAGCCTATGGCTCCCTAAATGTTGAATACAGTGACCTATGGAACTACAGCAGCCAGTTTATCTACCAGTCCAGCCACTTATCCAACAGCATCCAAGGTCCTGTCGTCGAATTTTTACGTTGATGACATGTTAACTGGAATTCGTACTCTAGAGGAAGCATTTTCAACTATAAAGGAATTAAAGGAACTCACGGAGGCAAGTGGTTTGAACCTAAGAAAATGGACTTCCAATTCCGAGAAAATATTGGAACGTATCTCAGGCGAATTACATCATAAAGGCAACGTACAAATCAAACTATCCGATAGCGTAAGGACCTTGGGGATTGTGTATCATCCCTCAACAGATGCGTTTGAGTTCGATGTCTCAAGGTTGCAACCAACCAAGCGATCATTGTTGTCTGATTCATCGAAATTATTCGACCCCATAGGGTGGCTGTCACCAATAACTATCACCTCCAAACTAATGATGCAAGAAGCATGGACCCTTAGAAAAGGATGGGATGATTCGCTACCAGCGACACTAAACGCTAGATGGACGAAGTACAAGGAAGAAATGTCCATAATGAAGCAGATAATGATTCCTCTGGTGGATTGACTCAACAACAGAATCATCAATTGAGCTGCATGGATTTTCTGACGCATCCAAGTCTGCGTATACTGCAGTGGTATACTGTCGCGCAACTGATAATATGGGCCACATTACAACACACTTACTAATGGCAAAAACACGTGTCGCACCTATTAAAATAAAACTAACCATCCCTCGGTTAGAGCTCAATGCAGCGTTACTACTCACAAAATTGATGAAACACTTTCAAGGCGCCATGAACCTAGCGTACATTAGAATTTACTGTTGGTCAGATTCGAAAATCACCTTGGCTTGGATTCATGGGGATCACCGGAAACTCCAAACATTTGTAGCCAACCGAATATCTATAGTAAGAAGCATTTTGCCCGAAACCACATGGGGGCACGTGGAATCTTCTGAAAACCCAGCAGATTTGGCTACTAGGGGTACTACGCCATTAACCCTGGCCAATAATAGTTTGTGGTGGAGCGGACCAGAATTCTTGCAACTCGAAACAACGTACGATAGTTTTGATGCAGCCAACGCTGAAAGCATTGGAGGAGAATTACAACTGGAAGAATTAAATGATAAGACGATATCAGTTAATTTAGTTACACCAAATGACAACGTGTTTAACAAATTGTTTGAACGGCATTCAAGCTTTGACAAAATAAAGCGAATTATAGCGTACTGTCATCGGTTCATTCAGCACAAATCGTACAAGGACAGTTACAACGAAACGCTATCTAGTCACGAACTTCAATATGCAGAATGGGCAATAGTCAAAGTCAGCCAGCACCAAGACTTTAATCGCGAAATCGAGTGTTTAAGATCCTCAAACACCTTGAACCGGAAAAGCCGACTGTTGCCTCTGAATCCAGTCACTGACGAAAAGGGCCTGTTGCACGTGAATGCTCGACTACAAAATTCCGCTCTACCAGTGGCCACACAAAGCCCCCCAATATTATCCAGGAACAACATAGTTACTTTACGGATCATAGAGGATGCTCACCGTAAAACGTTGCATGGAGGTACCCAATTGACTTTAGCCCATCTAAGGAACAAATATTGGGTTATAGATGGAAAAAGAGCTGTGCGCAAGGTAATTCAAAAATGCATTAAATGCTTCCGCCATAAGCAACACAATGCGGAGCAACTTATGGGCACTTTACCCACAGCCAGGGTTCAGCCGCGAAAGGCATTCGCTAACACTGGCATCGATTATGCTGGTCCAATCCAACTAAGGACAACTGGAGGTAGGGGCTACAAGGCTTATAAGGGATACATAGCAATCTTTATATGCATGGCGACAAAAGCCATACACATTGAGATAGTGAGTTCACAAACAACCGAGGCCTTCATTGCAGCATACAAACGGTTCGTTTCAAGAAGAGCGTTGTGCACAAACATCTACTCCAACAACAGAACCAATTTCGTAGGGGCTGATACGGTATTAAAAAAGAACTACAACAACGCCATGACCACACTACCAAATGACATAGCGACTATGTTGGCGACGAATGGAACCATTTGGCATTTCATCCCACCTCACACTCCTCATTTCAGGGGCATTTGGGAGGCGGGCGTCAAATCAATCAAGTTTCATCTCAAGAGAACTATAGGAGAGTCAACACTGACCTTCGAGGAATTACATACTGTCACGGCCCAGATTGAAGCATGTCTCAATCCTCGACCGTTGACACCACTGAACAACAATCCTGAAGATTTAACAGCGTTAACATCAGGGCACTTCTTAATTGGAGATTCTCTTAAGGCACCACCTTGCGGAGACATTGAGTTTTTAGGTCTGAAGGCAAGGTGGCATGTGGTTGAGCAACTGGTAAGAAGCTTCTGGAAACGTTGGTCATCTGAGTATATTCATCAACTCCAAACCAGAACTAAATGGCAACCAAGGCAGCCGAACTTGCTGATCAACGATCTAGTATTATTGAAAGACGAACAATTGCCAAGTTGGGACGAGTGGTCGACACCTTTACCGGAACGGACGGACTGGTTCGAGTAGCAACCATAAAATGTGCCGACGCTGTGTACAAGAGGCCCATTGTGAAATTGTGCAAATTACCTGTTGAGGATGAATCTGTATCAACATTATTACCAACCAGTGCTCCTAAGTGCGATTCAAGCGAGACTGTCCTTCCCGCTCGCAGAGTACAACCGCCCAGGCGAGCCAAAAATCCTGGGGGAAAAACGTCGACAATGTTGCCGATATTCATCGCCCTTTGCATTCTGGGTGTAGTTCAAGCCAATATTCATATTTCTCCGTTCAATCATTCATCGGGAATATATTTCGAAGAGTTAGGCAGGCTTGAAATAACAGCAATAAAATGGAAATTAATAATCCATTATAATTTAAGCACCTTTTGGGAGGAATTAAACAACTTCAAAGTTCCCCACTCGGAATTGGAAACGGTATGTGCTGAACTTTCTAGCTTAAATTGCAACCCCATTATGGTCTTGGGAGATATGTTTGGCGTTCTCAGCCAGCGTGAGGCTGAAGAGTACGAAGCACAACTTGAGAAAATCAGCAACAACGAAAACCATTTCTTAGCGCTCATTAAAAACCAAACGACAGTAATCGATAACACCATCAAATTGGTTAAACATAATTCCGAGCTCACAGCTACAGCAATAAATAATTTAATGAAGGAACAACAACGTCTTCGGTTAGACATGGATCAACTAGAGGAGTACCGCACGTACGAAGACCGAATGCGAACAGCATTAATAAGCATACTCGAAATGACGCTAATATTAAAGGGGCTCGAGGATACACAACAAAGCCTAATCGACGTAGTTTATCAGGCTAATCAAAAATACCTGCACTCGCCCATATTGACACCTAGTCAGTTAGAAGAAGAATTAAAACTAATTCGCTCACATGTGGCAGCCTCCGTAACGATTCCAGGACATAATATTCATGATCTCCAGCATCTATACCAAAGCATGACTATACGGGGGCGGGTCACTCATAACAACATAATAATAGAGGTCACCCTTCCATTGTCGTTTACATGGGACTACACGTTGTTGGCCGTTATCCCCGTCCCGGACATTAATCACAGCAGTTCACAATCTCAGATAGTCACATCAACCGACTATACTGCAATGGATCATCAACGTGAATATTTCGCGTTATTATCCGAATAAGATGTCAGGAGGTGCCAAATTTTCCACCCTATGCAATTTCTATGCGAAGTATCACCAATCATTCGCGCCACTAGCAATCAGAGCCAATGTGATATAGCCATTTTACAACGCCAAAACGAGCTGGATAAGGCATGCGAAGTACGAACCTTTAAACCAGCTAATCATTGGATCAAGCTTCACTCTCCGAACAAGTGGATATATGTATTACCCAATGAAACAACAGTCGACGTCATTTGTGCGGATAAGGTGCAGGGCTACAATCTTCAAGGTTCTGGTCTTGCCCGAATTAAACTATTACTTCATTAAATCAAAGCAGATGCTTGATTTTTCAATGACCAATTTCATCGCAAAATCATCTTCAGCGATGAATCGCATTTTTGGCTAAATGGCATCGTCAAGAACCATGGTCATTTGAAAACCCTCATGTGCTTCAAGAAACACCACTTTATCTACAAAAAATAACTATATATTGTGGTTTTCATCCCGTTACAGTCAATGAAGTTCGCTTCAGAGACATGTTGCAACGTTATTTCTTTGGTTAATTGCATGAACTAGCCAATGATATGTGTTTTCAACTAGACGGTGCGGCATGCCACACAGCAAGCCTAACAATCGACTTATTGAAATCTCAATTCGTGTGATTTAACAACAAGCCGGCGTCGTTAGAAAAGCTCAGAGCCAATATTGAATGAGAGATAGCGGCTGTTTCCGTCGAAATGTTGGGCCAAGCCATCGAAAATTGGGTTCAACGAATTGACACCTGCAATCGAGCCCGTGGTAGACATATCAACGATGTCGAATTCCATACATAAACATTTTGATTGTACTTCAAGCCAATAATAAATTTTTTTAGATATCTCAAATAGTTTGCGTTTTATTTAAAAAAAAAAAAAGTTGTCAAGTCGTTATTGGAAAACCCGTTACTCATCCAGCGATCAATATAGAGTTAACATTAACTGCAACACTTCATCTAGTATTAATTTCCATAAGACTGATTTTAAAAAGCTTAATGAATTATTAGCTAACACTGATTTTAGAACCATTCTCGATAATAATCACAACTTGGAAACCCAAACTCTCAATTTTTGGTATCATGTGGTACAACAGGGAATTGCGTTCACTGCGTAATCAGAGAAATAAAAACTGGAAAAAATCTTGGAATAAACGAGATTGGACTCGGATTATTTAAATTGCGTGAAGGTTTATAATGTATTTTCGAATGTCAGTAGTTCGCAGTCACATATATAATCGCTGACCCAAAGCGATGTTGGCAGTTCATAAACTACAAGAAGAAATCAGATTGATATCCGTCTACGATGAAGTTCAGTCCAAAACCATTGTGGGATTTTTCGCAGTTTTTTTTAATACGGCCTACACCAATAGCGATATCGCGCCTTATGCGGACTACTTCAGTTACATGAATAACAGCGACTTAGCATCTCTGGTTCACTATTCAAATTGATCTTGGTACTGTGGTAAGGAGCATTAGCAAGCTGATAGATGATGTCCGTAGACCCAGGGTCCCAGCCCTAAGTTTACTAAGTCAGAAAATATTCGCGAGCATGCACGCAATCCATCATCAACGTTTCATTGCAATCAATATATTCTCTTTCCTAAACTCATTCCCAGGAAAAAAAATAACCAAAATTGAAATTTTATGAAAAATTTATACTGAGCCCCTAGACCCCGAGTTCCAGCTTTAGAAGATTTTTCTGCAAATTTTGTTTTAAATGATTTTGATTTAGGATTACCAAAGAGCATGTGAAATTAATGCATGTGAAGACTGTTAAAGTTTTACTAGTAAATAAATTAGCAAAAACTTCACATGTTTATATAGCCGTGTGAAGTTTTTACTAAATCTATACTAAATATTTATATGTGTTGGTACATATAAAAATGATACTTTAAATGATTTTTAATTTATTAACTACATTTTGGCAATTATCTTTTAAAAACCGGAAGAAATTATAATATATAGTATTCAATATTCTCTACTAAGAATATTGCGGTTAATAAAAGTTTAAAAAAATAACTAGAAAATCGGTATCCGAGGCAGATTAGTAACAAACACTACACAATGAAGTACTGTATCGGGTGTTAGTTGAGCTTCATTTCAGTTAGAAAATATATTCAGATGCTCCCCATCCAGGGGACGGGCCAGTTAATAAAATTTAGTATTATGACCATGTATAATAAAAAGGTTCAGGCTAACTTGAGATATCCCTAGAGATTTGAACACAATCTCAGGTATATGGCATGTTAGATAGGAAAACTTTCTAACTGAAATGGTCCCTATCTAACACCCCATATACCTGAAGTTGTTTTTAGATCTCAAGGGATATTCCAGTTAGTCTGAACATATTTATTATATTTTGTCATAATACTAAATTTTATTAACTGGCCCCTTCCCTGGATGGGGAGCATTTGAATATATTTTCTAACTAAAATGGTCTCTATCTGACAGGCCATATACCTGAGATTGTGGTTAGATCTCTAGGGATATCTCAGTTAGCCTGCACATTTTTATTATATTTGGTCATAATACTAAATTTTATTAACTGGCCCTCCTCTGGATGGAGAGCATCTGAATATATATTCTGAATATATATATATTCTAACTGACATGGTCCCTATCTAACACCCCATATACCTGAAGTTGTATTTAGATCTCTAGGGATACTTCATTTTCAAGAATTCTTAATAAATATTTTTATCTACTTTACTGTATAGCTTGTTGTTTAGAATTATGAATACAACTTACTTTTACTGTCTGAATATGAGCAAGTTTTTCTTAGCATTTATCGTAACAAGATATAATACAGATACAGATACATTACAAGAAGAATTTGATGCTGTGCTTTCTTTCAGTTAAAGCAAAATGGTACAGTAAGTTTGATAATTAGTAATAAAATGCTAGTTTTTCGAGAATTTTAAATATAATTTTGAGTCAAACTATACATTCATGTGACTAGTCAAGATAAAGTAGTTTTATATTATTTAAGTTATTTTTAATAGGATTTAATAATTACGTCCAAGAAAACTGTAATTTTCGATAATATTCCGTCTTACCCAGGTAATATCACTAACACAAACACAATTAATGAAATTAGCAAAAGTTTAGCATTTTCTTCACACTCGTGTGAAATTAAAGCGCATACTTTATTATATTTTTATATCAATATCTGTCATTAATCCGCAGAGCGTTTATTGTTGCTAGTTTATCAGTATAATCTGGTGACTTAAAATAACCCTTCTGAAAGGAATCGAGAGTTGTCAAATCTCACGACCTCGGCACTCAATTAATAATGCGTTCATCGTAACGCTTGGTGGTGAACGTTATTTTTTGCCTTTCTGTCCGGAGAGAAAACGAATAGCGCTGATGCTTTACCTACTCTCGAACACGCCACGTATAACTGGCCTTGGTAAAAACACGGTAATTCAGGGTTTATTCTACACACTTCCAACGATTGGTCTAGTGATTTATTAATCGTCATTGCGAATGCAAGACGAACCGGAAACTGAACACGCTTTAATTGAAACGACAAGTTGGTTGGAATCATTTGTATTCTTGGAATCAGTACATACACGCCTTTAAACTTCCCTATGTTTATCGTTGCTTCAATCACGTTGTTCATCAGCTTCGCAACAGTGAGTCTTGTTTCATATCATAGTTTTGGTTGGTTCAGGTTGCGTAACATGATTATCTCGAACCGACTTTGAGCTGCGACTTCATTTGGATCTGTAATGAAATACATCGAATGCAATTGGCTAGCGATTTGACTTTGAAGTTTTATATTCAAATGGTCTATGTCCTTATTTATCGCTGCCAAAATAGCTCGTTCACTCAACCAAACATTTTTGTTATTTACACCAATATTCGGGAACACTTTCGTGATCAATTCTTCTTTAGAGGTTGTGAATAAGCGTCAACTTGAATTTTTGCATTGCCAATGTCTACTAATTGCTTTGAAAACACGTCCACCGATTCGTTGATGTCTTCAAGCAAGCGTTTATTTCATCAGCAGCTGTTGATCTTGGAATGACTGCCACCGTTTTGCGAAAATCGCCGGCCAGCAGAATCATCGTACTTTCAAAGAGGTCCTGATTATTGTGCAAATCTTTCAATGCTCTTTTGTGCGCCATCGTACACTCATCCCAAATGATTATTTTGCAAGTCTGTAGTACTTTCGTTATTGCTAATTTTTTTTAAATTTCGCACGTCGTATCGTTTGCAAATTCAGTGGCAGTTTGAGTGCCTAATGAGCTGTCCGTCCTCCTTCTAACAATATGGCAGCGATCGAAGGTAAAACCAATGAAATTAAAAACGTTTTTTAATTTCCAGTTTCGCCTGGTGCATCGAGGAAGAAGAATGCTCCGTAGCCGTCGTTAGCTGCTATCATCAATGTATCGTAAGCGGTATTCTACTGCTAATTCAAAAGCTCGACTTTTGTCCGTACTAATTGACTCAAAGCATTTCGATCGTATTGCCGCTCTCGTTCAAATTCTCCATTGAATACATCGGCGCTGGCATCTTTAACTCGTACAACATCTTGCCGCACATCATCAAACAGACACAAATCCTCCATAAAAATCAACGCCTCGTTGTGAATGAGTTTTCCACTCGGATTTTCCAATTTTTCTTTTCTTAAAGACCATCTGGATCAGATACTTGAGAAAAAACCGTACATAAACATCAATTTTTAATTTTTCGACCTTTCCCGTGGATTTTCCCAAAATTTTCTTTCGTAAGAACCATCTCCAAGTGATTGCGAATACAACAAAAAGAGATTGATCAAAATCAGTTCAGCCATTCTCAACTGAAGCGCTATAAAAAAATTCAATTTTCTTCAAGTTTTTCCGGAAGTTTCCGAGTTTTCCACTACGATTTTTCAATTTTTCCCTTCTAATCATCTGGATCGGATACGTGCGAAAAAACCGTACAAGAACATCATATTTCAATTTTCCAAATTTTCCGATTTTTGAAGTAGATTTTCACAAAATTTTCTTTCATACAAATCTTATCCTGACAATTATGAACTCAGTAAAAAAAAATCAGCCAATTCGGTCTAACCGTTCTCTAACGGTCTTGAAAAAGCACCTACGGAATAACGGCTTCTAACTAAAACTTATAAAATTTTGCAAACATTTTCAGAATAGACTTTACCAGCCGTGAATTTACTGGTCACGGCCCGCATTAAGACTAAAACAGTGTTTGGACTATAACACAAATTAAATCAATTATCTAAAATTTTGTTTACACACAGAAAATGATAATTTCATCCCAGAATAAACACGATCCCATCAAAAAAAGTTAATTGGTTTCAACACTCATCCCGAAAAGTTCCATGTATAGTTCTTGTCCAAATAGCAGCATCCCCCATAAATAGTTTTATTCGTTTATAAACATTTCCAAAAAGGAAATAATCATTAATTTATAGATTTTATTTATTTTAACCATAAAACCCAACTAACAGATAAAGGAAAAGCCGAATGGATTCGAACAATGAAAATATGGGTATTAAAAGCACAAAGAAAGCGAAGAAAAACTTTTTCCAATAAATGTGTAATGTGTGTTCAGTAGAAAAGTTTCTTTTGTTATGTTACATTTTCCTATATGTATGACCCATTTATGGAGAAACCAGATCAATATGGATTTATGTAATGAGGCAAGAAAACTCTGATTTTCCAAGCAGAACACATCAACCGCACACACACACACATTTATATATCCAAATAGAAATTTACAAGATGAAACGAAAATATTTGATATTTAAAATCAAACATAACACAAAATAAAAAATACATTGGTAGAAGGGAAATTTTTGGAAAATTGTTATATTTGGATTTTTTGTTAAGTGGGATCAACACAAAAATAATAGTTAGGAAGGATAAAACGAAGACATTTGTATTATCCTAATCAAATATTAGTGAAATTGTTTTTTTGGTGGGGGAGGGGACTAATAAATAATTATTCGGGTGGAAAAGTTATCCGTGTGTGGTTTGCTTTCGGAAAAATATTAGTTTTGTTGATTATGTTATTCCGGGAAACTGATACCAGATCTCATGGTACTTGTTTGACATTAATAATTTGTTTGAGGTTATATGTATCACTTGTACCATTTTCACAATGTTATACAAACCAACATAATTTTTAAGATTAAAAGCAAAGATTCATATGTTTATTCCGTGCGAAGACTCGTAAAAACTATAAACCAAACTTTCACTGCTGAAATTGGCGATAATAAAGCGATCCATCAGAAAAATCATTAAATAGACGCCAATGATTCACCACAGGTGAAAACCAAAAAAAAAATTCACAAGGGTTTATGCTTAACAAAAATAGTTAGATGACTAACCACATGGTATCATGTAAGAAAATGGAACGAAATTGAAAGAATTACGTTTGCAGGTTTATTGCATTATTTACAATTCTTACCATATTTAATGATTGTGTACGCAACAATTCCTTTGCACTTATATCAAAATGGTAATTAATGAGGGTTCGCAAGTATTGGTGTATTTAGGCCTGATTTTTTTTTAACACTGTAGCACACGCAGTTGTAGATCTGACGTGAACAATCTTATTTTTTCAACACTTCTGTTTGGATGCTGTATAAGATAGCGGAATATTGGCAGGAAAATTAGAGATTGCGCCGCAAGTGACAGCACCATCACTAAAGAGAATTTATTTTGTTATGTAATTAGCAGCAGCAATTTTTTATGCATTATGTATCACTTTTTCCACTAAATAACACATCTTTATCAAAAAGGTGATCCATAAAATGGCAAATTGATTGATCTCCGAAGTAAAAGAATTTGGTAATGAAATCTTGAAATTTAACAATATTCCGTGTTTCCGCCATTTCTTAACGAGTTACGATAAAATTTGGATAGTAGTATTGATCAGGGATTTTAAAGTGAGTTTGGGACAAAATTCTAGGATCTTGGCCACAAACTGCCCATTTCATAACCAGTCCTTACGAAAATGGTATCTGTACATTTTACACGACGTAAATAAATTTTAAACTGAAGGGAACTTTGCTATTTCTTAATAAAATTTTTAAAAAATTGCATTGCCTACAGGGACAATTCGAAAAAAATTTATAGATTAGGATTTTCACTAGAATTTTTTGAATTTCTGCGGCCTGAATGTTATTTTCAGTTTTTGGCCAATATCTCAAAAACTTCCACTCGTGACGGACCAGTCCATGGACATTAAACATTTTGTCTGATGCATAATTAAAATTTGAAAAACACGGAACCGAAACGTGGCATAAATTTCTTACCGTTCGTGTTTCTGAGTATGCTTGGTGTAGCGTGCTGAGTATGGCTTGTGGCGCCGTTTTGCTGAATCCACATATCAAACAGATTCAATTCATCCATTGTGGACAAAAAATTCTTTTCATTGATATTTCCAAAGCATTCGATACTGTACAAAAAATTATTGTCAATATTATATAATATCGGTGTGAGATTTGTTGGACTAAACTTGTTGTCACTAATTGCATTCATTAAATCGTCATGGCTGATAAATCCCATAGATATTGTAGCAGTGTTATTATAATTGAAGTTCTTCAGGTGTTTCAAGTCTTGGATATATTTAGATATGTAGACTGATTGAATGTCAGGGCAAATATTAATGATTTCTGTCTATACGTTATACATATTATATTTAATTACATTTGTTTAGGTAGAATAGGCACATCGAGATATTTTGCTAAATTACACCCTGCTAAGTCCAGTACTGGTAATTATATTAAAAATAAAGTATAATTTGGTATTTATCGTAATCGATGGGAAGAAATAAATTTCTTTTGAATGAACAACATCGTCAGATATATATTGTAATTAGAATAATAACACGTGTTTCATTTCGCATTCTCCAAACACCGCAAATTGGCGACGAAGATAAAAATAATAAAAATTTAAAATACATATTTATTTATTTTTTAAGATGATTAGATTCTTCTAATCAGTCGTATTCAGTCGTCGTAGAAATAAATAAAAAACATGTAAGTGCATGGACGGAGTGAACGGTGATAAAATCAAAGTTAAAAAAGAACAAAAAACGTTAATTAAAGAGTTACTGTTGGATAACAATCCAAACGTTACTTTAAGAAGTATGGTGAAGATTAAACCGTTTGTTGAAGTAAATGATTGGTCACGATATGAAGATCGAGTATCGCAGTATTTTATTGCAAATAAAGTTGCGGATACTGTGAAATTATCACATTTTCTTACCATGTGTGGTGGTGATCTTGCCTATGATACATTAACTGATCTAACGGTACCTTTATTACCGTCACAAAAAACCTAAGACAAATGTTTTAAACTTCTACGAAAAAGTTTTAAAAGAAAATCTAACATGCGAGTTGAGCGTGCATCATTCAATAAAATGAAACAAGATGATGGGGAAACCGTGGAAGCTTTTAACATTAAAACATTAAAAAATGTATTAATCAGTGAAGTTGGGATGAGGCATGTGATCACGCACAAAACATGGTGTTTGGGTTTATGGAAAGTTCTGAACGGAAAGCTGCACTGATTAATGTTATTTCTACGGTACCTTCAACAAAATCACACAAGTTCCAAATAACAGTAGTTATACAAAAATGTAAATTTTTAGTTAGTTCTGTAAAATGATGATTAATTACTGATGGGAAAACACATCCAGATTTGGAAAAAAATGGCGGCAATAATATATGCTCCATCCCCTCAAAATTTGAAACAATCGCAATCATATTTGGGATCGCTAAATTATTATGGAAAATTTTTACCTAACCTGCCTACAGAACTACAACCTATGATGGGAGATCCTTGGGATAATGTAAAGTTTCAATGGTCAACTGAGTGCTAGAACTGTTTGACCCCAAAAAGCCTATAGTAATAACCGCAGATGCTAGTCCATATGGCGTTGGATGTTTCCTTACTCATACAAAATGAAATTACACACAGTTACATAGGGAGGTATTCGCGGTGAAAAAATTTCAAAATTATTTAATTGCTAAAAGGTTTATAATCTGTACTTGAAACGTAGCCATCGCTCGTTTGCAAAGATGGGCAATTTGTCCATGTTTAACCATGAAATTAAATACAAGTCTGGTGGCAAAGTAGCGCATGCTGACGCACTCAGTAGACTTCCATTAAATCAACAAACCAATGTTGATCAAATCCGTATGTTACATAAAATTTTTTAAAAATTTCCCAGTCGAATTAAATAAAATCAGAGATGAAACATCTCTCAGTTTTGTCATTGTTATATGAAGAAATTGTAGTAATTTCAGTATTGAAAATAAATGCTTATACTTTTTTGGTAGAGTTGTGGTACCATTTAGCTTTCATCGTCAAGTGTTAGATCTTATTCATGGTGAAAGTCATCATGGAATTGTGAAAATGAAAATGATTGCTCGTTCCTGTATATGGTGGGAAAAAATTGACAAAGAAATTGAAAACTATGTACAATCATGTTATATTTACCAATCATCTCAAATTGTTCCTCGAGAAATAGTGAAAACCAAGTGGCCTGAATCGAAATATCCGTTTCAGAGAGTCCATATAGATTTTTTTAGAGCAAGCATAGAGTTCAAAAAGTTTTTCCAATATCTCTCTATAAAATTATGACATTCACCGCCTTACCATCCCCATTCGAATCGGTTGGCTCAGTGTTCCGTCAAAATAACAAACACTGTGTTAAAAAAAAGCTTAATCGAAGGAAAAGATGGTCGGTCTGTCTTTCAAAATTAAAATTCAAAAATTTTGTTGTAAAACCGCAACATACCGAATTCTAGTGCAAAAATATATAATAAAAAAACATATTTTAAAACAACCTTTTATTATTAAATGAACTAAAAAGTAGAAAATAAATTTTCTTCAGCCATACAATGGACTTAACATCAAAGGCTGGTGTTCGAGACACACAACAATCACCACCTAAAAATAATTCATTTTAGTAATTCTAATCTTAATAATTCTATTTTATTAAACCGTTACGAAAGCATTTATCAATTCCGCTAGATCATGCACTGTTTGTAAAAACGAGTACCATCCTTTATACCAATGTCCTAAATTTAGGGAATGGACAGTTGAACAACGCAGAGAATTGATCAAGACTGAAAATCGCTGCTTCAACTGCTTTAACCAATCACACAGCGTATTCCAGTGCAACTCCAAGAGTAGATGTCATTTCTGTAAACGAATTCACAATTCCCTATTACACATTGCATCCACTGCCAATCACTCAACCAATGAGAACCAACCTAAGTCCGACCAATCGGTGTCAGTTAATTGTTCAGCGGTAATCAAACCGCTTCCAATCTCGAATTACCAAGAAAAGGAATCGTCATGTTTGCACACTCTCCAGTCGATTCATCCAGCCATCTTACCAATGGCTACCGTACGAGTTCGAGATAAGAATGGTCAGTATCAGTTATGCCAAGTATTACTTGATTCCGGATCGGAGACGTCGTTAATCACGGACGCATTCGTTCAAAAACTTGGATTAGAACGTCGAAATGGAAGGATAAGCATCCAAGGTCTGGCCAAGCAGAAATTTGTCACTACCCAGGGAATAGTTGACCTAAAAATAGCACCACATTTCCGGTCAGACTACACATCCGACGTGTCAGCATATGTAGTTCCATACATTACCACGATTACTACAGGGCGAAGGGCTGAGTTATCCAAACACCAAGTCTTGTCATCACTGCTATTAGCTGATACAAGTTTAAAATCAGCGGCAAAAATTGATTTACTACTTGGAGCTGATAAGTTCTTTGAAATCCTTAAACCAGAACAACTAAAAGATTCCGATAACGTTATCTACGCACATAGTACCCATCTGGGCTGGTTATTAACCGGAAATGTCCCACGCTCCGAGGAAAATCGTCGTTGCAACACAATATCCATCGATTATGCCAGTCTCGATAGAACGTTGAAGCGATTCTGGGAAACCGAAGAAATCTTCAGATCAGCACCAATGCTACCCGAAGACCAGATGTGCGAAGATCTGTTTAAGAGGACCACCACAAAATTATCGGACAACCATTATATGGTAGATTACCCTTTAAAGAGGAACGAAATCAGATGATCGGATCCCTAGGAATCGCCATAAAAAGATTGCACGGCATGGAAAGAAAGTTTAGAAAAGATACAAAATTTCACGAGCGATATGTTGAATTTATGGAAGAGTATAACCAACTCAAGCATATGGTCGAAGTGCATCCACCCACCGATTCTGAAGACTATTTGTATCTACCCCACCATGGAATATTAAAAGAAACCTCCGCCACAACCAAACTACGGGTGGTGTTCGACGCTTCTGCCAAAACAAGCTCCGGTTATTCGTTGAATGACTATCTTTTAAAGGGACCAACACTGCAGAATCTTTTAGGCAATATCCTAATCCGTTTCCGAGCTCCGAAAATTGTATTCACGGCTGATGCAGAGAAGATGTATCGGCAAATATGGATACATCCCCATGATCTTCGTTATCAACGCATAGTTTGGCGCACAACACCAGAGGAGGCATTGAAGCATTATGAATTACGAACGTTGACATATGGTATGTCTTCAGCACCTTATCTCGCCACCAGAGTTATACACCAAATCGCTTCCGAGCATTCAACGACACATCCAGAAGCATCCCAATCATTATTGTACGACATGTATATCGACGATCTGTTGACGGGAGCTCACTCAGTATCAGAAGCTGTGCAATTGGCACAACAAATTTCAAAAATCATGGTCCATTCCGGATTCAATCTACGAAAATGGTACTCCAATTCTCCGGAGTTTTTAGACGAGCTCAAAGAACCTAAACCAAATACATTTGTTCCAAAATCCCTTTCGGAAAATCCGGATGAAGTAAAGGTGTTAGGTATGCAGTGGCAACCAACTGCAGATCAATTCTCCTACCATATAACGCTAACCCAGGAAATTCCAGATTCAAAACGAGGGATATTATCCGAAGCTAGTAGGATCTTTGATCCGCTAGGACTGCTGGCACCGTTTATCATTAAAATTAAATGTTTTTTCCAAGCATTATGGCTGTTAAATCTCGGATGGGATGATAAGCTACCAGCTAAAACCCAAGAAGAATGGCAACAAATTCGAGTGGAAATAGCAGACGTACCAATTCTAACCATATCGAGATGGCTATTTATGACTGGAGGAGAGTATCAACTACATGGGTTTTGCGACTCCAGCGAAATGGCATTTGCAGCTTCCGTATATTTACGCACGAGTTATAAAGGCAACTACGTCACCACCTTGATCGCAGCTAAAACGAAGGTTGCTCCCATTAAAAACCTATCACTACCTCGTCTGGAGTTAAATGGTGCCTTGTTGCTAGCCAGATTGATGAGTCACGTTCAACAGCTGTTAAATATCCCCGAGAGCCAAGTATTTGGATGGACAGATTCCACAATTGTATTGGATTGGCTTTCTGAACCTCCCCGTAGATGGAAAACATATGTGGCTAACCGTACCAGCGAAGTTCTAGAAATCCTTCCGAGAAGCAAATGGCGCCACATCGCTTCAAAATCAAATCCTGCCGACTGTGCCACACGAGGTTTAAGCCCAAAAGAGCTGAAAATTCATCATCTATGGTGGAACGGACCAGAATTCTTAAGGTCTGAAGCAGAAAATTGGCCAAGCTACCCAGTGATGAAATCAACAGGGGATCTCGAACGAAGAGACGCACTACAAGTTATGATTTCCATCTCTACCGATCACGCAAAGCCATTGATTCAAGAGTTGACTGAGCTATAATAAAATTATAAACATTTTTGCAAAAATTCGTAAATTTATTCACCTTTGCCAAAATAAACAAACCACATCCAAACTCATAACTAGATCCGATTGGCAAACATCCGAATATGAAATCCTGCGGCGCTCCGAATCTGCCAGTTTCCGTGAAGATATCAACACCATTGAGAAAACCAGTACTGTTTCACCTAAAAGTGCCCTAAAACCGTTAAATCCATTCCTCGATAACGCAGGCGTATTACGAGTAGGGGGGCGAATTGAAAAAGCTATTGCCCCATATAACACTCGACATCCAATTATTCTATCATCCAAATGCAAAATCACGAAATTGATAATTACACATTACCATAAGGCTAACTTGCATTCCGGTGCCTCATTGCTTTTGAGCTTGATTCGACGGAAGTTTTGGATTATCAGAGGGAAGGATGTTATTAAGTCGCTAATCCGAAATTGTGTGTATTGCCTCAAACAGCGGCCACAGACGGGAAATCAATTAATTGGCAGTTTACCGAAGGAGAGAGTTGAGCTCATCCGCCCATTTTTGAAGATAGGTGTAGATTTCGCGGGTGCGGTACAAACGTATCTAAAGCACGGTCGTGGTCAGCGACCTCAAAAAACCTATATATGCCTCATAGTTTGCCTGAGCACCAAGGCGGTACATTTGGAGATGGTAGGCAATTTAACCACCGAGGCATTTCTGAGCGCACTGTACAGATTTTTTGCGCGAAGAGGTGTCTGTACAGATATATTCTCGGATAATGGGACAAATTTTTAAGGCGCATGTAGAAAATTAATAGAATCAAATAATTTTATTAAACATAATATACACTTAATTTCTAATTCTATTTTAAAGACACATCAGGTCCAATGGCACTTTATACCACCACACGCTCCACATTTCGGTGGAATATGGGAGGCAGGTGTTAAGTCGGCGAAGACACACCTCGAACGAGTAATCGGAGCGAAAATTCCCACCCAAGCAGAGCTACATACGTTATTGGTGCAGATTGAAGGATTGTTGAACTCAAGGCCGATGTGTGTATTGTCCGTAGATAAACTTGACCCATTAACGCCAGCGCACTTCTTAATCGGCCATCCCGTAACCGTAATACCGCAGCCGGACGTCAGTGAAGTGTCATTCAACAGATTGTCACACTGGAACGCAGTACAAAAAATGACACAATCGTTTTGGAAACGGTGGCATCACGAATACCTAACGTCAATGCAAGCTCGCAGCAAATGGAACATCGCCAACGAAAACATCAAAGTCAATGATGTAGTTCTGGTCAAGGAAGAAAATCCAATAATAAATCAATGGAAGATGGGCAAGGTATCCAACGTATTCCCCGGGCATGACGGACGAGTGCGAGTTGCCGAAATTCTTACCAGCCATGGTACCATTCGCCGACCAATTACGAAGTTATGCCGTCTCCCAGTAAATTAACTTAATTTGAAATCTGGCGATCTTCAAGGCGGCCGCGATGTTCGAGACACACAACAATCACCACCTAAAAATAATTCATTTTAGTAATTCTAATCTTAATAATTCTATTTTATTAAACCCATACGAACATCCATATTGTCCAGGAAAGGTCGATCCATTCTGAAACGAGAAAAGTACATATTATTTTCCATATAGCCCAAACATTATGGATACTTATCTTTATGTGCACTGAATAATTTATCCAGGACACTGTGGACCTCCGTATGTGAATTAATTCAAGTTCTTATCTAAAATTATGTAAATTTAATTAATGTATTATTTATCTTATTGTGTAAAGTTAAATTTACTTATTTACTTACCAAAAACCTATTTAATCGTTTGACAGATGACAACAATCGTTCGGTATTTTGTTTGTGTGGTTGGCACTACTGTCAAATTATTAAGTATAGTAACTTTCATTATGTGAATGAATGTTGCAAGATGAGAAGTAAAATAAAAGGTTCATCTTGCAAAATTCATTGCTAAAATTATTATACTTTTGGATTGCAAAGCTACAAGTCGCACTAAAATCAAGTTAAAAAATAAAACACATTATTGTTATTTAATAAAAGGAATTTGGAAGTCAAAGAATTTTATTGAGGGTGGATCCAACTAACCAGCTTTACGCCAAAGATACAGTCCACTAAACAAGCTCGATTTGGAACAGCTGGAGTCGCAACCTTTTAAGTTAAGCCCAGTGTATGGCTCAAGAAAATTTATTTTCTTCTTTTTAGTCTTTTACGAATTTTACTAGAGCTCTGAAATGTTTGCAAAAAGAGATTAATCCTTTCAATCGTAGCGGTGTGATTATTGGTTAATCGTCAGAAGAAATCTCAGAGAACTGTGATACGTGTCATCTATCACAGAGGTTGGCTTAACTTCTATTGGACCTTAACTTTTAACGTGCGATCCGAAAGCACGTAGAGTTAATTTATATTTTGGTTATCCGCTTGTTTGTAGTTGAACTCTACTATATATTACATGTTTCGCATTATATTCATTTCTGTTAACGCTTCCTTATTGCAAGGTGTTAGTGCAGTTAGCTTTGTGCAGTCCAACTCTTCAATTTGTAATCCTTCTAGGGATCTTACACGACTGACAGCGACATATGCTTGACCAGCTGCAAATATCCTTTTACCCAAATTTACTACGGCATAGTCCACTGTACTGCCTTGCATTTTGTGAACAGCAGAAGCCCAAGATTGTACCATTGGTAACATTCTACGTTCGGCAGTGCCATAGCTCAATTTTGCTGGGAATTGCTTAGCAATTGGTTCGATTCGATGCATGCCATCTTTTCCAAAGTCTACGCGTACTGATGATACTTGTCCGTCGTGTAGTTGATCAGTTGATCACGAGCGTATAGTGGCCATATATGATCTCTTTGATGAAACCAATAGCACCATTTACTAAGCCTTTCGAAACATCGATGTTAGTTAGATCGCAGCATAACTTTAGCACCTATGAATATCTCAAGCTCTTTTGGCAGACCCCCCAGTCAGATCAAGGTTATCTGTCTTACGTGTGGCCTATATGAGCTGATCTTGTGCTCGGATCTTGTACATTGTTATGCCACCCTTTGATCTGAAGTGCTCAAGTACGCTTTGGTTGTGTGCGAATACTTACTTACTTGGTTAGATACATTAGGACTGCTGTATGCTCTGATGTCAGTTCTCGTATTCTCAGAGCATTCAAGATATCTATGAATGTTGTGTCTCCCTTTTGTCTCATATTCTGCTTTAGTTCGACCAATGTGAATATTCGCCATAAATGTGTAGCTGGTTGTAATCTCTTCGGCTGCGCGAACACTTGATTTCTGCGAACTGGCGGCAATTGCACCAAATCACCGAAGAGTATGACATTGAACAGCGTTTGAACACTCGTACGAGCTCCTCAATGTTGACACATTCGATGATACATATTTTGCCATTCGTTGCTGCTGCACCTTTTGGACCACACGAATGGGAGTCTGTGAAGAAGCACTTGTTATCGTATAGTACATAACTCTCAATGACTTATCGATTCAGCTATCAGAATGCCTACTTTGTGATGTTTGAATAGTGCCAGCAAAGCATGATGTAATTTCAGAGCGCCTGATTTAGGGTTATTCTTTGAATGCTGTAGACTACCAAAGAGAGCTGGTGCTTCAATATATTTCATGAAGAATACTGGTTATACATAATGAAGTCTCTCTTGATAACATCAAGAGATGTGTACCAGTAGGTAACCACTTGGATCAATTGGTTCCACAGATGGATTTTCATTTGTATCGATGCGAATTTTCTGATATTTTCTATCACCCTCAATCATATTATGATTCAGTGTGTTTATTTTCCAAGATCTTAGTGGAAGTATAATCGCTCGCGTGATGTTTGCCAATACCATAGCACAGCACACAGCCTGATGTAAAAACTTCTTGGATTCCGCTTGATGCCATGATGCTCTCAATATTCAAGCAGTCTCATTTATTGGCATGTATTGACTTATTTCTTACTATTCTGCATGCTCTTTTGATTTTTCTGGGTCAGCTTATCTAACAATGTCGTGTTCATTTATTACAGCATTTTTATTAATTATGACATCTTTGTATAGCGGTTTATTTTCAATCAGCCATCGCAATGCACTGATGATTCAGTCACGACATAATGAGAACTCGCGCGTTATGTCGAGGTTCTCCAATCGCTCAGTGATAACCACTATACCAGCATTGCTCGAAGATCTAGACAACATTGCTGGAAGTTTCTCAGTTAGTTCAAAGATGTCTTGAGCAAAGAACACTATACTTGACCACGAAATCCATATTGTCCAAATTCCAGTGAATTTGACCACTTTGACGAATGCATGGATTGAGATTATTCCAATATGCTTTCGATGGAGGTGCATCCTTGTTGCTTGTGAGATGTGTCTTGCATCGATGTTACAAAGCTAGGTGTTGTTTGCAAGACAATTCAGCAGGCAAGTATGGATGTTATTAAGATGGCATTCCACTTCGCGACTTGATTTGGATAGCATCGCTTTGTACATACTTCGCAGATAATGCAAGTCGGTGCTTGTCTCTTCCCAAACGAGCTTCACGTTGTTCAGGTGTTACAGCGGCACTAACTTGTAAGTGACGTTGTTTGTCATGTTCCAATCGAGCTTCACGTTGCTCTGGTGTTTCAACTGCCAGAACTTGAGACATGTGTTGGTGTTGTTTGTCTAAGCGTGCTTCATTTTGATCAATTACTTAATTTTTTCTATACAGCTAGCATTTTTCTCAAGTCTTACACGTTTAGCATCCTGATCTACATTCGCTAACATTTCTAGACGTTTCTAGAGAGTCTCAGAGTTTGTTTGTTTTATTTCATGTTTGATCCCACGAATATAGGGTTTGTGAAAGTCCACTCCTTCAGTGACCCAGTTAAAGGAGCAAGAACTCCTATAAACTATTATAATTTTGTTTTTTTCAAATATATCGTTCAGTAAAATGTTTTTTTTTTAACAAAATTATTTAATTTGAATATTCTTACTGCTAAAATGTATAATAAAACGAAACAAAATTCAGAAAAAGAAACTAAGGCGGCCATTGGGATTGAACTTCAAACCATCAAATCGGTGCATATAAATGTGTGTTTCATTTCGCATTCTCGGAACACCGCACACTCCTGCATTCCAATCAGAATTTCTCTACAATTAGGCGGAAGTTGACCAACACTATATGGCGGATCCAATGACTGATAGTGAAATCAATAATAAAGCAATCAATGCAATTTCAAAATATTAATTTAGCGGAAATTTGCTAAATTACACCTCTACATGCTCATCACAATTTCTCTACAATTAGGCCGAATTTGACCAAAAAGACCATTCAATACATTTTCAATATATTAATCTAGCTAAAACACTATCTGCATTATCGATGTTTTTATCTTTTGGCTGGAAACTTTCGGCTACCTTTAATAGTATTCAATCAAGCTTTTTTTAAAAATAAACCCAAATTTTTAAATGGCACGTGCCTTGTTTATGGAATATCGCTTCAAACGATTATTTTTAGAATTAAATTTTGATTAAACGCGATATTCCCTGTTCAGCAAACCAATATTTAAATCGCACTCATACGTTGCAGTATACACAAATTTGAAACATTTTCGCAATACCGCTATTTTCAATTCTTCTCAAATGCTTGAACAATTAAGAGATGAAAAGAGCTTCCATACGAAAACCGAACAAAAAGCACAGTCGTTCTTAAATTCAAATTAATAAATACTTGTACGTATAATGATATGTAGGTACTTATAATTTATAAAGAAAACTTGTATAAAATTTTCTTTTTTGCCTCATATTACTTTATTTTAATCTGTTCGCAATTATTATCTTATTTTAAAAATTGTAAACAAAAGAAGAAAATTTTCTTATTTTCTTATTTTTATTTATTTTTAATAAATAATCATATTTATTTATTATTATTATTATTTTAATACAGTTTTTTGTTGTTTTTGTAACTATTATAAAAGGAAAAACTAATTAAAAGTTTTGGGTGTTTTGTTGTATTATATGGGTTGGTTGGAGTTAAAATGAAATAGGTTTTCACTCGGCTGAATGTTCGTTACGTACCTCTACCTTAATAAACAGGATAAATTGTACACACAAATTTTTTATATAAAATATTAAAAAGTAAAAAAAAAGCTTTGGAAAATATCTGTCTGTCGCATTTTTTCCGTTTATATTTTTTTACCGGCAGTCTACCGTTGTTATAGTGCAAAAAATAAGTAATATGATTAAGAAGACTGTGTAGAGATAAAATTATAATTTTTTAAGCGGATTTATCGTCATTTCGGTTTTTTTTTTCTATTTGTGCTTTTTGGAAAACTGATTGCAAAACAAAAAATAATAATAAATTAATGATTATAAGAAGAAATGTGAAAAACCAAAATTTATTTAAATTGGTACGGAAAATGTTTATAAGGCAAAGTTTACTCTTTAGATATTTTTTAATTAGAATCAGTGTATTTTGATATTTTTTTTTTTTTGAAAAGTTTGATGTGCATGACATTTTTATATACAAATGTCAGTGTATGGTAACATATTAAGATCAGTTTTGATTACTCGAGTAGAAATGGGTGTTTACTAATTTTTATGTAATCACATCGACAACTCGGTCGCCAACGTCAGTTTCTCGTACACAAAGTCGATATCTCGTAAACAACATCGACTACTCCTCGTAGACAACATCGACAAATACTTATAATTCACGTGCCGTAGTAATTAAGTGACCCACATATTTTAAGCTTCTATTCCCGGAGGTTTTAGATAAATGAAGTATTTCTAACTATAAAATATATTTCTAATAAGTTTGTATTATGTGTCTCACACACTGCGCTTCCATAAAATGTCCTTTATTTAATCCTAAATTGTTTACTTAAGAGGGTCTTATACCAAAGTTATGGTATCTTGTGCAGGTTCGATAAGCACTTGTGTGAACATTTTCTTCTAGAATTTTTTTATATTCATTAGATAACATGTAAAACTCGTGCCTAGTTTTTCTAGTTTTTCCAAATTTTCTTTTAATTTTTTGTTATTAGCTCTCAAACTTGGACAAGTTGTGCAGGTTCGATTGGAATGTGCAACTACAGTAGACAAAAAATTCTTTCACAAGAATCAACTAGAACTCGTAATCTCGTGCCTAGTTTTCTTCTTTTCTAAATATTTTTCAATTTTAATATATAAATTATAAAAATAAAAACAGTTTATTAAAATCTTTCGTGAAAATAAGTTCAGCAAATTTCCGATTGGTGGGTATTACTCGTTTGGTATGCGCGCGCACATGAAGGGAATCAAATATTTGTGTATGCGTAAATATATTTACACAAAGAATGGAGAAAACAATGGAGAAAAAAACGTAAACGAATGAATTTGGTAGTGTTCTATATTTATGATTATGTAATCGAAACCAACATTAATTTATTCTACATAGAATACTAATGTACATGCACATGTAGAATATATTAGATTTTTTGTGTTGTGTGATTTGTATTTCGATTCGATTTAAATAAAATTCAAATCAACGAAGACACACACACAAAGGCGATAACGATGTAATTTTTGATACACATTATGTATATTTTTATTTATTATAAATCCCATCATAATCCGTTAAGAATTGATCGACTTCCGTCCCAGGTGGCCATATTCCAGGATTTCTTCCAAAAATCATTTAACAATCCCATTTCCATCCAACATACCCAATCCCATCATAATCGGTTAAGAATTGGGAGCACTTAATTTGTTTTGCAAAAAGTTGCCAACAAATTTACGAATTTGAAATATTAAAACTTAAATTTGCACTGCATTTAATTGAAGTTAGTTTGAAAAATACAAATTTGCTTTGCAAAAAATTGATTTTAAATTGTAAAAAATTGAAGTTGACTTGTAAAAAGTTGTGATTGAAATAAAAAACAATTGAATATGATTTGCAAAATCGTGAATTTGAAGTGCAAAACCTATATGAGAGAAATTGATTTTAAAAGGGCATGGGCATTTTTAAGTTTGTTGAGTTACTTAGCCTGGGAACCATGCATGAAACAAAACAACAACTTATGAGCTTTTGAAATCTCCAAATGAATCATTTTGAGCTCCTTTGGGGCCTCACCTCTAAAAATATTATTTAGAATAGGGATAGTGCTATTTATGAGCTCAAACAATTAGCGATAATTTTAGTTTTTGTACTGCTACCCTTAAGCATGAACTCCACCCATTTATACAGTAAACATTTAAATATTTCTATATTGGATTTAGTTTATAGGTATTTGAGTTACTATCGGAGCTCATAAATCAATCTTATTCGATCAGATTATCGTCAGTGTTGTGCCGTATTGATTTATCAGGTTGCGACCATTATACGGAACAATCACAATAACACCATTACAATCGAAAACCAAAGTAAAACAAATTATCAAAATTCTATTATTTCTTTGTAATCAAACAAACCATTTCAAGGTGGAATTCATTCTTTCGTCACATTGAAAAGTATGAGATGATATAATGTTACGTTTAAAGTTGCGAAGTCGTTGAATGAGCAATTTTAAATTTTTTTAAATCATTTACACGTTAAAAATCGGTTTTAAATAGAGCCTATCCTTGGGACTGCATATTGTTTGCTGCATATTTTCGGCAATTTGTCATATACTGAACAATTCACAACAGTTTTGACAATATCTAACAACATGGCTGCTATAACCCAACAAATTTCGAGCATCCCTATTGAAAGACCCTTTACAATGTTCAACATCATTACCACGCAATAAAATGATAAAGCATAAACACATTTTGAGAAAAATAATGACCATACGAGTACAAGTTCCTCGGGTTCATAATCGTAATAAATGCCAAAACATGACTGAAGGTTCACTTGATACTTTAAGCTTTATTTTTCCTTTTATCTATAATTAAGGAGCACAGGGAGTGTGCCCACGCCTTATTCATCCCGTCCAGAGAATATATTAAGTTATTTTATTTGGTTTTATTTCACTACTGTTTCATACCACTGCACGGGGCCAAGGATTTCGTTTTTCTTTTTTCTCTAATTGTTGCTAAGCCTTCACGTTTCTGTTATAGTTTTGATTTTTAATTTAAAATTCGTGTCCGTCTACGATAATTGAGTTTCGGATTGCCATGTTGCATTATTCATTCCAATATTGGTTGCTGTTATCATTTTGAACACGGATCAGTGAATGATTAATCCTACCCAACTTCCAGGGCTTCTGAGCATACTTCATTTGTGCACTGGCCGAAGGTTGGGGGGGAGGGAGGTAAGTTGGGAAGAGGTTTCATTCCATTTCATTATTCATTTTTTTTCTATTATGTTCCCAAGTGGTCACCCGGACACCTTTTTATAATCCAAGCAATGGTTGTGGACTTTAGTGATGAAATTGTTGTTGTTGTTTTATCTATATATGCCACTCGCCCCCAATTTGAAGAAAGATAACTCAATTTAAAAAGGCCCAGGAAACACAAACCTCGGTTGATAATCAATTGGTGAGGGTCTGGGTCAAATGTAATCCTGAACTAACCCGAGCAAAATTGATATCACCTACATTAAAAAAAAACCACCTATATACTTGTTAATGACAAGATCATCATCACAGCTAACAGACAATTTTAGTCTGAAAAATTACATTATCGGTAAGATTCATCTTTTTTTTTTTGTATTCAATTTTGATCAAAATATACAACCAAAACAGTAAACAATCAACAAAACTCATTTACGCTTTAAGTTTTGTATAGTACCTCAACAGCGTTGCTCAAAACAGGATGTTAAAAATCATACATGAAGTATTTGTTTCGAAAATGTTCATGACAGACCGCATTTGGTACTGCGAAACCATAACCGAATTAAGCCTTCTAAGTCGCTTATGGTTGTACCAATATTAAAGATCTCAATTGACCAAGACATTCAATCTTACCCATTTGTTTAATAAAAATTGAATTTTAACTGTCAAAATATAGATAAAACCCAATTTAAACTGGAAAACTAAAAGGCTGTCATCTTTCACACAGAAAAAAAAACGAAAAACAACAAAAAAGTAATAATCTACATTGCCTACAAATCTTCTACATATCCTACCAATTCTCGACATTTTCTACCTATCAATTATCTACGCCATTTTCGACACCAACATTGAGACAATTCGGAAATATGCGTTGACGCACAACACTGACCATCATATCAATCGTAACAGATTAATTTATGGTTTTGGGGCTTTTTTATCGTGATTCGTGAGATTATAATTCGTTATACATATATCGAAGACAAACGTTTGGTTCAATATCCGGTGGCGGTCTGGTGTAATAAATAATTGAACTCACTAAAATCAACATTTTTGTACATATCTGTAGGTCTATATCGTCTGAGGCCAAATCTGTCTAATCTGATTGATGTAGTCTGTTTTGGAGTGCAATTTTCCCTTAGGCAAATCATAGGGGTGGTTTTCATTTAATCACTGAATTGTAATTATGTATATTGTAATAAATTCTGGGAACCATCTTTTTATCATTGCTACATCAGAAGTTGCAATTTACAATATGCAAGTGTACAAAACCAATAGAGATCGAATTATAAAGGTAAAAGAACGTTAGGACATACGAAAATAAATTTAATTTTTACTAAAATTTATAGTATTTATTTTGCTTACACATTTTGTTCACGTTTCTCTACCCGTCATGCGTTGTTGATACAGGCATTATTAATGCATTTTGTGTTTACGCGAGATTTCTTTATTATTAAACATTTCCATGAAAATTAGGACATGAATGCACTAATTGACTTCAAATTATTTAATTTCAATACATGCATACTGCTATGTGTTTTGTTTTTATTCCATACACCAACAACACTACACTAAGTTGATTTTTTTTTCGATTCATAAGCAAAACTAAATAAGAGATCAAAAGTATACATATTAACCACCACTACTAGGAAAATAATGTAGTATGATTGTGCATGTGCGTATTTTAAATTGTAGGTTAGCTTCAAAATTAAAATTTATTTTAGTAAAGGACCCTCTTAACTCATAATGAGCTTAACCTCAAAATATTTAGCCAATTAGAAAACAATCTGATAGTGTGTTGGGTGTCAAATTGACAAAGTTGGGAGATTAAAGGTGGTTGATTTAAAAATCAAATGAGATAAATAAAAAACTTAAATTATTTTATATCAAGGAAAACGATTTATTTTAGTTTTATTATACGCAAACACGTTTTTCTATTTTAATGCTACGGCGGTACGAATGTAACTGGCTCTCATTCGCGGGAACATTTTCCTATAAACTATCCTAAAAATCGAAATAGGATTATTTAGGAAAAACTGCACGTGTTTGCACAATCGTCGGAAGTTTTTCGGAAATCCTAAAAATCTTTGCGTGAGTTACGTCCCTCGACCTCCACGAAGCCGTCAACATCATCATTATCATCACCACAAAGATGATGAATAATAATATTTCTGTAGACATAACATTTTCTTTTCTTATATAAAATGTATCAACTAAATACAAAGTATTGTAGCGATAAATAAGTATTTGTATTAATTACATTTCTTTAGTTTATGAAAACATTATTTGCTGGATATTAAATATCTTCTTCAATCTTAATAAATATATTTTCTTAATAAGCATTTTTGGTATTTGTAAATTATAAGAACATCAAAAGAATAAATATATAAAATCAGATTTATTGTAACCATCGAATAGACATAACGTCTAAAAATTAAATAAATTATAAGTTTAAATTTCCGAAACAATTATTTTTATTTTCCACAACTGCAGTTTCGGAAACATAACTGGCGCAGTGTGTAGTGGGATTATTTTTATAATCCATTATCAAGAATAAAATAAACTTAAGTTCGCAAAAAGTCAAAGTATTTGACACGGTTTAACAATTAATAATTAAAGTGAAAAATATTGCGAACTAAAAGAACTCTTTTTGTTTTGTGAATCAATTAACGTATACTATTCGTGGAATATAAGTTCCGTACCAAGAGAATATTGGTATATAGTGAAAGTGTCAATTTATTGAGGAACAAATATATTAGTGTTCAGTTTTATATTCTTGAAAACCTACGTGAAGATAAACATAGAAATGATTTATCAATCTATATTGCTCTGGTAAGTCAAAATTTAAGTTTTATGTTTAAAAAAATTCCTTTTAAAAAAGAAAAAAGGTGGTGACAATAATCTCAAAAATATTACTACTCGCGGAATACAGGTATTAGGTTTAGTAAAGTTGATAAATTCGCGGTTTACGAAAATATTAACGATAAATTAGAAGATAATAACTATCTCGTGAAAAAAAAAATATATAAAAATAGATAAATTAATAAATAATTTTGAAAAAATAAAAATAGAAATGTCTGTAAACGGAGACGAAAACGAGAAGCCACAGGGCTTAAATAATATTAATATCTTATATAATCACCTTAAAATTCCTGATGCGGTAAAAGATTTACCCAAATATGATGGAAACCGTCACACTTTATTTGAGTTCATAGAAAATGTTAACGATATCCTTGAAGTGTGTGATGAAATCAGTGGAGTACCATGTACTCGTATATTACTCAGAGCTATTAGAAATAAGATAATTGGCGAGGCCAATGAAGTACTGAATATGTACGGAACCCCCTTAAATTGGGATTCCATACGTGAAAATCTTATTACTCATTACGCTGACAAGCGCAGCGAGATAAATTTAATTAGGGACCTACACACAATCCAACAAAATAATAGTACTCTAGAAGAATACTATTCTAAAATAATAGATCTTCAATCAACAATGGTCAATCATTGTAAAATAAACGAATCTAACTCTGTGGTCGTTAGAACTAAAACGGAGCTATTCAAAGAAATGTGCTTAGCAACATTTCTTGCCGGGTTAAAAGAACCGTTAGGAAGCATGGTCAGAGCCATGCAACCAGATGACATAACAGAAGCATTTACATATTGTATCAAAGAACAAAACATACAATATGCCAAGAAAACCAATTATGTTAATCCTCCAATACCTCACAAAAAAATATTACCTACTAGACATTTTCAACAACAATATCAAAATACGATGCCACATAGACAATATAATCCACAATACAATACTCAACCGGTATTCCAACATAGGTTACAAGCTCCTCAATTTGGAAAACCAATCAACACTTATTATAATCATAGACCATTTAATCAAACTTATCAACAAAGGAACCCAAATATCAGTAATACAATTCCCGCTTTATTACCTCCTAAGTTAAATCCACCCCGGCGATTCGAGCCAATGGACACTACTTCAATCAATAATAAAGATAACCAACCCACTCGATTTGCTCAACAACAACAGTATAATCAAAATTCACAACAAACAAGAAATTTCTTTCAGTCTTATGGAAGTCCACGGTTCCAAAGCCAAGAGTTATTCAACATAGAGAACCCATCAAGTTCAGAAACTTATCCTGAAATTTTTCATGAAAATTACCACCCCAATCTTGACAGCAACCCGAACGAAATAATAAGAGGGCAGGAAGAGCTTGAAATAGACTATTCCCAGGAGGAACCAGAAATCGATGAAACTAATGGGTCAACGGATTTTCGGCAAACTGCCTTGGATCCATCGGTTATATCCAACTGAATAAATCCCAAAGCTCAGCATTACCTTATATATTTATAAAATTTAACCCCACTAAAATCTTAAGATTCCTAATTGATACTGGCGCCAATAGGAACCTTGTTAACCCAATACATATACATCCTACACGGACCAAAACTATTCAGCCAGTAAAAGTTAAAACGTTGTTTAAAGAGCATGAAATAAATAAATCTGTAATTTTTAAGGGCCTCAGTGAATTTAAATCAAAGGAACCAATAAAGTTCCTTCTTTTTAAGTTTCACGAATATTTTGACGGGTTAATTGGGTTAGAAACCCTACAAAAATTCAAAGCAAAATTAGATTTTCAGAAATCTATACTAGAGTTGCCAAACGTCGCAATCCCTCTAAAATTTTCAAACGTTACTTCAACAGTATTTACAATAGAACCCCGAAGCAAACAAATATTTAACATCCCAGTTGATAAAACCCAAGGGGAAATATATATCAAACCAGTTAAAATTCAAGAAAATCTCATTATTCCAGAAGGGTTATACAACGCCTGTAATGGCTACTCACTCATGGAAATTATAAACTTTTCTAACGAAACAAAACGGTTCGTGATAGAAAAACCATTAAAATCAGAAGAAGTACAAACTCATTTTAATATTGAAATAAACCATTCTTTAATACACTCCAGTGAAAAAGACGAAAGACCTATCTCAGAATTAATTCGAATTTCGCATCTGAACCCTGAAGAGAAGAAAGAAATATTAAAGTTATGTAATTCCTTCAAAAACCTATTCCAACAAGAGAATGAACGACTAACTTTCACGAATCAGGTAAAACATGAAATTAACCTATCGAACGAAAAACCATCATTTGTTAAAAGCTATAGGTACCCTGAGATTCATAAACAAGAAGTAAATAGTCAAATTTCTAAAATGTTGGAAGAAGGCATCATCAGACCAAGCTACTCACCTTGGTCCTCACCCATTTGGATTGTTCCCAAAAAAGCTGATGCTAGTGGGAAAGTAAAATGGAGACTTGTGGTAGATTACCGCAAGTTAAACGAACATACTATTGATGATCGGTACCCCCTACCCAATATAACGGAAATTCTTGATAAGTTAGGCAAGTGTATGTACTTCACTACATTAGACCTTGCCTCAGGATTTCACCAAATTGAGGTAGAACCAAGAGACATTCCATAAACGGCATTCACTGTCGATTATGGGCATTACGAATATGTTCGAATGCCTTTTGGATTGAAGAACGCTCCATCAACCTTTCAGCGGGTGATGGACAATGTTCTCAAAGAATTACAGGGAAAAATCTGTTTATGTTACATGGATGACATAATCGTTTTTTCCACATCCCTTCAAGAACATATGCAAAGTCTAGGAAAGGTTTTTGAAAGGCTGCAACAAGCTAACTTAAAGATCCAGTTAGATAAAAGCGAATTTCTCCATAAGGAAATTGCCTTTCTAGGACACATCATAACAACTGATGGTGTAAAACCTAACCCTGAAAAATTAAGGCAATAAATGATTTTCCGATTCCCAAAACAGAAAAACAAATTAAATCGTTTCTCGGACTTTTGGGATATTATCGAAAATTCATTAAAGACTTCGCCAATATTACCAAACCAATGACCGCATGTCTCAGAAAAGACAGGAAAATTGTTCTTGATGAACAATACATTCAATGTTTCGAAATTTGTAAAAAAATTGCTAATCTGCGATCCCATCCTTCAATACCCAGATTTCGCGAAGAAATTCATTTTAACTACTGACGCATCTAATGTAGCATTGGGAGCCGTTTTATCGCAAGGATCCATCGGGTCCGATAAACCAATATGCTATGCGTCGAGGACCTTAACGGTCACTGAGCAGAACTATTCCACAATTGAGAACGAATTACTCGCAATTGTGTGGGCCTGTAAATATTTCCGGCTATATCTCTTTGGACGGAAATTCAAGATCATAACAGACCACAAACCACTTACTTGGCTATTTAGTTTGAAAGAACCTAATTCCAAACTAGTAAGATGGCGGCTCAAATTAGAGGAATATGACTATGAAATTAGCTATAAAAAAGGAGCAAAAAACACAAATGCTGACGCATTATCAAGAATAGTTCCCGAAGCGGAAAACTATACAAGCTCCGTTTCGAATATATCCTCATCAGTATCTTCACAAGATGATATCCAGAGTCGAATCAACAATAGAAATAAGAATATTATTCCTATAACTGAATCATGTATAAATGAGTTTAATTGTCAGATTATTCTCGAAATAGACCCAAAAGCAAATAAATTAAACTTCGAATTTAAAATCCTTCACTTAAAAAAAAAACGATATTGGTTCAAACACAATAATTTTAACGACGACATAATAAACCAAATTTATAAAGAGTATGTTAAACCCAAAATTCTGATTGGACTAATGTGTAACGACGACGTTTTTAAAAATATTAACAGAATTCTCAAATGCAAATTCATCGAAGATGAATTAAAAATAGTGAGGAGCAAAAAATTAGTTAAAGACTTAGAAAACGATACTGAACAGAAAGTTACAATTTTAAATTACCATAACCTAACTAACCATAGAGGTATCACAGAAACGTACGAACATCTCAAACGAACCATATATTTCCCTAAAATGAAAAACATAATAAACTCTATTATTAACAAATGCGAAACCTGTCAGTTACTAAAGTACAATAGAAATCAAAAACCAATTAAAATGGAATTAACCGAGAATCCCAAAAAACCTTTCGAAATATTACACGTAGACATTTATTCGGTAAATAACAGAAATTTCCTAACCATTCTGGATAAATTTTCAAAATACGGGCAAGCATATCACTTAATTACGCAAGGTAGTACAGAATCAATAAAGCAACTTAAAATATTCTTTTCCCATCATGGGTTACCATCCAAACTGGTAACAGATAACGGAACTGAGTTCACTGCAAAAATATTTAAAGATTTTTGCTCCCTACACAACATAATTTTGCATATCACTTCTCCCAAGAGTTCAACCGGGAACTCCCCAGTGGAGAGATTCCATTCCACTCTGACTGAAATTTATCGCGTAATTTACGCGAAAGACAATAGTAAAAGTCCCACGGAAATAATGAGTGAATCTGTCATGACGTATAATAATGCGATCCATTCCGTTACGAAACTCGGAAAACTTAACACACACTCTTGAAGTAATTCTTCAACTAGACCGGAGTTTACAAAATATAGTTTATAATATAGAAATAATGAAAGAACATATCCTTAACATAGAGGAGTCAATCTCGTTATCTAAACAAAAAATTATTTCCCGCCATATATTGAATAACGAAGAGGTAGATATTATCAAAACAGAATTAGGTAAACAAAATATTAAATTCATATACGAACAAAATATTTTTGAGATTATATACCCCCCAAGCCTATTTTAATGGATCCCAAATTATTTATTCTATCCAAATACCCATAATACACCCGGAAAACTATAACCATTTTCTCTTATTTCCTTTAACTATAAATGGTACCTATACAATCCAAATTCCATATAATTCCCTTATCCTAAACGAACATAAAAATTATTTTTTGACCGACGTATGCAATGAGATTGAGAACGTCAAATATTGTCAAGCAAAGGATTTAAAAGATATTAAAATATGCATACCAAATATTATAAACAACATTCCGGCACACTGTTCACTTATTCAAAAACCACTCCAAGATGAAATTAAAGAAATATTACCTGGATACATTTACCTACAAACTCAACAGGAAGTCACCTTCAAAACAAACTGCGGCCAAAAGCAAAAATCATTAAAAGGCATAAAGCTCATAGAATATCAGAACTGTTCTATCGCAATAAATGGAACTAATTTCACATCAATTAACAAGCGGTACGAAGAGGAGTTTGTAGTTGTTCAACCCTTTAATGACATCAATATCAGTAACATCGTCCAGCCAATAGAACTGCCGGTTTTACATAACAAATTATTACAAAATATAGATAAAATAAATTTATTACACAGGAAAACATCTGCTCAAGAACATCATAGCTTCGCTATCTATACAATACTTATATCATCAACAATCGGTATTATAATATTCTACTATTCAAGAAAATTCAACTGTAAGAAACAAAAAATTACCGAAGATATAGAACTTCACGTAAGTGTTTCAACAGAACCAGATGAATCATTGGTTTCCCACAAACCCAAGCGATTGTGGTCAACTCTTAGGGGGGAGGAGTTACGTCCCTCGACCTCCACGAAGCCGTCAACATCATCATTATCATCACCACAAAGATGATGAATAATAATATTTCTGTAGACATATTGTAACATTTTCTTTTCTTATATAAAATGTATCAACTAAATACAAAGTATTGTAGCGATAAATAAGTATTTGTATTAATTACATTTCTTTAGTTTATGAAAACATTATTTGCTGGATATTAAATATCTTCTTCAATCTTAATAAATATATTTTCTTAATAAGCATTTTTGGTATTTGTAAATTATAAGAACAACAAAAGAATAAATATATAAAATCAGATTTATTGTAACCATCGAATAGACATAACGTCTAAAAATTAAATAAATTATAAGTTTAAATTTCCGAAACAATTATTTTTATTTTTCACAACTGCAGTTTCGGAAACATAACTCGTGCGTGAGTATGATATACTTTTTCGGATACCACAATAAATCCAATAATTTAACCGTCTTTATAAAGTTGTTATAGCCAAGCTAGTTTTAAAAATTTGAATTACGGAAAAATTTTATTAAATCCATTAATAGAAGATATTTATTTATTTATTTATATTGAAAAAAGTCTACAAATTAGACTTGAAATATATTAATTTAAGAATATAAAATATAAAATAAAATAAATCCGCATTGGAGTTGAAAATTTGAAATATAAAGTAAAGTAACAAATAAAAAAATCACTGAGAGGCATAAAATTGCCCTAATCTACTTTTAAAATTATCTTTTGTTAAACAAAAATCAAATAAATAGTTAATTTTATTGAAATTTTTACACATCATCTTCACTGGTTTATTATCGCCATAGTTGGTTCTGTGTCTATCTAAGTGGAGGAAGCCAGGATCTCTTAGTTGTCTATACCAGACACCTTTATTTTAATTGACTTTAGCACATCCGGTGCGTCGATTAGACCTAGTAGAAGATTACCAATAAATGTACTTTTTAGCAATTCGCGTCTATTTTCAAGAGTTGTCAAGTTGTATGACTTGCACCCAGTTAAATATGGTAGTTGGCGCTGTACTATATGTTTACGTGGTATGGTAGATCATGGTCATAAACCCATCCGTCTTTCCAGGTCAAGTAGCGTATAAACATCTTTTTAATTTTCTCTATACTCTGAATATGAGCTTCGTAGAACGGACACCACACATTTACAGCATATTCCGACTGGGATCGAACGTAAGCACAATACAGGATTTTAATTGTTGCCATATCAAAGTTATCACCCGTCCAACGTTTGACAAAACTGAGCATGGAGTTCGCGCGAGTAGTGCACAGCTCAATGTGCTTAGTTGTGACGTATAGCTACACGATGTCATCATTCTAACTATAGTCTATATGAGTTTAAAGGAAAGCAAAAGTCCGACAGCTTAAATAATACGGAACTGTCAATATAACAAAATATTGAATTTAATTTGAATTTTAAAAATTTTGAAAAACTGTTGCTATAATTATAAAAACCTATCAAATTATTTTCTCAAATCTGTTTACTTTAAAATGAGAATGAATTCCTAAATGACAACAAATAATTTAAAATTACTTCTATAACCATCGGTATATTTTTTTATCCCATAAAGGCTACCTAACAAACCATACCATTAGATTTTCTATGGAACGGTGTTTATCTGTTAGTAACTTAGTTAAATCTGAAGTTTCTCAGTTATTTTAAGTGAGTATGAAAGGGTTTCTAGAGAATTATAGACAATGAAGCTATATATTACTCAAATGCAGAATATATAAATTAGTATGTTAGTATAATATTTACAGTACTCCCATTTATTATGAATATTCGTTATAAGCAGTTTTACAAATACAATCAAACAAAATAAATGATTATGTTTATTTAAGAAGGTTTAGGAAATACTTCATCACCGTATAATTCTCGACTATTCGACCGTATCTGATACTGGTTCGTTCTCGATTCACTCGTCGTCGCTATAACGATTATCATCTTCGATACTATACAATTCACGCGACGAACTGCACCAAAATTTCATTTTGTTGGATGCGTAAATTGAACTAAATGTTCGATACTAAATTTGCATTTTCTTGAAGTCCTCGTATGGACTAAGGGTGACGTAAGGTCAACGGAATTTCGGATGTAACTTTCATGATTCGCCGGTTGAGGACTTTTCATTTTCGATGACGATTAAATCTTCTTCAATGTACTTTTTTGTTTCTTAATGCTGATGGCCGAACCTTTTTCACTTATCTCTTTCTTTCATAATATTCTGTAGAGCTTGTTCTCTCTTTTCATACATTTTGGCTTAAATTCGCGATTGTTTCTTTCTAGTTTGCTTCTTCCACTTATTCGTTCGCGCGAGGGGTTTGAACTCTATCACTGACGATACGATTCGAGAGCCCAAAATACGTAACTGTTTTTGTATTTCGGACATGTCTCACAATTATAAACTTACTAAAAGCGTCAGACATCGCAGATACGTGTTTCCATGTTTACTCTTTACAAACGGTCCGAGGTGGTCGATATGCATGCTCCAAAGCCAACAACGCGGCGCATTTTAGAAACCACAAATTTTCTTTAACTCATTCGATTGTCTTCTCGATAAAAAAGTACCCCATGTTATCGTGAAATGTTGTACCACTCGAAATCGTACTGCTTTTGGCACAACAAATTTTAGTTCGTCACCCTCGTTTCGAAATAAACGATTATATTTCAGTCGAAATTGTTCTCATAAATGATTTTCAACGTCAGGATTCTGATATCCGTTGAGTACGACGAAAATTCTCTTCAAATTTTCGTTCAGAAGCTGCATGGTAAGAATCCAGTCGTTAATATCAATTCGTTTGGAGATTGACTTAACGCATCGACATGAGCTCTACGATCATATTCGAGTAGTCGCGTCCACCATCTTGCGATTCCTGCTACCTTTTTTTTTCTCTTTTAATTGTGCGATGGTAGAACAGTCGGTGACGAGACGAAATTGTTTTCCAAAAAAATATAATCGGAATCGATCAAGACATTCCACAACGTCGAGAACCTCTAGCTAGTAGCTGTATGGTACTTTTGCTCAGCGTCTTAGTTTGTGTTAAATGGCCATAGAAAATTGGTAAGCGTTTTCGAAATTAACGAATAATTCCGGTGAAACCCAAAAATCGTGAGACTTCGGTGACTGTCGACGGCTGGGAAAAATTCTTGACCGCACAAACTTTACCTTCTTCAGGGAACATTCCTATTTCCCTGATTTCGTGCCCCAAAAAGGGGGATCTCGGTTTCAAGAAATTTATACATATCCAGATGAATAGCCAATCCGGCTCGTCGTACAACAGTGAAAAACGTGTATAGTCGCGTCACATCATCGCGGTATACAATCATTTCACGGGCCCTGATCATCGAAACGAGTTTAGTCATCATGGCTTAAAATACAACTGGTGCGTTGACTAAAACAAAAGGCATTCGATTATATTCGAATTGTACTTCTGTCGTTACGAAACTGGGGTACTTCTTCGATTCATCGTCGAACTCGATCTGATATAGCCCATTTTCATATCCAATGTACAGGAATATTTATTTCCGGACAGATATGCCAACACATTTGACTTTCACCATTCTTCTTATCGACTAAGACGGAGAGGCGTACGGCGAGAATCAGAAGGTCGAATAATGCCGTTTTGTAAGAATTCTTCCACAATATTCTTGATAAGCGGTTTTTTACGAAAGACTTTGATTACCATCTTTGTCAGGGCACACTTGCCTAACTCTGATACTGTTGAAGCGAAAACATGAGATTTTGACGACATAGCAAAGCTTTTACTTGACTTTGTTCGGTTTCGATCACAAATCGTTTTGCTTCTTTCCACAAAATGTCACGATCCGACGTCAACTGTTATTACCCACCAATATGTATTGAGAACCAGCAAACCCCATAAGAATGATGGAACAATCAAATTTTGGATTCATATTTTAGGTGAATGACTTACGGTTGGACATGCAGCGGTTTAGTCAGTTCGAAGACAATTCATGCAACGTTCATCTCTATGTGACTCTGGGCATTTTATTGTCAAATGTCTTGGGTAGAAGTAATTGTAGAAGATCACAGAATTGGAATCTGCATTTATTTATATCGGCAGTTTTGCATAATTTGACGACACAGATGGATTCGATGAATTTGGGCAAACTAAAAATTATGAAGTTGAATTGAACTATACATATTTTGTTCAATTTTAAATTTGAACCAGGTACATTAGGCAAGAGAAAGAATTGGATGATGGAAATGGACGCTAGAATAAATTGGGCTAGCTGGAAAGCATATTTGAATAAATTTTCATGGCAGCCCAAAGTTATGAATATTTTTTATTTGTGGTGGAATTTTATGTGGGTTCATTTACTATCGTGCACAGTGAAAATGTTGTTCACGTTGAGCATGCAGTCAATATAATGATGAATTTAATAAAATGTTATCATCAAATAACAATTATTAGTGGTTTAATATAATTCGCTAAGTCAACTGGTGCTTATATTTCATATAGGTACTTGAAGTATTCAAGATTATTTTGTAACTTGTGGCCAAAACGGTTATCAGTATTGCATGTTTGGACCAAACTCGAAAACACTTGGTAATCTGGCTATCATTCAGCACAGCCAAATTGTTATATTTATAAAGGAAGCGCTTACAAAAATAAACTCAAATTGAAACATGATAGATGATAATAGTATACATAGTTAAATCTGACATAAATGTCTTCTTCTTCAGAAATAATAATTTTTGAAATCTTAAATAAACCATTGAAACCCTCGTTGGTACTAACTATTTGACCTAAAATTTCAATTTTCACATAATACATACATTTTACTTGTCTACATTGAACACATGTTTTTTCTCGTCGAACCAGTTGTAATTAAATGTAACCCGCTTTGACGAGCTAGATCATTTCTTATTGATTTTGGACGTGGCGGACGTGTTTCACATTTGTTGTCACTAAAACCCACGAGTCACTTATTGCCGCGTCAAACATCCAGAGGGCACTTGGCATATACCATTTTGTTCCGCGAATGCCAATTTGATAATTTTCCACGGGATTATCGAAGAGGTTTCCATCTCCCATATATTAATTATACAGGTATACAACATTTGGCTGAGCTACAATCAATTTGTTTTTTTGGGAAGCTGAATAACGCACGAAGGGTTTTATTGGACTTACACAAAATTCATTCGACAAAATCGTGTACTCATGGTTGTCAATGTAAACTCCTCTCGTTTAGATTTTTGTTACTTGTGTTTTGGTTGCTTTACCACAAAGGGCTCCCCAACAGTACCTCCATAACCCAGAGCAGAATCATTGATGATTATTGAAGGATTAGTGAAAAAATTATCAAAAAAAAGACATTTTCAAATTTTTCAATTGTTTTTCAGCACATTTGTAAAGTTGGTTATCACCGATTCACCTAATGGTAATCTAGTTAGGTTTGCACAATTTTTACCTTGATAGATATCAAATTGAATGCAATATCGATTCGTCCGTGCTAAGACCCATGATTTAAAACCAAAGCGAATTGGTGTGCTTCGCATAAATTGTTTGCATCCATGACTCCCGAAATATGGTAATCATCAATCGCTAATCTATTAACGAGAAATGTATATCTTAAAAATATTTTATTCATTTCTTCCATCAAAGGCCGCATTTTACCAAATTTATCGTTTTGTAGTAGATTTGCATTATCTGCAAAGTAGAGTGAACTAAAAATCTATAGTCAAAATGATTTCTCCTCATTATATTGGAAATAAGCTCGTTCAATTTTTATTATACCCTGAAATTATTAGGATTCCTATGAACGCATACATCTCGTTGCAATTTACATTTAACGCTTTATTTTTGTTTTGGGTCCATTTATTCATCCATCATCAGTCCATCAGTGAATGAGTTTGTCGTTCCTTCCTAACCCCAATCGGCACGGCCCTGGTCCCTGAACTGCTTCCGCTGCTATATTTTCACATATGTTATCACCATTTAAAATGAAGCTATCGTCGTTGTCTAATTCAGTCTCTGGGATTTTAAAAACCAGTAAATATACTCTAATATTTCACAAATAAAAAGATGGTCGGTTTTGTGGCCACAAATTACCACCATTTTTTGCTTGAAATATTTTGATAGTTTATAAAAAACTATCTGCCTTGCGCGTAATATTTGGCTATTTCGAAAACCTGCAGCTTTATTTTGTAGGTAATCAACTTTGAGATTTAATATTTACATCCAAAAATGAGAATCATATATACTTCCAATTCCCACGAATTTCATCCTCTATTCTCTCGAGTTCCTTTCGTTAAAACAAAAATTAAGTTTGTTTTGCAACATTCCCGAGAGACCGCATAACGCCAACCTATTCAACTTTTCTTCTGACTTTGCTATATCATCTTACTTTATGGTTCATTCCATTTCTGATTGATCTTAGCTGATAATCCCCTCTGTTACTGAATACTGATACCATGTCACACATCTCTTCCAAAATCGGCACCACCTGCCTATACTTAAAAAAAGCCAACTTTTTTACTTCGTGCATCTTTTCTTTAGGTCGATTTTCATGTCGTTTGAACTTCATATATAGCTCTTGTTCGCCATTACTTTGCACCAGTTGCTGGAACCATCTTGGAAGATATGACAATTTCCAATCGTAACTATTATAACTATAATAAATCATCCACAGTCACCACTTGTCTTAGACGGTATGTCCTGCGGATACTCAGCTTCACGCATATGTTTATGTTATGACTCACTAACGCGTGCACATGTAGCTGCTTTGCCTCTCATTTTTATCATACTTACTCTAAATTCTAGTCATCTCACCGCTTCTAGCATCAGCATTTTCACTTTTTTACACAACACTGGTTTGTTTTCGCTCCCCTTTACGCAAACATCAACGCACCAAAATCATCGTAACGTCGTAATACTCCTTCATCCTCGCTCACTATGGACACCAACCCTCCTGGTTCGATTCTGCATACGGTCGAGCATTCAAAATTCCGAAGAGTACATTATCAAGCTGACTCAGCTGATTCTCTTTATCTGCTGTTTCCTTGCAACAACTCGATTCCGCAAATCCCAATGGTTTTTTCTGCCGACCAATAGCACCCACGTCATAATATTCATCATCTAATTCCACCTTATTACAGACGGTCATTTCAACCATTTGGCTCCCCAACGTCTCTCGTTTGCCAAATATTATGTTTCCCATATGATGCAGTTTCTTCTCAGTGTTTTCGTTGCCTATTTTGGTTCTTTTAATTTCTGGATCAATTAATTGTTTCATGTGTTTTGTCTCTTTATTTTGTTCATCAAACAATTGCGGTATAACAGCCAATAATTGCGCCATATATCGAAAAATTTAGATGGACGAGATTGCCTCTATCATCTTCGACATGTAAGTAAAATACCTCAACGTTTCTTTGCACGATGGCCTCTCATATCTTCCATCGGTTCAAAATAATCAATCCCGACGAATGAGAATAGAGCGGTGTGTGATGCAAGTCTTACTGAGGGATGATCAGCCATTTCTGGAACGTTTGGTTTTACTATTTCAACTTTACTTTTTGGACAGTGTGCTCTGATTCGCTTCAGTGCCACTGCAATATTTTTGCCGAACTTCATTAACAACAGTGTTGTGGTTCTGATGAAGCCGTTTGTGGTACTTGGCCAAGATGAGAAGAGTTATGTGATGTTTATTTTGTAGGATAATTGGATTTTTTGTATCGAAAGCAATTCCTTCCGCCTCAGATATTCTACCACGAACTCATTAAACTGATTTTTCATCGAAAAATGGTAAGAGCCGAAAGAGTTAACAAGTTTAATCTAATGGTTTTGATGAATTATTCTGTAGGCATGAAATTTCATCACACTTTTCTTTGTACATGTCGTAATAACTCATTTTCAGTTTCTTGAGTCTCATCACAGGGTAGTTCCCCTCCGATTTGTTGTTGGTTAGTCTTCATATTATTGATTACCCTAAGTGCCCATGCAATTGTCCGTACTAGCCTTGACCATTTAGAAAACTTTTCGATATCTGGAATTAATACCGATCTTCTATATTATGTGAAAGTTGTGGTTTCAATTCTTCATCTATTTCATTGCTCTCCTTTGGAAGCCTTTGAACGGGCCGAATTGTTTCTGGTTTATTTAAAAATATAGGTCCCACAAACCATCTATTTGTTGGAAACACTGTGGGCTCATATATCCACTTCGTAGCGTTGTCGACGACGTTGCTCTTAGTCGGAACCCATTGCCATTGAGAAACATCAGTAGATTCATGTTTTTCCCTACTCTATATGCGACAAATTGCCGATATCGTTTGTGATCATCTTTTCGTTGGTTCTAGTGTGAGCGCAACATATCATATTCGCAAACGGGTGCCCAACAGGGTCGCTTGTAGTTCCAGTCAAGGAATGGACATTGGTTTCTGCGGCGCAACTTTTGTTTTGCTGATGTAGCATTTTAATATTTTTAGCTCTCTTAGTTCTGGCAATACATTAGTCCAGCGTTTCCATCGATTATTTTGTTCATAAGTGATCGGGTCATCCCATTTGAGTCTCTTCGCCATATATCTTGAAGAAGAATCTTTATATATACAAGGATATGAGCTATCAATCCAATCGGATTAAAGACCATCATTAAAGTTCGAAGAACTTCGAGTTTTGTAGATTTTCTTGTACCATTCATGATCTAACTATCGATTCGATTGGAATTTACACTTACTATCGTGTAAAGTATCATTTGTAACTGACCACCACATTCCAAGCACTTTCGAATCATCGGATTCTCCACTAATATTTAAACACTTGCGCGTTAGTTGCTCAGATTCTCCCACCTCCCGTAATACTCGTCTAGAATTTGAAATTAAATTTCTTATTTTAAACCCACCGAATGAATGAATTCGAATCACTTCTTTGGCAATTTTTATGACCTCTTCTTCCGACGAGAAACTGTCGAGCCAGTCGTCTACGTAATTGTTATGACACATCGCCTTTGACACTTCTGGGCTCTCTTCCTGGAATTTCATTGCGTATAACTTTACGTTTAACGAATTGTGTAGAGCTGTTTCATGACATAAACATCCGATCGTTGTTCTTTTCCTCCGTCGCGCCAGAGAAATCGTTGCGACTTTTGATCTTCCTCTAATATTTCAATTTGGAGGAACATTTCTTTTATGTCACCTTTTAGAACAAAGTAATAAATCTGGCCCTTTCAGTAAAGCGGAATTTAACCATGTTCCGTTTACATATGCTGCTGAATCCTACACTAATCGAATTTTTGTTGGCTTGGTAACTGTGAAAATAGGTAGGTACTATGTTTGCTTGTAGATCATCATCGCTTCACTCTTGCTTACTTCATCAGTTTTTTAATTGTCTCATTCAAAGCTCGCTCTCTTTCAAGTTTTTTTTTCAAACAGGCTAGTCGCCGCACGCCCATAAGGTAGCTGCTTGCGAAAGCAACATTATTGCTCTGCAATAATAATCGGGTTTCATGATGATTACCAACTTTCCGTGTAGTTCTTTCTATAATTTCCCGAACACGTTCGTTTTCCTTTGATTCAATCAATTTTTCTGGAATGTTAACACCGACATTTTCTAATGAGAAAAACTCCTTCACTTTATCATGTAGGTCATCGTCCGCGTTTTGTTATTGATTTTACAGAACTGAAGACTGGATGCATTTCTCATCGAATTTGCTTGAGATGATGTATAATACTAAATGCTCATTGATACATTTAGTTTGGTACACAGTTTGGTACAGGCTCTTTTGTGGACAATAGAGTTTTAACTTTTTTGCCACCTTCTCCTCTAGCAGAGTTAAACTGGAACCCTCATTCAAGAAAGCATCATAATCCCATATAATTTGCCGATTTCATTTTCGGAAGATTAGAAAAAAAATCGTTTTCGGCAATTTCTCTTGCTTTGGGATTTTGAATTTCGTGCTTTCGATGGAATCCCGGATTCATTAACAAAGAAATCATAAAATTTGACTGATTGCTAACAGAAACAATAATTTTCGACCTTATTGACATTTTCTACATTGTCGTCGTCATTTCTTTAATTGTCTACATACATTGTCTACACCTGTATAATATTAATTAACTAGATGGTGTAGACAATACGGCAAAACACTACCTAAAAGTTTGATTTATACCCGAGGTTTTTTTACCTAATAAGGTACGGACGGACTCGTAGAGTTCAGTGACGCTTAGCATTTAGAATGTTAAAAAAGTAATAATAGAAAATTTATTTTCCAAAATCTGTTATGTCTTTTCAATAATTAATAATCTGATTAAATAAATACCTGCACAGTCGGGGCTTCCCAAAATCTTATTAATCTTCAAAGCAAAATTAAACAAACCTAAATACACGAGTATTGCAAGAAAGGTCCTTCTCCCCCCTCACTGATAAAATAATACACCTCGACAATAAAAAAATTACTTTTCTTAAAGTAGCGAAAATTCGGTTTTTCATTATACTCCAATTTTCATTTCATTTCGCGATGAATATACTTCAGTAACTCAATTTTACCAAAAAAAATAAAAAAAATTCCTTTATTTTCCTCCGCGTATTTAAATTGCACACTACCTATATACAATGTAAAATCCCGCATGGTATAAAAATGATGGGAACTCGGGTGGTGAATGACTGTGGATGGTTTGGATTGGATTTGAATTTCGTTTTTTTTTTTTTTGCCTTTAGATTTGGATAGAATTGCTGGGTTTTGTCTTGTACATAGAGTACTTTATATATAAGACAAACTGAATGAATCTTATGTACATTACGAATATGTGTCTATATAGAAGCTGTACAAAAAAATATAAAAAATTTAAATTTATTTATTCAAAAACATTTTGAAAAAACGGGAAAACTCTTAAATTGGCAACAAATTTAAAAAATATAAATAAAATAAAGTGGAAGAAATCGTATACTCTAAAGATGGCAGAGGATTCACAAAAAAAAAATATAAAAAGTTATCGGAATATATAAATGATAATATATTTGAATACAATTGGCTTTGATGACATACATTTTCGTACCTTTTCCTTATTTTTTTCTTTCTTTTTTGTATGTTTAAGGAAAAATCAAAGTTATACAGAACCACGACACACAATTTTCGCATGTACATAGGGTGGTTTACATAATACAACGAGTAGAGAATTCAAGGAAATCAAAAGAAAAGTTATAAATATCTTAATTTACTTTCTTTTATTCTTACGACAAAAAACGAGATAAAAAAATAAGAAACAGATTAAAATAATTTTATTGAATATAAGAAGTACACAAAAAATTATTATTATAAATAAATTTAAGATGTTTTTTGATGACAACAATGATAATAATAATAAAGACGACGACGATGCTGCGCTGAATTTTTTTTTATATGGAGCACACCCCAATCAATTTCAACATTTCTTTTTATCATTTTCCATCATCGTCATCATCATCATCATTATTATTATTATTATTATTATGTTATGAATTGAAAAATTGTACAAAAAAAAATTATCGACAGAATTGTATCACATTTTGATACCTTTAATTGTTTCCAACGATTTATTTATTTTCCTCATCATCATGTTACATACGCCGAGGTCAGAAGAATTATACATTTTTAATAATACCGAAAAAAATGTTTTCCATTCCCCCCCAGATAAATCAAATTATATACGAAAAATTTAATATTTACCCGTGGGTGTTGGGTGTACAACAACAAAATCAATATAGGCCCGTATATTAATTTTTAAGCAGATTATTGATTTACATGCAAAAAAATGTATATATTTGATGTTTGTGATTGATACACTTCCACCACAGCCGGGTGTATATATTTAACTACAAACTACACTACAAACTACACAGCAGATGCCATTTAAATTTGCCAAAACCAAAATAGTGGCAAAAGAAACTTTACTTTTAAAAGTGGTACGAATAATACTGTTAAAGTGAGACACTACTGGATTTATTTAGGAAACTGAGCAGTAAAACTGCATTATCGACATTTCAGCCGAAAGTTAAACCCAAACAAGCTTATCACATGGTATGGTGGAATCCGCATAGTAATATAAAAACTAAACTACCGACATTCAGTCGACATTTGATGTAACACTGCATTATCGATAAAAAATTTAAAAGAACACGAAACCCAGAAAATTGTTTTAAACAATAAACGAAATTTAAACATTTGGTTAATTTGTTTAAAACAATTTTCTAGGTTTTGTTTTCTTCTTAGATTTTGTCGGTAATGCAGTTTTATGATGAAAAGAATTCCCTTGAATTTTAAAATCATATTCAAATCGGTTCTAAGACTACATGCATATATACATTGTTAAAGTTAACTAATTAATTTACAGATTCTTATGATAATTATTAATTTTGTATAATTAATATTTATGAGCGTTTAGCGCGCATTATTCTATTATATGAACTTTTTCATATAGATCATTTCACGAGAAGAGGAGATGGTTGAAGATTTTCAGAAATCTAACATTGATCCCACATAAACTTTGCCCTCAAACTTTGAGCCTAAAATCATATCCCGCTTACACGACAAATGCGAGCTAAGGAGGATATTTTAGGCAGGGTTGAGGATTTTTGGAAATCTCAGTATGGCCTAAACTTACAATTATAGCACGAGTTACGCCAATTTTCATATATAGAATGTATTTGAAATTTAATAGACATATATAATAACATTTGTATAATTTGATTAATTTTTTAAACAATGTTTAATGATATAATTTTCCTCCTTAAAATTAATCGATAATGCAGATTTTGACTGAAATTTCTTAAACAGTTTTCTAGGTCTCGTTTCCTTCTAAGATTTTGTCGGCAATGCAGTTTATTTTAAATTGTTTAATGGTATACTTAGTTTTATATTAATATACCCTATTTAAAGGGGAAAAAGATATAACATTTACTTTTTGCACATGAGAGACATGAGATGAAATATATCCCAACAAAATTTTGCAGAAGATTTTTAAGCCACTATACAGCAATAACCACTATAAAATTTAGCCATAAAAATAAATGTTGCCGTAAAATATATTCGATCCGAGTATTTTTATGGCAACATTTTTAAAATTAACAAGAAAAAAAATTATTTCGTATTTATAAATGTTAACTATTCATAATAGAAACAGACGCCATAGATAAAATTGTAAATTTCGCATTTGAATTTATTAAAAATAAATTAATAATGCATATTAAATAGTTTTATATAGCGGATCCTTCTTACTTACCTGCAAAAATTTGTAGAAGAAAACAATTTTCTACATGTAATAGCCCCATTATGGTTTTCCCTCTCAATAAAATAGGTCGCCATAATTTTTAATTGCTACTTTAAAACCTTATTTTGTATTTAGACGGCCTTGATTTTTTTTTTATTTCATTTTTGTTTGTGTTTTGCTGTTTCACCGAAAAAAGTTTGGTTGAAAAATGTGACGCAATTAATACCGGTTTCATAGGTACACCGGGAAAGAGACGAAGATAAAGCTGCTTCTTTGAAGCATGTGTTCATAAAGTAGTTTTTGGTTTTAATTTCGGCTGAAATTCGTCGATAATACAGTTTCTGTCTATTTTCCATACAATTGTGTTTGTCGGTTCGATTTACTTATTTACAATTAAATATTTTATTTTCTCTTAAAATTGGTCGATAATGCAGATTTCAGCTGACATTTCTGCCTACTTCAGTAAAGTTTAAAATATTTAGATTATTTGATTAAAACAATTTTCTAGGTTTCGATTTCTTCTCTAAGTTTTGGTCAGTAACGAATTTTTGGTATCCCCTTTTTCTTTACTATAGCCAAAAGGAATGCGCAAAGAAATCAAATGTGGACGTCGATTGATTTTTTGAAATCATTGAATCACGACGAAAGAATAAAAGTGTGGCGAGATCGAATGGGCCTCGCCAAAGTTTAATTCTTTTATAATTGTCGTGATTCTCTGATTTCAAAAAATCAATCGACCTTCACATTTGATTTATTTGCGCATTTTTTTTTATGTAAGTGCGTAAAATGCGTAAAATTATGTTTTTTCATTTATTTCGTATAGTAAAAAATATTTATTATTTGCTGCGAAAATTGCTTCCTTTGTTGAAAAAATATATTTTTTTCACTTGAAGCAAATTAAAATTAACCTAAAAACGACAATTAAACAAGATGTCTTTGAAATATTTATCTTTGTAGTAGTGCGAGAATCAGTTGAATCAAAAAAAAATATTGACTAAAAAAGAATCAAAAATTTCCCCGCCAAAAAATTAGTTTGTGGGTGAAGGGGAAAGAAACGAAGAAAGAATCACACTGAAAGAATTAAAGTGTGGAACCGCGGAATATTTTGAAGTTTATCGCATAAAAATGGGTTTGGCGAGAGCGCCATCAATGAACAATGAAGGTTAAAATTTATAAATAGGACAATGCCATTTAGTGCTGTGACACAATGATTGATGCCGCTTACTTTTTGATATTTCCCTTGATTTGTTCCCTGATAACAAATAAATTTTATAATATATTAAATATTTATTTTGACAACATATTAATTATTTTGTTAATATTATAGTTAGTGTTATTTTTCTGACAAAAACAAAATTGAGTGGTATAGTAGTATACACAAATGTGTATACTGGTCTTCAATTTATACATAATTCTATGTTTGACACATTCGTTTCTCGTAAAATTGGCATACACAAATGTGTATACTGGGCAGGCCAGGTTCTTTCCCTTTTCCTGCCTGCCATCACAATTGTGTGGGTAACGAAAACGAATCATGTCAAAAATTGATTTTTGCATGTGTTTTGGACCAACATACACATTTGTGCATATCGCTTACCGTAGAGTGCGTATTATAATACCATGGCAAATAAAAACTGCGTTTGTTTTTTTTAAAACAATCGAGTAGAGTTCGCGATAGCTATTTTCAAATTGGTCCAATTTAAAAGTAAAATTTAATTTTTTTTTAAATTAAATAATTTTGATTTAATATAAATGTATGTATAACCAAAAAAATCAGTCATAAAAGTTGTATGGTTTTCTTGTAATATCGTTGTTCTGTATAGTTCTGTATAATAACGGGAGTAGTTCAGAACTGAGCAATGACAATGACATTTGTTTAATACCGATTCCGGACAAACATAGCGCTACCGTATTAAATTATTATTACAGGATTTGCTAAGCCTGTGTCAATCTAATTGGTCTTGTAGTAGATTAACTAAACTAGTTTAGCTTAACGCGTTTAACTAAACCCTAGTCTGTCAAGGATATGACAAATAGTTTTCGCATTTACAGACTATACCTAACATCCAAAACGTATTTTTATTATTTGTGTTTGATTTGGCTGTGCATATGTATACGCAATGATCGGATATTTGCATACGCTTTTGTTTTGACTTTTGAGTAGCTGTCACAATTTGTTGGGAAAACACATTTTTTTCTATTTTATTTTGTGCTTCAAATAATAATTTACCTAAATTACGAGAAAATTGGAAATCTACGAATTCTGATAACTATAATAGCAAAGTTCTAAATCATTGATGTTTTTTGCCTCTTGTTAATTAAATTCAAACGACTATAGCGAGGCTCTAAACCATAGAATTTTTTTGGCTCTTATTATCTAAACAGGCCAACTCTTGAACTACAACACCTATAGTCCGGTTTCTGGTAATGGACATCTACTAGGAACTCAGACGGCTATTGCGGAGCTCTAAATCAAAGAATTTTTTTGCCTTTTGTTATTTAAATTCAATCGACTATAGCGCGGCTCTCAATCATAGATTTTTTTTGCCTCCTATTATTTAAATAGGCCAATCCCTGAACTACAAAACCTATATAGTGTGGTTTATGGTAATGGACATCTACTAGGAACTCAGACGGCTATAGCAAATCTCTAAATCATAGAATTATTTTGCCACTCGTATTATTATTTTGGTTTGTTTTTTGTTTTAATACTCCTGTACTTATTTTTCGTATATTATTAACTTTATATATCATTTCATGTTTTTTTGATATTATACACGTTTTTTGTTTTCAAAAATTATCAATACAAATTGTTTATAAATTTTTATGAATTGATATAGTAAAAAACTGTCATGACATTTTTTTTCCGGGATGACATTCAAAAATATCGTGATATAAATATTTTTTCGGGATGACATTGAAAAATATCGTGATATTTGTATGTTAGTGTTGCCATCGCATTTTTCCGGGATCGTTTACGGGCTAACTTCACAGACATATGGCTCCGGCTGGCAGTAATGGTTCCAACTAGTGAACTGTACGATGCACAATGTATTGTTTGACTGGTACGATAGTTGGTTTGGTTCTGGCTGCTTGGTTCCAGCTCATAAAATGGTACCGATATTGTGCAAAATGATGCACCATACGTTGTACTTCTTGTTCTGGCTGGCATGACAGACTCGAATGTTTTCCTAAAAATAATGCTAGGAAAACACTTCGAATTTTATTTTTTTATATAAACTAATTGTTGCAGTTAATCTCTTTATGGGATCCTCCACTTATGCACTGTTCTATCCTTCAATGTCTGTGAAGTTAGCCCGAAAAATATCCCGAAGAAATGCGATGGCAACACTATAAAAGGGATATCACGACATTTTTCAGTGTCATCCCGAAAAATTTTCTATATCACGTTAGTTTTGAATGTCATCCCGATTTTTTTTACTATCATGACATTTTTACTATCATGAAATTTTTTTTTTTTTTTGTTATAAAGAAGAAAGAATTCCAATACAGAAAATTTCAGTAAACAAATAGCGAAAGGTGTTCGAACCATCCCGAAACCAAAAAAAATGTTGAAGCGCAGAAATTTATATCACGAGAAATTAATTGAATAACAAACAATTTACTGCCGTGGTTAATCCAAAAACGCTAAATCAAGCACTCTGGTTATTAGTAACAAAACAATTATTGCGAATCGAGTCTATCAGTCAAATTTTAGATATAGTCGTGTGAAGTCGTAGTATATATCCATTAACAGAGCAAGGTTGGTATGGAATTTGTAGAGGAAGGATCCACGTTTCAAACGCCAAAATTGTTCGTAGTTGTTTGGATTTTTCAATAATTAGAGGTTGGCCACATGCTTCTAATGATAATCGTGCTTCTGATGTAAACATTGCATATTATAATAAATTAATAAGCACTTATCTTGGACACACTTTTTTTATGATTTACTATCTAGGGACAGTGTATTTACAAAAAATAATCTTCATTGCGGCGTAAAATCAAATAAACATCGTTAAGGTAATTTTCAATTAATTTTTAAAGTTTTATGCCCCGATTCTGAAATTGTAAAAATTCTATAGCTGCAAATTTATAGAAATTGCTTACAGAGAAAAAGGTGCAGGGTTCTAAAAAATTAAATTCACAAAATGTAGACTTTTCGCCGCTGTAAATCAATACGAAATAAAATCGGAGGTCTAACCGAATTATATTTTATTTTAAAAATTCTATCAAATTCGATGGCGGCACTCGAATATTCACATAAACTTTATAAATAAAGTTTTTCTGTGTATATTGTCTGTGTTATTATTTTATCTAAAAGCTCCAAAACTACAATTGTCTGAAGCTACTGACAACTTTTGTTCGTATAGACATGCAAATAGTAACAACACATGCAATAACCGTATCATGAAATGACAATCTTTCGAAGACTAGACACCCGTTTTTGTTCCGTTTGTCACAAATATAGTTTTGCTTAGCTATTCACTTAGTTTGTCTTATTATAATCAAAGAAAACAAATTCCAATTCGACAAATTCCATACCAATCTTGCTCTAATAATTGATACCTTCTTCACACGACTATATATCTAAAATTTGACTCATAGACTCGATTCAACATTTGTAAGCATTTTTGTTAAAAATAAATGCTATATGGTTTCGGTTTGCCGTCTGTCCGTCTGTGTCTACGATAACTTGAGAACGGATAGAGATATCAACTTAATTTTTCACTAAAAACTCAAGCAATTCATGGGAATGTGCCCTATTGATTTGGACATTTCTGTGTTCAGGGTGTTCGGAGATACGTAGGGTTTTGTTAACCCCCCTCCTAAAAATTGATAGATTTTTTTTTATTTTTTATGCTATTTTGATTTCACAGAGCATGTGAATGTGGAATAAAAATATATCTCTCGTGAATGTGGGTTTGTGTAGATGGTGTGGTTATGGGGGTGGTAGCAGTGGTGGTATGGCGGTGGAGGGGGCGGATGGGATAAGGTGTTTTGGGTTTTGTGTGGGAATTGGGATTTGATGGATGAGGGTTTCTGTGGTGTGTGTGTGTGGGAGTGGGGATGCAGGTAGTGTTGATATGGACAGTGCGGTATAGGGTAGTGCAGGTGAGATGAGTTTTAGTCCAACCCCTAAAACTCATCTCACTTGCACGTGGGTGGGGGATGATAATAATTTTTAGGTGTGGTGGTTTGCGGTTGATTGGGGTCGGATGAGTTATGGTGGATTGAGTTCAATTGGGCTGGGTGTAAGGGGGGTTAGGTGGGTGTGGGTGGATGTGGGTGGGCGTGATATTTGAAATACGCAAATCACACATCACATCTTTATAGACAACAAAAATGCTTATAGAGTTCGGTTCCGAACATTTCCCGTCTTTTTGCGTTTGAAAGGTGGATCCTTCCTCTACAAATTCCATACCAACCTTGCTCTGTTAATTAGTATCTACTACGACTTCACACGACTATATCTAAAATTTGAAACATAGACTCGATTCACATTTTTGGCCTTTGAAAGGTGGATCCTTCCTCTACAAATTCCATACCAACCTTGCTCTGCTAATTGATATCTACTACGAATTCACACGGCTTTATCTAAAATTTGACTCATAGACTCGATTCAACATTTTTGCGTTTGAAAGGTGGATTCTTCCTCTACAAATTCCACACCAACCTTGCTCTGTTAATTAATATCTACTACGACTTCACACGACTATATCTAAAATTTGACTCATAGACTTGATTTAAAATTTTGGGCATTTGAAAGGTGGATCCGTCCTCTACAAATTCCATACCAATCTTGCTCTGTTAATTGATATCTACTACGACTTCACACGACTATATCTAAAATTTGACTCATAGACTTGATTAAAAATTTAAGGCATTTGAAAGGTGGATCCTTCTTCTACAAATTCCATACCAACCTTGCTCTGTTAATTGATATCTACTACGAATTCACACGACTATATCTAAAATTTGACTTATAGACTTGATTTAAAATTTTGGGCATTTGAAAGGTGTATCCTTCCACTACAAATTCCATACCAACCTTGCTCTGTTAAATGATATCTACTATGACGTCACACGACTATATCTAAAATTTGACTCATAGACTTGATTTCAAATTTTGGGCATTTGAAAGGTGGATCCTTCCTCTACAAATTCCATACCAACCTTGCTCTGTTAATTGATATCTACTACGAATTCACACGATTATATCTAAAATTTGACTCATAGACTTGATTTAAAATTTTGGGCATTTGAAAGGTGGATCCTTCCTCTACAAATTCCTTACCAACCTTGCTCTGTTAATTGATATCTTCTTCACACGACTATATCTAAAATTTGACTCATAGACTTGATTTAAAATTTTTGCATTTGAAAGGTGGATCCTTCCTCTACAAATTCCATACCAACATAATTTAAAATTTAATACTGATACATCTGAAGATGATATTTTGTTGATGGCAAAAACATGTTTGGATACTAATTTTTGTAAGGTGTTTAAATTGGTGCCTAAGGGAAGAGACATTGGCTCCTTACATTATTCTTGTTTTAAATTGGGTTTACCTGCGGAATTACGAGACAAGGCTCTTGATCCTGATATCTGGCCTATTGGAGTTAATATTCGGGAATTTAATAATATAAATTTTCGTACAAGGTTGCCTCATCATACGAAGCTTCGGGTTCCAGCTGCAATCAACACGTTAATTGTTTAAATTTCCTTTCATGTAACATGTGTAGTGGTATTACTGTTCCAAGTGATAATCTGCAGGTAAATATTGGTTCTTGTTTAAGGTTCGGCCACTTAAATGTTCGAAGTCTAGTAAAGCATTTTGATGACGTTACTGTTTTATTAAATGAGTACAAATTTGACTTCCTTGCGTTAACTGAAACCCATCTTAGCTGTAAAATTTTAAACAAGTCACTTCGTATCATTAATTATAATATTATTCGTTTTGACCGAATTAATAATACGCGATGGGGAGGGGTTGCTATTTATTATCGATCTGTATTAAATATCAAAAAAATATTCTGTGGTGCCTTTGGTAAAGTAGAAATTTTAGTTTTGGAGCTTACGGAACGTATTGGTAAAATCCTTATAATTATTATTTACAATCCTCCACCTGCTTGTGCTGATGATGTTAATAATATTGAGTTGATTTTTTTACAATACCTATCACAGTATGAGAAAGTTATTTGTTGTGGAGATTTTAATTTTAACATGTTGATAAATAATAAGTTAAGTGATTGCTTGAGGTTACATAACTTGTGCTACTTACCTTTTAATCCAACTAGATTAGACAGCAGTTTATTAGATTTAATTATTTTATATGTGCCCGATAAATGCAATATAATTTCTTTTGGTCAATTGGCAGTTCCTGCCATTTCGGATCATGACTTGATTTATGCTTGCTACAAGTTCTGTCGTACTAGAGACAAAATTAATTTTTCTATAGTTCGTGATTATAACGCTATTAGCTATGAACATTTTATAGATCAGTTCTTTTCTTTTGATTGGAGTGGAATCTATTTTTATAATGACATCAATGATATTGTTTATGAATTTAATTCAAATGTATTACAGTTAGATTCTGCTTGTATACCTCGGAAACGAAGTATTAAAAAATGCCCTACTGCTCCTTGGTTAAATGTAAAGATTTTGGACTTAATGGCGCGTAGAGATTTTGCTCACAAGAAATTTAAAAGATCCAAATTAGTGCTTGATTGGGAATCTTTTAAATTTCTTAGAAATAAAACTAATGTTTGCGTCAATCAAGCGAAAAATAAGTTTTACTTTGGGAATATGCATAATCTTAAACTTACATGGAACAACTTAAAATTGCTTGGTATTTCATGTTCGTCTACTGTAGGCAATATTACTTTTTCTGCTAATGACATTTTAGACGATATAAGTAATTTTAGTGAATCGTTAGGCGTTTTGCCTTTGCCGGATTCTAATTTTTGTAATTTTAATGGTTTTACATTTTCATTTGATTGTGTTGATGAGCTTATGGTGCTGAATGCCATTAAGGCTATTAAATCAGATTCAATGGCATATGATATGGTTGACTTCAAAATATTAAAATTATTTATTGATTTGTTTTTGCCACATATCACATTTATTGTTAACCAGTGTTTAACGAAATCAGTATTTCCTGAGTCATGGAAAGTGGCTTCTATTATTCCTCTTCCTAAGAAGGATGTTATTTCCACTGTTTCTGACATTCGTCCGATAAGCATTTTGCCTGCCCTTTCCAAGGTTTTGGAAAAAATTATGCAAATTCAAATGCTTGAGTACCTTAATTGTTTTGATTTTCTTTGCAAATTCCAATCGGGATTCAAATCTGGTCATAGTACTACAACCGCACTTATTCATATAGTTGATGATATTTCTGCTACCTTGGATAAATGTAACTCATTTGTGATTTTAGTACTTTTGGACTTCTCTAAAGCTTTTGATTGTGTCAATCATACGCATTTGCTTCAAAAGCTTAGGTTGTATTATAAGTTCTCTAATTCTGCTATTTTATTGTTACATTCATATTTTGACAATCGCAAACAATTTGTAAAGCACGGTGATGATATTTCCGTCCTACGGGATGTTTTTGTTGGTGTTCCCCAAGGCTCAATTTTAGGTCCTTTACTTTTTTCTATTTACATTAATGATCTACCCTGGTTTATTTTAAATTGTCGTTATCATTTTTACGCTGATGATTTGCAATTGTATATTGGTGGGGACTTGTCGAATTTAGATGAAATTGTGAGTTATCTGAATTCCGATCTTAACAGTGTTTCGCTATGGTCCAAGAATAATATGCTTACCATAAATCCATCTAAAAGTAAAGCATTATTTTTCTCCAAAAATAGCTCCCATGGTATTGTACCTGAACTCTTCTTGAACAATGATACTATTTTATTTGTTCCAGTTGTTAATAATCTAGGGCTTATCATGAATTCTAAGCTGGGATGGAATGATCATGTAAGTTCGTTGTGTCAGCGTGTTAATTATAGTTTGTACTCGTTGAGGTTAATAAAAAAATTTTGTCCAGTTGACTTACGGATATACTTGGTGAAAAGTTTGGTTATTCCAATTTTCTCATATTGTGATGTGATATTTTCAAATTGTGATAGTTCGTCAAAACGTTTGCTTCAGATTTCTTTTAATAATTGTGTTCGTTATGTTTACGACCTAAAGAAATTTGATCACATTTCTGAATTTAAACGTTCAGTTCTTGGTTGTGACTTGTTTGAGTTTTATAGTTTTAGGACCGCTCTATTTATTTTTCGTGTTATTAAATCAGGATGTCCTTTGTATTTGTTTGATAAATTGGATTTCTCCAAGTCAATACGAACACATAATATCAACTTACCTGTCAATAGAACTAATATTTATAATAATTCGGGGTTAACAAATGCGATTGTCACTTGGAACAGTTTACCATCTGCGGTGAAAAATTTAACCTCTGTTAATAATTTTAAAAAAGTTTTATTTAATTTAATATTGGATATTTAATTTTTGCTATTGTTATTGCACATATTTGGTTTATTGTTGTTATTATTTTTGAATGTATTATTTCCATTGTTTTAAGATGTTAAATAATTGTTATTGTTATTGTGTTTATGTACAAAAGCTTAGGCTTATACATTATAATAAAACATTATTATTATTATTATTATTATAATTAATATTTACAACGACTTCACACAGCTATATCTAAAGTTTAACTTGTAATATCTTCTTGCCATTTTACAAAAATAAAATAGTTCTATTTTAGTTTAGAGAATTGTTGTTTTTCTAATATTAAATATTTGAATTAATTTTTTTTATATTTTATTAATTTTGTTTATATTGATGTAAATTATGTGTAATTTTTTCGCAGTGATATACAAATTTATCACGAAATGTTAAATAATAATATATTTTGTACATATAATTGTAATTGAAATGTTCGTGATACTAATTTAATATTACAAAACTATATAATAATTTACTGTACATTATAGCTAATCTCGTGATATATTTGATTTAAATGCAGCAATATTAGTTATATATACTTGACTATCAGGATAGTATTAAAATATTCTGTAAGTATATAATAGTCTTGCCATATTTAACTATAATGGTTTTTCGGGATAATTTTTCGCGCTAACTTCCAGAGGTTATCCTTCAAAGAACATCTACTTTTGTTCTTCCTTTTATATAAGTATAGAATTTTGAAAAGCCTTTAGAAGCACTTTTCGCGGATTAGAGGCATTAAAAAGCGAACATTGATAATAAACTGCTATAATGCGAATTTATTTTGACAAAATTTGCAGGCTTGGTTTTATCTGCACCATAAAAAAATTCACTACTCTAAAGAATGATCTAATTACACAAAACCAAAATCAAGTACAACGAACCACAAAAAGAATTTATTCCTCTTCACAAAAGTAAACGATTCAAACAGTATTTCATTTAATTCTATGATTTTTTTTGAAAATTCACCCTACAATTTATTTTTGGGTTTCTTGAAATAAATAGAGATAAATTTCGTCAAAGCTAATCATAAATTCTTGATAAAAACCAATACTCTCATCGTAAAAAATCATTTTTAAACTCAGGCCAAATCACTTACACAATTACGCATCATCCTTGTCCATCCTTTCCAAAATAATTTTAAATTAATACTCATTTCATTATCTATACAGGACACCAATCACTATGCCAACACTCTTCCATGAATTTCCACTTTTAAAACAAACGGAAAATCATTCCTGGAATATACGAGTATAAAGCTTTCCAATTTCAACACAGAGTAGTATTTACACACAGAGAGAGAACCAACACACAAAGTGAATTTGAAAAATAAACATGATTCGGTAAAAACAAACCAGAAAATTTCCACAGTACTTTGGTATCATAATCATCATCATCTGATTGTTACTCATCTCTTTGCATAACATTTATACAGATATAAAATAACGAACGTATGTTGTGTACATCAAATCTACTTCAAGATTCAAAAAATATATGTGTACGAGAATAAGATACATAAAATAATAATAATGAGTTGGGAACGGGGCTGGGCGCGCAAAACAAAAATGTGGATGCCTTTAAGTGATATACTGGAATTTTGATATTTGTAAAATTTTTGCTCCGCTATCTTCGAGGGATATTTTTTTCCCTACATGCTCGGTTACGTGTATCGCATATATGGTATATACACAAGGATGAGAACATTTTTCTGTTCGGATGATATGTGTTATGTCAATGGAATTTTTATTTTGTTATCACAACACTGTTATAACGTGATGATATCTGTCTGTTTACAGCAATATATAATACTCGTATATCCAGCAGACACCCACTTTGGTGTCGAACCTTTATTTTACTTTTATTTTTTTGGTTGGTTAGATGTGTGATATTTGATAAAATAAATAATTTATTTGTATTTTATTTGGTTTTTATGGTTCATGTCTTGTGATGTATTTATTTTATCGTTATATTGGGTGATAGAATCATTAGATGAAAATAAATTATATGATTTAAGGGGATGTATTTATGTATGTATATGTTTCCGGGAATGGTATGTGTTCTAGTAGACAATTTATAAATATAAATGGTTAACTTTTGGGATTTTTCTATATATTCCCATTAGGAGCTTTACGAGCAAATTTAATGAATTTAATTTCATAGAGGAAATGTGATATCATGACGAGAGTTCGTGTTTTATCCGCAAAGTAAATGCCAAAATAATTCATTAATTACTAACTAGCTAATCTAGAAATGAACAAGCTGCCGAATCCGGCCATATTAACGCTACACCAGATGTCATTGAAATTGGTGCCGCATCTACTTCATAACAATCCGTTGAAATACCAGATAATGATGTCTTATATGTGAGCAGGCTGAATCCACACGAGAGGCTGTATTAGTTGATTATTTAAAATCCATTCTGGAAAATCTTAATTAGCATGATGTGTCGAGTGTATATATAACTTGAATATTTCTTAAATAAAACAGAATTGATAAAAACGTAAATGTAAGAAGTCGTTCTCATTATATGAAGCTTAATATTCCCGCACCAGTTCGTTAGTTTATTTAGTTTCCAACAAATGACAAAAATCTAGGTAGAACGTACTAGCAACTCTACCAGATATACATTGGTCCTTCTAGGCCAAAACATAGACACAACATCATACAGACTTCGCATAAAAGTAGAAGTTCATTTCGAGTAAACAACAAGCCAACACTGAAAAAAATAATCGGTAATATTCACAAAAAAGCGGAGCAATATTTACTGAAAACTGATTAAAAATTCAGCCACACGAGCGCTTTGTATTTCCTGCGATGTTAGCAAATCAATTATTACAACTTGCTGAGTAAATTTTATTAGTTTTATTTCACGGTGGATTAGCAATATTTGCTATTGGTTTGATATATTTACTCTGCAGTTTGTAAAATAATTTAGAAATTCTTTACAGAGCGCATGGTAAATAATGACAGCAAAGTGGATAATGGTTTACAATGCATTTTAAAATTTGCGGATTGAGTAAATTGCAGCGCCTTAATATTTACTATGCACAGAAGCAAACACTCGAAACTCTAGATTGGAAGAGACAGAATTTAATGTTTTAACATATTAAAAACCAATTTTAATGAAACACACATTCTTTATAATTAATCTTTTTTATTCACTTTTCACAAAAGGCCATCGATTTTTCTTAAAATAAAGATGATAATTATCCGAAGATGTAGGATCGAATAAACTTACGAGTGAATTTTGATCAAACATGTTTTTCCTTTATGCAGCCTTAAAAGATATGGAATTGTTGTAATGTTGCTAATAATTAAATTCTCTTCATTTGAGGAACCATTTAATGTTGAGGGAACTGAGTTGGTCCGGTCCTCTAAAGTTGCTTTATAAAATCCTGAAATTAAAACAAGAAAGCAACAAATATAAGTAAAGCCACATAAAGTATTGTAAATTTAATTTGGGTTTACCATATATCATTTCAGCACTTCTATGGTTTAATCCGGAAGGTTATAGCGGTCATTTCTTGCGACGCGAAGTAAGGTTACAAAAAAACTGCAAATGAAGGATAAAAATAAATATAATTTATATATTATTTTATATTTTAATAATTACCATTTTTCGCAACAAATCTGGAAACTAGACGAACTGGCATTTTTGTGGCAATTTGTGTACTGCTTTAAATTCACTTTAAGACTAATTTTAGTTTGAAATTTTAAATAAAATTTGGAGAACAAAATACAAAGTCGGGTAGAATAAATGATTTGATTGGTTATAATCTCCCCGCAAAAATTGTTTTACAAAGTGCAAAGTAAATATTGAAAAGTGTTTTAATATTTTAAAAACACTTTGCAATTTATTCTCAACGAAAAAAACAATTTTTTTTAATTTTTAATATGTTTGCATTGAAAATGATATATTTAAACTGCGCAGCTCAAATTTACCTAGCAGCATTGTAATATCATTAATTTAATTTGTCATCAGACGGTGCTCAGCAATAATTTTAATATTTAAAAATGCACTGTAAATATTGCACTGCAAATTTTACAAGGTTCGTACTTAATTAAGACATTATTGGTAATAATTGCAAATTTGGGTTTACACAGCAAAATGTGTAAATATCTCCGCGCTATTTTTTTCAGTGAAGAATATCATCATGGACGCATTACTTAAGGCGCAAAGTGCGAGGGGCCAGGAATTGGTAATACTAATCGCTAACGTGCGACGATATGACGGTAGACCCAAGACGACCAAACTCACAAGGATATAAAAACTTTATACCACAAATATTGTGAAGATGACGAGAGATTAATCGCAGATGAAAACATCATGCTGCCAGGACAGTATCTGGAAGAAAGGAAGAAAATACAACGCGCGTAGTAAAAAGCAATTGAGGACATCAATAATTGCGTGGCACAGCTACCCGTCAATCTATCATAAACTACACCACTAATCAGTTCAACGAAGAATACATCGGAGCACGACGAAAAACGAGACAGGTTAGAACAGCCAAAAGAGGATCAATTGAACATCGGATCCAGTAATCCTTTGGAAAAGTTAGAAGAACACGATCCAAGTGATCCCGATACGCCATCATTCAAAAAGTCCAGGGAGGGACCCAGAATCGAAAACATAGCATAAACCGATTTAAAACAAACATCAATTACAGGAGATCGCCAAACTAATTCATCCGGAACTGGCCTGAATTTACCGCAAAATAACTGGCCTGAATTTATGAATACCATAAATACTTCATTGAAGATTACTATGGAACCCTAACAAATGAGGTAGAGGCATTAGTAATAAAACTACACCAGAGGATCAATCAAGAGAAGGCAGAGAGCCGGCAGCCACATCCACATTACAATCATTAAACCTACCAAAGATGGAAATACCAACGTTCTATGAACGCGAATATGAAAACTGGCATGCATTCATTTGCACGGCTCGTTCATCAAAATAGCCAACTATCGAATACACTGAAGCGGTGACTATGAGACGGCATGAGAAATCATACAGGCCACATATAACAACGAACGGCTGTTAGCCTCATCCTACTTCAATGCTATATTATCATTGCATAATACACAACATTCAACAGCATCCAATATCAGAACGCTACACGATACGGTGGTGGAGATGTTGCACAGCATCAACAACTTGAAGCTAGATAAACCCTTTGAAGCCCTTTGAATCATACACCTCGTGATGAAAAAATTGGTCGCAGTCCTTCCACGAGAAATTCCTAAACTGGATTCTTGCCTAAAATTTTTGACAAGAAGATTCCAATCACTGGAGGCGGCGGATAAATATGTACAATGAGACTGATTGCGGGTATTGTGGAGGTAGGCATCATTCTCTCAAGGAGTGCATTCCTTTTTAAAATCTGTCCATCAAACGAAGAATCGATTTTGTGAATCGTGAGGAAATTTGAACGAAATGTCTAGCACATAGCTCAAAAACAGTGAGCAGCGAGAGACCCGGATGCACCAGTTGCAGTAATCGACATCAACATTTATTGCATGAGCCAGATCCAAGGCCTGCAAAAACGGTATCTGTCAGCATGTTGAATGGCAATCAAATAAATGGCTGTTGTAATAATCAACTCTATCTGCGGAAAGCCGATCCATGTACAAACGTTAATAGATCAGGGGCCCCAGGTCTCTCTAATTAGGATAGGATCTCAGGAGTTGAAGCTAATACAACTAACAAGGCAAATGCGAGTGACAAGATTTGCCTTCAAGGTCGCCGCATACGTGCTACCAAGGATCACCACAAACATCCCAGAACAACCGATCGCCAGAAGGTCTGACGAAAAATGGAGTAGATTACGTTTAGCGGATCCAAATTTTGATCGCCCGGCACCAATTAACCTACTGTTCGGGGCGGATGTGTACAGCGACTTTATCGGAAACCAAACAATTAGAGGAAGACCAAGCGCTATAAGCACAAGCTTGGGATGGATAATCTACGGCTCTTCACAAAGCACAATCCAACAGCAGATCGTAGCAGCTCATACGATTCATAAGACAGAAGGAAACATGGAGAAATTTTGGGAATTAGAAGAGGTTCCGAAAGACAGTAAAAACTGGTTGGTAGAGGAATCTTCATGCGAAACAATGTTCAAGCAAACCACCAAGCAAGGGCTGATATAGGGTACAATGGCCATTCTATCTGTCAAAAAAAATTTATCTGTCATCATAAAGCACTCCAGAGTTTAGGAAATTTTATCTAACCCATCATGTAGTAGTCAAGAAAACAACAGATGATATCAAAATTCGCGAGGTGTTTCATGCTTCGATGAGAACATCCACAGGCATCAGCCTGAATGAGTCAGCCCTCCACTACAGAATGACCTATGTGCATCTCTTAGATGGAGAAAGCATTAGACAGTGTTCGCGGCAGACATCAAAAACATGTATCGGCAAATATTAGTTCAAGCGCAGCATCAGAAATACCAACAAATTTTATGAAGAGAAAGCGATCGTCATCCAATAGGTGAATATCAATTAACCACAATAACATATGGAACATCTGCCGCACCATATCTGGCGATTCGTACATTACATCAAGGCAAGCCATATTCTAAAGCATGACTTCTATGGTGACGACGTTTTGACCGGCGCAGATACACTGGAAGAAGGAGTACAAGTGAAAGCACAGCTTATCGCGTTACTTCATCAAGGGGGAATGGAATTGAGTAAGTGGTCAAGCAATCATCCTGATCTATTAAAGTGATTACACAAGGATGAGATCTTGAGCGGCAATCTTACCATCGCGGATGCACAATCAATCAAAACCGTAGAGATAGGCTATAGTCCGTCAGCTGATTGCTTCATATTCCAAGTACGGTTACCACCGAATAACAAGAAAATAACGGAACACCAGTTCTTGTCGGAAATGTCTAAAACCTTTGACCCTTTGGGATGGCTGGCACCATTAATCATCGCTTGTAAAATAATGTTAATAATGGCTATGGAGTCTCGATCTAGGCTGGGACGAAGAGCCAAAAAACCAGCAGAAACAGATAGACGCTGGGATCAACTCAAGCGGCAAATACCCCGCTATCTCAACTACGCGGAAGACAACTGTACGTTCCAATTTCAAGGATTCTGTGATGCGTCCGAGTATGCCTACGCGGCTATACTGTATAGCAAACGCACCATCATGGGCAAAGTACAATCCATCTTTTGACTGCGAAAACCAGGGTAGCACCGGTAAAATCAAAATTGACGATACCTCGACTCGAGTTATGCGGCGCGGTACTGTTAAGTCGGTTAGTTCAACAAGCAAAAAAGGGGCCTGGAGGTTAACATAAGTGCAACAACGTTATGATCCGATTCCATGATTACGCTGACATGGATTCAAAAACCATCATCATCTTGGAATTCAATTGTCGCACCTCGAGTGGCAGAGATTCAGCAGGATACGAGCATCCAGTCATGGCATTATATCCGGTCAGAAGACAATCTAGCCGATTGTGCTTCCCGCGGAGTACCTCAATGAAATTAGTGACACTCCAGAGCTGGTGGAATGGCCTGGAGTTCTTGCAGCCTGCATTTACAACAAGCGACGGTGTAGAATACGAAACAGCTGAGGAGAAGAAAACATGGTCACCACACATCTGCAAGTGAAAAATATAGTCTCCAATCCAAACCTTAATCCAAAGACAACCATCCCTCAGATCGCTCATACGAATAACAATTCAGATATTAAGAAGGCGAAAAACAGAATTTGCAGCAGAACATCGCTACTGAGACAAGATAAACAAATCAATAAATATAGCAGAATGATTTCGCTCAACCCATTCCTCGACCAGGGAAACATAATTCGGGTCAGTGGAAGGTTAGAAATCTCGTCCCTATCGTATGAGAAAAAACATCCTGCTATGCGTCAGAGGCATAGAGGCGTGCACAGGCGTTCAAGCAGTCAACATAATAATCAACAATGTATTCACTGCCATCGATTCAAAGTCGCAACCACAGAACAACTAATGGGATATTTGCCAAATCCCCGCGTTACTGTATCACGCCCATTCACCCACACTGGAATCGACTACGCCGGCCCAATTCAAATTTCGATTCAAGCAAAGGATCACAGTGGATATAATTTGCAAATCCAGAATACAAACCGTCGCATTAGAACATTATGGCTTCATAAAATTACACCCAGGTTGTATTTTTAGAAGCAAAGCTGTGCACCTCTATGCAGTCAGCACCAAAGGCAGCGAGAGAAACGGGTCCTTTATTCCTGCGTTTAACAGCTCATTAGCTCAATAGTGACCGGATGGAAAGTGTAACACATGCAGATTATATTTTTTTATATATGTTTCTGTATACTCGCCACATTAGGTTTTTTAGCGTTGCATATTGGAATTTGGCCTGATTTATTGAATAATACAGATTGAACAGCATAGGCGCGAGTGCATCACCCTGTCGAACACCAGATGTTATTTCAAAGGAGTCTGACACAGATCCTTCAATTACGATTCTACATACAGACCCGGAAGTTGTTAATTTACACAGAGAAACGAGTTTCTCTGGGATTCCCAGGCATATGAGCACGGCCCATAGGTTGTCGCGGTTTGTACTGTCATACGCCTGTCTGAAGTCTATATGTAGTTGATGTATGGTTATGTTGTACTCCCAACATTTTTCAAGATCATCCTCATGGTCAGTGGTCGATCAGTTGGTGCGAAAGCCACATTGATGCCGCGAAAGTTTTCACATTTAACACGGTCCCCTTTTTTTATGCTGGAGATATTCTGCTAGAGTGCTTCTGGTGTTGCGAGCCAACCAATTTTCACGAAGCGTTCCTTTATTATCGACGGCCCTTCGGCATTGATCATCGAACCCATCATTGCATGGCCTCGGAGGTCTTCTTCCGATTTTATTTTGCGCCGCGGTGGTTATGGCTGACTGTATATCGTGCCACTGCTTCTGAATGTAAGAAGGAGCTTCTTCGTTGTTATGGGGCTGCTCTAAATAATTTGTGATAGCTGATTGGTAACTCTGCAGTGACGCTTGGTCTTTTAGAGCATCTATATTTCATGGAACGGTCTTTTGTGCTTGTCTGTTAAACGTAGATGACAGTTTGCACTTATACTAGAATATGACAAGCATGTGATCACTGTCCATGTCTGCACCTCTGTAGGATCTAACGTCAGATATGCTGTTGGAGTGTCTCTTGGACACCATGACGTGATCGATTTGGTTTTCCGTTCTTCCATCATTCGATCTCCACGTTACTTAGTGGATTCTCTTATGTTGGGAAAAACGTATTTGAAACAACTAAGTTGTACGTTATTGCCAGGTCGGTGACGCGTTGGCCGTTGTTGTTACTAGTTAGGTGCAGGCTGTTGGGACCGATTTGCAATGAATTTTCTGCACTCCTGCCGATTTTTGCATTAAAGTCGCCCACGATGATTTTAATGTCGTGGTCCGGTATTTTGTTGATGACTTCCTCGAGCTCGCCAAAGAATAGATCTTTTATGTCATCAGATTTATCTTTGGTGGGTGCATGCACATTAACGATCGGGATGTTAAATTTCTTAGTGCGAAGTCTGACTGTGCATATCCGCATGTTTATAGGGCGGAAATCGATGATATGGTGTTTCACACGCCGATGGACGAGGAAGCCAACTCAAAATTTTCCTCCGTTCTGATGGCCGCTGTAATGAAGAGTGTAACCATTGGTGGTGTCATGGATCCCACTCCCAGACCATCTAAGCTTTTGTGGTGCAAGTACGTCTAATGATGTAACTCTTTGCTTGGTTCGAAAGGTTCTGGAGATCTCCAGGTCTTAAGAGGCTAAGCACGTTCCATGTTCCCATTTTTAGAGCGTTGTCCGTGTACAACTTCCGAGGTCGAGTTTGTAATGAATCCGATATGGTAATCCGAGGCCTTTGTTTACGGTTCATAACTTAAATATTTTTATGAGGGAAGGTTGTTGGCCTGCCGCTCAACCCGCGTATTACGTCGACTGGCACGGTGGTGTTTAAAAATACAGGGGTTCAACTTTAAAATCCATTATAAAAAGTGCTCAGAAAATATTGTGCCCGACGCTTTGTCACGAATCAATGCTGATGGATTGATTGTAAACACCAATCTCAATAAACATATAATTGATCTTACAACATGTTGTGTTGATCTTAATTCAGAGTCCTTTAATGAGGCTGAATATCAAGAGTTTCTGAGAAAAATGAAAAATAATCACGATACTCATCTCAGTTTAAAGTGAGTAACGATCGAATATTTTAAAATTCTGCTTTTGGATCTTATGACTCGTTTTCTGATATTCAACACTGGAAATTTTTTATACCCAAGCCATTAATCATCTCGCTTATTACCGATGCTCATTGCCCGCCTTCAGCTTCTCATTTTGGAATCGCTATAAAACTTTAGAATACCTGCGGAGAAATGTTTACTAGCCAGGAGTGTGCAAAGATGTAACTGACTTTATAAAGTCAGTTGAAGCCGGGTCACTTAATAACTCGTCCTAATATGGGAAATTAAATTACCTGGGAAAGAATTTATTTCGACTTCCTTGGTCCATATCCCAGATCTAAATTGGGGAATTGCTTTTTATTTGTTGTACTCAACCAATATTCCAGGTTCACTTTACTAAAACCACTGCGGACGCAACATCTAAGAACGTAACTACCTGATTGATATGTTTTCGGTGCCCGAGTCCATAATAAGCGATAACGGAGTTCAGTTTACTTCGAATCTCTTCAAATGGTTTCTGGATGAACATGGTATTCATCATATTCGAACATATCAGTTTTTTCTCTATCCGATATGTCGGAACGCGTATACCGTTCCATTTTGACAGCGATTCGATCGTATCTGCGCGATAATCATCAAAACTGGGACACTCATATTAGCTCTATAGCTCTTGCTCTACGTAACTCTATCCATCAAACCACAAACCAAACCTCTCATTTTATAATGTTTGGCCAACCTCATGTGAGACATGGTTCGCACTACCCACCGTTTAAAAACTCTACACAATTTTGGAGGACAAGATCTAGGAATTCGAACCGCGATCGTGTGTTGTTATTGAACCGATCATTCTGCTAGCGGCGTTAGGTAACCCAAAATGGAGGCCTTCTGTTTGCTACGGGTGTTTGTCCAAACTTTTACGGTTGATGATCTCCTTATCGTTTAGTGGTTTGTGGTCTGACATTATCCATTCGCCGTTTTTGTTAGTTTTATTTCTCCAGAAGTGTAATGGTACCGGATTTATAATCAATTCTTGCCTTCTTTTGGGCCATTTATTCGGATCCTAGTATTCCATCGAAATTTTTGTGGAATTTTAGCTCGTAATACGATATTTTGGGCAATTGTGTCCAAAAAATGGTTTTTCATTTTTTTGTTACTTTCTGTATCCCTAAAATATTTTTTACCGCTGAGGGTTTGGATATTAGTAGGTGACAAGGTATTATGTTTGGTTTTATTATATTTTTTTTCGACAGTGTCCATTAAAATTTTGATGTGGGTTTTGGTGAGAGTATTATAACATTTTATGTATGGAAGGAAATTTAACTTTCCGAGTCGGAATCCTGATCCACCGAAAAATGCAGAAAGAACACAACAGAACGTTGCAGGAAGAACACAACCATAATATACTTGCGGCGAAAAACCACCTTGAATGTATTGAGATAACCTTGAATGTCGTGGAAAAGATACCTGAGATGGCTGAATGGGTTTCAGTTCCTAGTGCAAATTTAGGCAACGCAAGAAGTTTACCAACTATATCAATGAAAAACACTGAGAGACAGTAGCGTACGTATGGCGTAATAAGTCAAATACAAAACGGATAATTATCTCATCAAAAGGTAACGATGTCAGCCTATCGATGGAAGCATTTGGCAAGAAAATGAACAAATTTATACGATCCGGTATAGGCGCGGGTCTCGTAACCATCAAACCGTACTTGGAAGGGATTACTTAAAGTAGTTATCTTTATTGTTAGCTCGGAGCTTGATGGTAACCGAAAATTTTTTAATGTTCTATATAGAATAGGTGCGAAAAATATAAAAAGACCGCTCGTTGGGTGTCAGATGTTAAACCGGCAATTAAAAAATGATGCTAAACTAAATCCAACAAAGTGTTTTAACAGACAGCGATACAATTATATTGCAAAGAATTCGGCACGCGCAGAGGCTAACAAAGGCTCAGCATAATGCCTGCTATAGTCAGAGGTGCTACAGGCTGCTCTGAGAATCACAATATTGCTAATACTATTTCTGAACCTGGTGAACTAACTTTTAGTCAGTTTGCACAAATCAAGAAAAGTGGTAAACCTTGTGCCTTAGAATGACCTGAATGAATGAACAGGGAAAACTTAAGACGTTTACGTTTAATGGGAATGTCAATAACGATCTAACTATAGTCAATGGAGCCTTGTTGGGTAATTCGTAAATTACATGATTCTTCGGCAAAATTACTGGATGCTTAGTCGAATAGGGGAGTGATTCATTTACACACTGTAATGGCATGATGTGCCATTACAGTGTGTAAATGAATCAAGCAATGGTAGTAGACGGTTTGCTGGCAATGAAGCTCCTTTACTTAGAATTTGTAATTCTGTCTTAAAGGCAAGTTTTTGTACATTGTGAACTATGATGATTTTTGCATCATTTATCTCTGCTGGCGTGATGAAATTGTGTTTAAGAGTTTTCGATGATGCATCAGTCTGCCAAATCTCAGTATAAATAGCATTATTTTTAGAATTTTGATCGACGACGAAAATTTATTAAGAAGCGTTTGATTTGTATCGTCATCCTGTGTAGTCTTTGTACATACACGAAAATAATTTTTTCTCTCTTCGGTTGCTTCGTGGTCGATTAGGGTGTTAGTTGCTCTGGATTTTGGCCAGGTTATTTGAGGTTCCTTCAGCCATGGTGGTCCTCTGGATATTAACCCAGCAGAATTACATTTTGATTCCACATGGTACCAATTATCTCTTGGAATGTTCTCGATAATTTTTGATGTCCTGTTTCCTACGAATGTCTTCCACCTTCTTGGTACATCGGGCAGCCAGTGAAAGACGATCATGGAATCTGTCCAAGCAAAAATTGGTACGTTACCGTTCTGTTGCACTTTGGTACAAATTTTACTAATTTACAACTCTTGACTGTTCGATTTCCATTTTCGTAGATTGAGTCCATTCTTTTGTAATATTACATAAATTTATTTTATCTTTAAGTTTTATGGCTTCTTGAATGGTGGCACTACCCGTTAATAAGTCATCGATATAAAAATCGGTAGATATCACATGCGCCGCCTTTGGATATAACAGACAGTCATTTTCAGCTGATTTCTTAAGGGTTTTTACTGCTAATATGGTGCACAAGCAGTTCCATATATCTCGGTGTTAAGCTTAAGAACTCTGATGCTCTCCTTTTGGTTTTCATGCCATAGAATTAGTTGAAAATTGGCCTCTTCAGGATTGCCCAGGATTTGTCTATACATTTCCGAAACTTCATGGTTATAGTGGACAAATCCTTTTGTAAATTCAGCCCAATTTGCAATACATCATCCAGGGATACTCCGTTGCTGGTTTTACAGAATGCATCGAACTCAACTCGCAATTTCGGTGTACTACTTGTTAACTTTAGTACGGCATGATGAGGCAGGTAGTATCTTTGATAGTCTTCTGTAGGTAAGTCGGAAAATGGTATGGGCATCATGTGTCCGAGTGCGATATACTCGTCGACGAATGCTTTATAGGCATCACTGAATTCTGGCGATCGTTCAAATTTTCTTTCCATAGCGAATAGTCTCTGCTGTGCTGCTTCGAATAATCTGCCTAACTCTTGTCGATTTTTGAAAGGAAGCCTTACAATAAATTGTTCTTTTGCATTTCTAGTCATGCTGTTCTCGTAAAACGTTTCACATGAATTCGCAGGTAATATTTCCGGATTAAAGACAGGACCTGGTTCTTCGATTTCGCAAAACTTTCTTAATTCTCGATTTAAATCGTCGTTAAGCTATTGATTCCAGGATTCGATGATTGCGTGCATGATGAGAATAAGTTGGGTTTCATTTTCAAGATTACCTGCAACTAACCAATTAAGTTTTGAGGATTGAAGTAGTGAAACATGAGCGAGTTTAAAATTTCAAAAATACATCAGCCCCAAGAAGAACATCGATAAGATGGATCGAAACGTGAACTAATGGTCATATTGATTTTTCCGTTTGTGTGTCCAGCTGATGTGGATGCTAAACCATGTGCTGATTGATCACGCGAATGTTAATTTAATATAGCGTGATGGGTCGAAGTTGATTGATGGGAACTTTCAGGAATATCGGTTTCGCCTTGGTGAAAAAGTGTGTGATGACGCTCACTGCAAATGAGACAAGATGTCCTATTAAAGCATTTTACACTTGAATGTCCCTTCTTTAAGCAATTACGACATAACTGCTTCTCTGTTACTAGTTTTATTCTAGATTACATGTTTCGGTTTTTAAAGTCTGGACATCTAAACAAGGAGTGCTGTTGCTTACATAATATAATTATGTAAGTGTTGTGAGACGTATTAGCAACTACAAATGTTTTTGCACTTGGTTTGTAAAGTTGCTTTCTTAGTTGTGGCATCACACAGATTTCTAGTGCATCGCACCTTTTATCGATAAAACTATTGAATGTTGGATAGTCTCTACCTGAAAGTGTTGATTGCAATTAACAATAAAAAAAACTTTGATTTTGTTTAATTTGTTTTTTATTCCGGTTTATTGAACGAAAACAGAATTTGACATTCACTCTGCCCTGTCGCAAAGTACCAACTAAAAAATAATTTCTCCACAGCAGTAATGATGTACTAAAAGTGGTTTTCATCGTTTACGCTATCAACTTTAATTTTGACATTTCGATCCGACTGGCAATGTTATTGATTTTTTTTCTGTGTTTCGATACAATAGAATGTTTATGTGGTCGTTTGAGTAGTTCACTCTGCAGTGATGGATTTTGATGAAACTGAACACTACTCACCAAATCATTTGGCCATAAATGTTTCGACTCTTTGTCAATGTTTCCTAACAAAATATGAATAAGCCACGGATCACGTAAATCAGCGTTTGGTCCCAATACTCGTTGTCTGCGAGTTATCTCATCAGCTGTATCGCAAATTCGTCGCGAATCCTTCCCGTTGGCAGAAACACATGGCTTTTGGTCAAAACATGTTTGAATTAACGACGAAACAATGGGTGTAAATTAATTGTATCGGTTACATAATTTATCCCGATATAATTATTTTCCCGCTTCGATATAATTATTTTCCAATATAAGGATATGCCTTATTAAAGTAGCAGCTTCATCTTTTAGCAAGCCTTTTAGCATTTGTAATTTGTGCACCTTGCAAATTTTTTGATTGTAATGCACCAGAGTCTTAAATAAGTCATGGAATGAGGCCCAATATTTATAGTCGCCTGAGAATGGCTCTATATTAATTTTTGGTAAACGAGCATGCTGCGACGTATTAAGCTCCCTCAAAGAAAGTTTGTGTCTGTTCCAGAAATTGTTCAAAGGTGGTATTCAAACCATGTGCATTATTAGATTCACCTCGCCCATGTCTAGTACAAGCACAAGTTAATAACTCTCGCGCTTGTAAATACGTTTCTTCAACTACAACAAGAATCGCTTTGTACGCTGAATTATCGAATAACTGTAGTTCAGGCTAATTGAAAATTTCATAACGGTTTTCAAGAAGTTCTCGCCGAGCTTTTATTACTTCAAAGGTTGTAATCCCAGCTATTCCTTCAGCAAAACGTAATATATTCTTCATTGATGTGTGCGGCTGATCACACAACATTACTAATTTTTCGGTCTTTTCCTTCTAATTTATAGTATACCTTCACAATGTTATGACCACAAGGTTGCATAAAATAATTGTCACGCAATAGAGATTTCGATAATCAAATTTCTCGCGGATTTTATTGATTGCAATATATATATATATAAAGTTTTACTATAGCTGAGTACCTGAGTGGTCAAAACATTGTGTGATTATATAGACGGAAATGACCGAAAAATTAGTAATGTTGCGTGATCGGGCGCACACATCAATGAAGAATATATTACGATTTGCTGAAGGAATAACTGAGATTATAACCTTTGAAGCAATAAAAGCTCGGCGCGAATTTCTTGAAAACCGTTATGCAATTTTCAATGAGCTGGAACTACAGTTACATATTTTGGACATCTAGTAACCACAGGATCACGTTCGAGAAATCAAACTTGCCACAGACTATTACCTCACAAGGGAAATAATTCTATGATTTGTCATTAATAAAGATTACTGCGGGATGATTTGCTAGACATTCGGATGGTTCTTTGGATGATGTAGAAGCACTTCAAAAATAGATTCAATTGATGAAATTGATGCTGCTTTGGAGCTAATCGCAATACGGTTAATCAATATCTGCAATAACTCAATTCTGAAGTAGCAAAAGAATTAAAATTAACACTCCCTAGAGGGGTATAACATCATTAATGGCTTAAGTGTTTTAAGCTAAGTAAAATTAGTTTCCAACATATAAAGCATCACCGAATGTATCACCTTGATGTAAAAGTAATATCTGGCTAACACCACGAATAAACCAAAACTTCATATAGAAATCGCTGTATGTATGCGTTTAACACAATAAAATTCAATGTTATGAAGAAGTTGATTAATACGTAGAGCAAACTAATAATTCGCTAAAGCATTGTGATTATACTTTGTATGTATAAGTTCAAAGTAATTTTGAATATTATAGTTGAGTTTCGTAGTTTGGTCACTGCAATCTGATGAGAGATCATCATTAGTTTGAAACCAAACATTCTGGCAACCTCACCTTAATATACCTGGCTATCACCCAGAATAACACAAAACTAAGTTATGAATTGTATGTTAAAAAAGTGTTGTCTAAAATTTTATAACTCTAAGGCTGTGTCCCAAACACCGACTTATTACAGACTTGTTTGCTTATTTTCCGCCATCTTGAATAAGTCGGTCAAGAAAAAATTTCCTTGACATGTTGGTCGTTGCCACTAGATTTGAAAAAAAAACTGCATGATTACATTTAGTCAAGGCACATTTTTGGAGATATTTCTGTGTAGACATACTTATTCAAATAAGTCTGCTCGCGAGGTGACTTATTTGAATAAGTCGGTGTCCACAAATAAGTCGGTGTTTGGGACACAGCATAAATCCATTTCTTCTATATATTTTACTGTCAACCAGTTTTAATAATTAAGATTTCTTTAAGCTGGCTGAACTTTTCATTTCGTGAACGACTTATCCAAATATATAAAACTTAGTCCCCCTCAAACCTGTTGATCGAATTTATTATGCACCACGTAAAACCTAAAGCATTTATTTGCCTGATTCACCCCCATTTTCAAATTTCCCTTCTCTAAATTAAACGGAGAGTAAAAAGTTTTGTTGATTTTTCAGACGGCGGCTACAACAACAACAAAAAATTCAATTACTACAAAACATATTACATATTTAAACATGACATAAATGGTCGATTAATGTTGCACCCCTTAGGGTAATATCAGGTTTGAGTGTGAAAACCAAATTAAATTTATATTGTGTAAATCGATCCATTTACCCGAGTACAGTGAAAATTCATTATTTAACTGGATCTACTATTTTTATCACCAATTATACACGACAAATTAATTATTAAAGTAACATAATACGTAAACACCTAATTACCATAAAATGTTAACCTTTTAAGTTTCTTATTTATTTATCTCCTTAAATAATTAATTATGTCGGTATTTAGTCAAAATAATCGTATTAAGTTACAAAATATTGTAGAAAACTCATTCCAGCAGGTAACCAACAACAATAATAGTTATTAGTGAAATTTTGTTGTTGTATACAACCTCCTTAAAGTTAAATATTTTTTATGACAAATTTTACTGTATACGTAAAGCAGCGACTAAGAGAAGAAAAGCTTTTTCAAGCTGTGTTATTTTACTTGTTCATCTTGATGTATGTATGTGTGTATGGGTGTGTGTCTGTATAATCTGTTTATATACAGCGTATCGTTCCTGGAAAATATATATATATATATATATATATATATATATATATATATATATATATATATATATATATATGTGTACGAAAGACATTAAAATGAGTACACCAAAATAATGTTTTTCTTTTAACCCCAAATCCAAAATCGTTTATCGTACCATCGCGTAGTCTCTCATCTCTTGGTTGACCCCGCATGATGCAAAAAAGGGAGAAATATTTCATTTTTCGTGTAATTTTCATTTTTTCGTACGTACATTTTTAATTCTTATTTTATTAAAAAAATAAAATTGGTAAAAAAGCTCGGAAGAAAAAATAAAGCTCGGGCGTAATGTATAGATATATAGACAAAGATAAATAAAAGAAAATATTCAAATAAAGCAGAAACAAAATGAAATTAAGAAAATGGAAAATAATAAAGTTTTACTTTTAAATTTTAATTAAGTTTAATTTGGGAACTTTTTTTTTTTGCTGTGCTTTAACCTTTGGTGGTGGTGATGTGTATACATCTTTGTTTTGTATGCCTCGCTTTGGTGCTAAATATTTATTACAAAGTGACGCGGGCTGAAAAGTTATTTGCAACGTGAAATTGAATTTGTTTAATAAGAAAATCTTGTTTGGAAAAGTTTTTTTTTTAATTTTCTGCTTTTTTTTTATTTATTTGCAGACTTACGGCATTGAAACGATTGGAAACGCAATTTACACGAAAATTTATGGTGAGCGATTTTTATTTTTCCTTTGATTGATAACTTGTTTAGCATTAATCAATACGGGAGGTGAGATATATTTAAAAAAAATAAAAATTTGGAAGATTTGAAGAATTTGACATGTCGTAAAGATTATTTTAAATTTGGGCCATCTTTACGTGGTGTATTATAATAAATACCGCACATATTGGTCCTTTTTTAATTTGTTGTAAATCGGCAACTGTGATACAGTTACCTAAAATTGTTATTGAACCATACTTATCCTTATTATATTGAGAAATTGTGCGGGTTTTGTGAATGTATAATCTCCGGAGTTCAGATTTTGGTCTTTAATAAATATCCTTGTGTTTAAACTGCCACCAGCGTGAGAAAAATCGATTCATGTCTATGAACAGACTTGACGATTTAAAATTGTATTCTTCTTGTTAAAAAGATTTAATTGTGGTTCGTAAAGATACAACAACAGATTTAAATTCTTTCACAACTCCTCAAATTTGGCATAATTGCGCTGATAATTAATTGAGCAAATTTGATTTTCAACTCACATAAATAAACGTTGCGGAGTTCTGATTGATTAGCAGATCTACGCTGGAGTCCAAAGTGTTTTTAAATATGAAAAAAGAAATTTTCTCAAGGTGGGAGAAAAAAATAAGTTTATGAGTATTTTGTGTTGGAACAACTTGTGACCATGTCCGCGAACCACAATATCCAAACCGGATGTCTTTGTGGTAAACTACATTTTCATTTTATTTTCCGGCACGTAAACAAACAAAGATGATGGCTTGCCGCGACACGCGTGCACGCGACGCGACATACAGTTGTGCATACGGAAAACATGGAAACTCGATTCCCGCAACTTCCAACGACTGGCCGTGTGATTTGTTGATGGTCCTATCGAATGCCAGACGGAGGGCAATTACAGCCGTTTTAACTGAATGGCAAGTCCGTTGGAACCATCGGGATGCGCGGAATCAAAACATCCTCGCGTTTGTACTTTGCCATAAGCTTTTTCACAGCCAGTCTCGTTCTATTGCACATTCGAGGTTGATTGATGTTACGCAACATGATGATGACTGATGAAGTTTCGCACTATGTTCGGAAAAACACGTCGAATGAACTCTTCCTTCGATACGGTCAACTGGCAGAAACCAGTGGGCAATGTAATGAATTCGATCGAGATGTCAACTGCAATTTTCTCATTACCGATGTCCAATAATTTCTTCGTTGACACATCTGCCGTTTGATATTGTTCCAAAAATACTCGCATTTTAGTTGTCAATAGGAGTTTATCGCCGCTACAAATTCGTCAGCTGGAGTTGACGTGGTATAGCACGAAGAATTTTGACTAAAATGCCAGATAACAGCACCTCCAGTGACCTTTTGTGCGGGATCGTACATTCGTACCAAACGACCAGTTTGCATCTCTGTAGAATCATTGCCATTGCGCTGATTTTGGCGATGTTACAATTTGGTCTCACGTTAATTTGCATGTTCAATGGCAATTTCAATGTATAGAATGTGCAGTTCATCCGCCTTCTATTAAAGTCGCTATTCCAGATGAAGCCAAAATTACGTCAAAAGCAATGAAACTAAAAACGTTTTATACTCCCTCCGGGAGCATGCAGGAAGTAAATGCCACCAGTACCATTGTTCTCAGCTGTATCCTCAGACAATTCCTATTTATATTTCACCCACAAACCGTTCGGATTCGAAGGGGAACATGTGGATATGATCATCGCAAACTATGTGCGAATTTGATGCGGTGATGAAGATATGACGGAACATTTGAGCTTAGTGTCCCCATGCGAATCAGTGAGTCGCCCACAGATGCCCATCAACGGTTCTAGCAGTTGTTGAAACGACGTCGGACCATGAACATTCTCCAACAACAATCGAACATATTACCATATGTCGTTATTTGGATGTACAGTATAGATGTGGGTCAGAGCGTCTGAAGCAAATACATTTGGATGTCCTTCAACTCGTGTTCCTTGTTTCCGACACTACAGCGATTTAAATAATGGGTTCCATGTGTAGCAGCGTGGCATTTCAGCATAAAGCAAAAAAGAGGTCGTAATCATTTGCTTTAAAAACCGAGAGAAGTTTGTCAATGTTGTCGACTGATACTGAGATACTTCATCGGTTGCATTTGCCACACCGAAAACAGCCATATCGCTGCTTTTGTTAACATATTTACGTGTTTACTTGATCGACTTGACGGAAACACTGTATTCCAGATTGATATGAGCCTCAAAAGCCTTGGATAGTATCGGCGAATGTGGCGCAATCCGATGATTGTCCACCTCAAAATCATACTGTTCGACCTCAACAACTGTAGATCGCCCATTATCCACCACTGATCGCGTAAAATACAATGGGTACCAAGTAGGTCGCGTCTCATGTAACACATACAAAAGTGCTGTGCAACGCCTGAGAGTTAATACTAAACATGAAGATTAGTCAAAATCAAAGAAATTGCAACAGCAACCTATGAATCGCCCACCTCAATATGCAGGGTGCTACAATAGTCGGATCAGAGATATGTGAAAGCATTTCCACCCACATATATATTCTATGTTTGCCAGAACCACACTCGGTCAATGGTCAAATCAGCAGCATGCCTTTTACAGTCGGAGTAGCAACAGGATGCTCTGAGAATCCCAAAACTGCAATTAGTATTCATAGTGTCGGCATTTACATGGTGAAGCTAACTCAGGTTTGTGATAGCCACTGCACGCACATGTGTTAAAATACCATCGGAAGTTCGTTCATTCTACCTATACTTTCAATATACGCCTAATATAATGAACCAATCGAGTACCATCTGTGCAAAATCGAACCGATCCTAGGCTCTCTGTCGGGTCAACAAAAAAACCGATTAACCGATGAAAACGGAAGAAAAGTAGACTACTTCGTGTTGAGTGTTGTGTAAGAGAAAATTGGACATCTAGTGACCAAAGAGTCATCACGTTTGAGTTATCAAACGCGCCACAGAATGGTCCTCTTGCAAGTAGCAAAACTCTGAGATTTGCCATAAAGATAGCTGATTGGGTCTATTTGCTAGACACCTGGTCGGCTCTTGGGACAGTATAGAAATCACTTACTGAAATTAACTCGATAGGCGAAATTGATGACGCAGTTAACCAGTGTGTGCAACAACTCAACTCTCAGAAGAGAGTGGCAAAAAGACGAATTAGATTTGCCGGTGGCAAAGCAAGGCCACCTGAAGTCTTGAATACCATCAGGAAGACAAATGGAGTCGTCACTGATACGTGACATGACACACGAGTGGAGTTACTAAACTCGCTTCTGCCAGACAAAACACCTGACGTTACTGGGCCTCAAGCAGAAATCTGTGAGATCGCCACCAACATCAGTTGGACATCAGATGCTGAAGACCCCCCATTCACGTGGGTGGAGGTCACACTTGACAACTTGAACGCTGAAATAATCCAACTGGCTTGGCCCATTATAGGAACTGGCATAGTAAAATTATTAAACAGCTGCCTGAAGTGTGGCTACTTCCCTATGGTGTGGAAAAAAGGTGAAATGATTATAATCAGGAAACCTGGTCATAGAGATCCACTTTCTCCGAAGTCTTATAGACCAATCATGCTGCTACCTGTCAAGGGAAAACTTCTAAAATGGTTATTAGCATTTCATATTTCTCCACGAATCGAACAGAGCGGACTATTCTCGAACAAAAAATTCAGTTTCCGACGTAGCATGTCTACTGAGGATGCAATAGTACACCTAACAAACACTGTCAAAGCCTAACGTTCGAAATATGTTATGGGTATATTCTTGGACATTGTCGGAGGATTCGATAACTTAACGTGGCCAACCTAGTGTCATTGCAAGTCTATCAGTATATAATCGCCCCAAGAACATTATGAATGTTTTTAAGAGCTACTTTAGCGAACGATCCGCAGTAGTCAGAGACATATATGGTTCTGTATCAAAACAAATAACAAAAGGATGCCCTCAGTGCTCAATCCTAGGTCCCTTAGTCTGGAACATTCTGTTTAACACGAGAATGATGAATAACATGGACGAAATAGCATTCGCAGATGATAAAGTCATTCTGGTGCATGACAATTCGAGGCTTGAACTTCAGCGCCAGGGTCAAATTGCCATTAACAATATAGTACAATGGTGCGATTTAAATAAAATGTCACTATCTGCAGAGAAAACAGTGATGCTGCAGCTTAAAGGCAAATTAGACTCAAATCGACCTCTAACGGTCGAAACATGAAAATGGTCAAGTGCGCTAGATATCTTGAAGTTGACATCGATGAACGAATGAGAGTAGCATCTCACGTACTACGGGTCTGTGAAAACGCCAAAAAACTATTCCACTCATTGGCGAGAATGTCAAGAGAGGGACCGAGGGCGGAGGCGCTCTTCACGCATGCAGCGGCTGGGTGGTACGACAGGTAAAACTGTCACCATACCAGATCATTGGAAAGTGCTCAGAGGAATATCCTACTAGGAGTAACAGAGGCCTACCGGGCAGTGTCTAAAGATGCTGTTGTGGTTCTGGCCAGAGTGCTCCGGCAGTACGTACAATTTTTGAATTGTAACGGCTAAAAGTACTGGCACTATACACACTATACACACTGATACACATTTTTAAATAATTCTTAGTTTAAGGTTAAACCTAAGTATAAGAATTGACGAAAAATTTTCCCGGAATGTTGACTACTATGTTTTTCCCGGAATGTTGACTATAATGAATAAAAAAAAAAATTCAATGGGTATCCGTCATTGCCTGTGATGGTGTCTGCAATCAGGTCTCTCGGGTGCCGCTTGAGTCGTTGTTGAAAACTCCGCAAGATCCAAGGATCATATTCTTAGTCACCACTATAGTTTGCAAAATTACCGACTTTTGTAATTACCGGTAATTCGGTAAATTTTTCTGAAAAATCCGATTAACCGGGGTTTTACCGGTAATTATAAATTTAAAAAAACAGCAAAAACTAGAGAAATAACGCACTCAATAATATTTTATTTCTAAATATATGTAAATATACATACTTTTTAAATTTTAGCAATTCAAATGAAATTAATTAAAATAATTATTAATAATTAAAAATATATTCATTTATTTTAAATAAAATGTAAACACTACTATGCCAATTCCCTTAATTCTCTAAAAGTTCTTTTTGCGTAATGAAATAGCCTCGTAAAAAACACATCGTATCCATGCTGTCGTCATTTAAATTTGATCTAAATTTCGAACAGATCAGACCAGCCGCTGAAAAGCACACTCCGATTCGGCACTGTCGGACGAATGGTCAGAATTTGAGTAAATACCAATTTTAAATATTTACCTCTAATGTTCTGTTCTTGAAAGAAGTCCATCTCTCTTTTTATCACATTCAATAACTCTTTAGGAATATCTGGAGCATGTGTTTCTAAAAGAGATTTATTAATTTATTAAAGTAGCGGCTTCTGTAAATTCAACTTCTGGTTCTGTTGAAGTGGAGAATTTTTGAATTAATTCAACGATTTTTTTGATAATACCTTCGCTAGTTCTGTTGAATATTTGACATTCATCGTCTTTCTCGCTTGATGGGTCATGGAGATATTGTAATATGTCAGAATAAATATTCCCTCCTTCCTTAATGCTCGCATTTCTTAAGCTCTTTGCCTAATTTTATATTTGTTCACTAATCTCATCTAGCATAAACTTTAAGATTTGATCCGCTACATACAAATTTACATCTTACGGTAAAGTGCTTCTGCAGCGACTTTTACTGCCTGCAATGTTGCGATCGTAGATCCAAGTAAATCTATTTCATCTTTTGTGAAAATGAAACTAGATTTAAAGTCGATTAAACTTTTCCTTATGTATTTATTTACTTTATAAAATCGCTCTAGCATTACTAAGAGACTATTCCATCAGGTTTTGTATTCAATGATTAAGAACACTTCTTTTATGTTTTTCTGTAGATTATCGCTTTTTGTAGGAGACCTACGTAACATTACAACAATTTTTCTAATTTTTTCGATTAAAGAACTAATCGATTCATATTGAATCACAGTGGCCATAGTTATTTCTTCGATTATTTCTAAACCATCAATTAGAAGAGTAATTTCGTATATATCTATGTTAAAAATTGGGACATTGGCGTGTAGAATTTTTTAAGAATTAAATTTAATTAAAAAACTTTATTTTTTGGTTAATTTATAAAAAAAAAATTAAAATAACTACCAAAATTAAAACATATCTAAATTTTATTACTCTTACTGAAATACCGGTAAAAAAAATTAATTTACCGGTAATTCGGTAACGCCTTTATGGTAAATTTACCGGTAAACCGATAAACCGATTACCGGTAATGCAAACACTAGTCACCACTGCCTGCAATTTCGAATTAACGCAGCTTCACGATGTAATCGGTTTCACCCGATCCGATTTTTTAACGAACCAAACCAAAATGTGCACATGAGGCAGAACACGTTTTTGCTATTCAACGGAATACCTATACATCCATAATAATCAACTTGGCCGTACGTTTCTTTATGATGAAATCCATCAGAGATTTGAATTTTTGTTTAAAAACTCAGGCAGAAATGTCATGTCTGACAACTGGTGTTTGGCTGGCGGCAGTTGATTTCGATCCATTGAGGGTTAGAAATGAATGTTATGAATAGGTCTGAGCGGCCATATTGTCTAACATACGACATCGCATCTTCCGATGTAAGTGGCCGGTAAAACTATCATTCTTCCCACGTTGTTTACATCGACATTAATTGCATCGCGGATATGAATGTATTCTTCAGATCGCAGCTGCTGAAATCAAACGAATATATGCCAGTCGTTCAGACTCCTCCTCTCCCAAAAGATCAATGGATATTGTATAATCCAACAACAATTCATTGTTCCGATGATTAAGCATGATATCTGTAGATTGCAAATTTTATCCGACAATAACAACTTCGACGATTGTCGGCGAATTTGAATCTGATTAACCCGCCGGCGTTTTGTCAGCCCCAATAACGATGGTGGTCGGATGGCATCCGATCCAACCCAATTCTGAACAATTTGGACAGTTCGTTGTTCTGATGAAGAAGCGTTTGCAATTCTCCGACAATGAGGGCTCACTTCATTGGTTTCTAGAACACTTTATGTCAGAAAATGTGTCATTCAAATTGTTCATTCAAATGTAGTACAAATTCAGCCACTACATTTTGCGGATTGCAATGAACATGCCTGACAGGCACATGCTATCTGAATTGCTTATTCTGGGATTTTAGGATATTTTATTTCCATTGTTTGATTTATTGTTCAACAAAAATATTATTGAACGGTACACTTCTGTATACCGTACAATAATATTGTGGTTTCCTTTCGAAAATTTTAGAATTAGACTTAAATTATTTCTGGTTTTTTCTAGAAACCTAATTTTATTTATTTCGTCTTTCAGGCGAAATTAGAAATTTTCTTTTCCGGTTTTTTCGACTCCTAGACTAGCACAATTTTTTCCCCGTGAGCGATAATTACCACAACTTGGGCTTAATCGATAGGCAACGTTTCATTTTGAAATTCGAAAGATTCCCTGCTGCAGTTACCTATAAGTTCCCCCGTTTTAGTTCACTTGAGTGCTTAGTTGAGCTTATTACAATATTTAAAATCAGAATTTAGGGGTAATTTAAGACCATTTTATAATATAAACCTTTAAGAGTTGGTCAAAATTAATTAAAGCATGGTTAAAACTGAGCAAGCTGGGTATAGCATTATTACATATAACTCGTTTGGGGGTGCTTGTGCAAATTTTTAGGTGAGCAAAACTATCACGTACCTCATAACTTTTGAAATTCCCATTTTGCAGCGCTAACTATAAACAAATCATAAAACATCCAATTGTAAATAAATCATTGCATAGAGCAAAATAAATATAAGAAGGCTCATGTAGACATTCCGAGGTTAATCTATTTTAGTATTGGCAATCTGTTGGCCTAATAAGAACAATGAACTATAAAATAACTATGCCGATATGTTTATAAGATCGTATATATGGATTAAATAAATAAAAAAAATTTATAATGAGATTAGGTCAGAATATATCGAAGGAGATACCTCCATTCTTTAATGCCATATTTGGTTATGCACACGCAGGAAATATTTCTGGTATTATTATTAATAATGAGTCGGTTTTAGACCAAGAACTGCAAATTACAGCTTTTACGAGTATTAACGAGAAAAAGGATGCATATGCTTTATATTATCTTAATAAAACAGTTCAGCTATTTTGGAAACTAGAAAATCTTGAACCAAAAAACAATTATTCGATAGAAGAGAAAAACAGCAAGGAACATTTCCTGAACAATTTTACGCGAGATAATGAAGGTAGATTTATTGTTGCTTTGCCTTGTAAATCTAGTATTGATCAATTAGGTGATTCAAGCTCTTCGGCAATGAAACCATTTCTTTGGTTAGAAAGGAAACTGGATAAGGGGCCAAATATAAAAAAGCAATACATCGATTTCATGAAAGAGTATATGTGCATGGGACATATGGAAGAGGTGCATCTGCCATATGAAAAGACAAGTAGTATAAAATATTATATTCCGCACCATTGTGTGACAAATGATAGAAGTACCACAAAGAAATTGAGAGTTGTCTTCAGTGCTTCTCATAAAACATCTTCGGAAATCTCATTGAATAATTGCCTCATGGTTGGGCCAAATTTGCACCAAGATTTATTATCTATCATTATGCGATTTAGTATTCACAGGAGACATCGGCAAGATGTACTGACTAACGGTTGAAAAATAAATTCAAAAATTTACATCGGATTTGATTTCGGACAAACAAAAGTGAGGATATTGAGTATTATCGTCTACAGGAAAAAAAAATCCATTGATTATCACAAAAAACAGGGATAATAATCACTAAAATCTACTCCACTCGAGTTGTCAATGTTTAACACAGAATGCATTCAGTAATCTTAGTATTTTATGAATAGCACAGAATAAATATTAAAATTTACAAAAAACTTTAGTAAAACATTTATGACGTCATATCTGGTTTGGTGTGAAAATCAAAAAAAGTTTTGTGCTATTCATGAACCATGAACAACTGCAAATTTGAACAAATTGCCATACCACGTGACTCGATGTGGGGTATTTTAAATTAAAAATTTGGCATGCTTTGAAGCAGATGTCCATTGCTTTTAAAATTGACGCAAATTTGTATTTTATTCCGCCAGCGTATAATATTATATGTTCCGGATAGGATACACTTTTACCGATAACGGCAATGAATGGCTGAATTGTTTCATTTCCATTTAACAGCTTATCGAAATACTGTTCTAAACCTTCAGCCGTAGTACAGCAGTAAATAAACGAATTTTGGCATTCTTTTATAGAACATCTTATTTTTCGTTTTATTCCATTCTCGTTTATAGCTTCTTTAAATAGATTGTTTTTCAGGATTGCGTGTATTAGCATAAAAATGGTTGCATACTTTCCATCTGGAAGTACAAAAAAAATTAGTTAAATTTGTGTTTTGGTAGTTAAAATAGGATAGGTCGTACAATGTTTATTGATAAAACATAATTTATATTTATAAACAAATCTTGTTGTAAGAACAAAATTTGAACAATATGACAATCGGGTGATTAGGGCTGAGGTGAATGTGTAGGGAAATTTATTTTAATAAACCATCTCCATGAACTTACTGAGAGTTATGCCGGAATCTTCAATCAAATTATCCAACATTATCTTCGACTGTGGATCTTTTATTTGCTCCTTCATAAAAACCACTATTTTATTATTAAAATCTTCTGTGTATGCATCATCAAGCATACGACCAGCATCGTTGTGTTTGATAAAATAATCTATCGAGATCTATAAAACGCTTAAAATTACCAAAAATATTATGTTAATAATTTTCAAATAATACCAATTTATATCCAGTTGATTCTTTGTACTGCGGCCATTTGCGCACAATTTCTTTAGTATTATTTTCTGCAATGAACGCGAACCTTTTCGAGGAATAACCCTTCCAGTGCAATATCAATTCATCTATAGATAGCACATCGTTTCTCAATGATTGGTAGTGCTCTTCACCATCAAGCTGTGGTTCCAAATTTACCAATAAATTCTGTTCGACAATGGTTTTCTTCCATTTCGCAGAACTACCACATAATCCTGTTTTCTTTAAACGAGCTAGCTGATTATGGTATTTAAAATGTAGTTTACCCAGTGGAGATGCGTTTTTTCTTGCCAGGTAATAAAATTCCTGAAAACAGAGAAACAAGTTAATGTGTTGATTTTTCATTTATTGATTTTAAAGTTTTTATAGGGCGTTGAAAAGGATATTTAAAACTTAAATTTTTCGATGAAGTTTTGTAACAGAAGTAATATTCAGTTTCGATTTCATAAGATCAAGATAAAATTTCAATCATCTCATCAGGCCATGGCGACTGAATATTACTACGTAATGATTACATTTTGTGTTCTATATTTGTAGAGCAACCGTGTAACCGTAATTGTAGTGAATTATATGACAACTCAATAAATTTATTCTTACAAACTTTCATCTCATTCCGGCTTCGATTCCAGTGCAAATAGTTTTTTAATAATTTTACTGAATTGATTAATTTATGGCGATATCGTCTAAGTTTGTAAGAAAAAATTTAGTGAGTTGTCATATAATTCACTAGATTTGCGGTTACACGCTTGCTCTACAAATATAGAACACAAAATGTAATCATTACGTAGTAATATTCAGTAGCCATGGCCTGATGAGATGATTGAAATTTTTTCATGATCTTATCAGATCGAAACTAAATATTACTTCGGTTACAAAACTTCATAGAAAAATTTAAACTTCAAATAACTTATTTAAAAACAAAAATGTTTAAATAATTTAAGATATTGAAAACTAGATGGCTTGAAATAGTATGTTTATCTGGACAAAAATATGCAAAACCTTTTTCCAGAACTGGTTAAATAAACTAGTTATTTATTTTATATGCTAAATGTGAATGATATGCCAAACTATTAGATAATATGGTCTTTTACTTTATTTAAGAATAAACAAAACAATAATATTTATATTTTTTTTTTTTTGTTTTTTATCTTATCCTCATTTGGCCATAACATTGCTATTGCATCCGCCAATTGTTTGCAGACTCTGGTGCTCATTTTAAGCCCTTTTCTAATGTGATAGTCTACTATAATATCACATAATGTGTCTCGCCGTAAATCAGAAAGGCACACTTTTTCGTGTGTAGTTTTGTTGATTTCGCTCAATAGTAATTTTCCTTTATGACATTCATTTAATATCTCAAATATATTATTGCAATCGATAACCTCTGAACTTGTGGATGGCAAGGATACAGTAGATACCGTGGAAGCACTGCCCGTTAACGTAGATGTACTAGTGGTGAACTCGCATGTTAAGTTTGATAGCGTGCTCGATATCGTCGTTGGAGTATCTGATCGTACACTGCTTTGCCACTCCTTCAACGCATTTCCAAATTTTAATATTTTATTCCATTTGAATGGTTTTAAAAGCTGTCCGACAAAATCCGAAGTTAGCGTTTTTAACTCAGAAACATATATATCGTTATCTAATAAATAATATAAGGAAAATGTAGAGCGTTTGCAACAATTTAATTTTTAGTAAACTTACCATCTAAATAATCGTAGAGATCAGGCAGACCCCTTGTGTTTAGTAAATTGAATAGGTCACGTGGTTCGGGCGTAAAATTTTCGAAATGTACAACTATTACTTCGTTAGGACCAACACTGGGTGTACGACTCCATTCATTGTTCCCATCGTTTGTTATAGGGTGAGTTGAGTGAGCCTCTTCTTCTCGTACATTAAAGTTAATATTATTATTAAAATTATCCTGATTCATTTTAAATCGTTGTACTAAATGTTTAGAAAATATCATGCATATTTGATATGGTGGTAAATTTAAGTATTATATAAGATATAAAAGCAATAAAATTATTTTACATATGAACTTAAATACAATTAATATTGTTTTACTCTAAACATAGTAAGGTTATTAATAGAGTTTAAGTTAATTGGAGGTCCACAAAATTTATGAATATCAAGTGCTTTAAAATTGCTCTTCTGATTTAAATCTATTACATATGAAGCGTAATGATCATAATACATAATAGATTTTATGGGGCTACCTACAATTAGCCTTTTCGTTTTACATTTGTTCACTGTCAATTCAACAATTTCCATAAGGTACATATCTTCGTCAAAAAATGGGATAAAGTATCCCTTTTGATAGACGGTACCTTTGTAATCTATACAACTGTAAAATTCAAAATCAGAGTTAATCTCTTGTGTGTAAAAATCTTCAAGCTCAATATTGCAAGACTGAGGAACGGCATTTTTTCTGTCAATATTAATTGGTAATTTGGATGGATCCAACAAAAATTTTGCAAATTTTAATTGAAATTTTTTTACCAGCGAAAGGCAAATATTTCGACGTGAAGTAATAGAGGAGGCATAGCATTTAAATTCTCTGTGTTTGGATTCGAATCGAAAACACCAGTAAAATCTAGGAGGATTTAGTTTAGGCTTAAGGTGATCGTTAAATAAATTTTGATAATCTAAATGGTGTTTTTCAATTTGACTTTGAAGCGTTTTTAAATGATATTTCGGTATATAATACCACAGTAACGTTTCTACTATGTTCAAAAAACGTAAAAAGAACTGCCAAACTTCATTTTCTTTGTCGATTAGATCACCTATTATTAATGGAAAGAAATGAATAAAACTTTTCATTTCTTTTGCAGACATTTGTAGGCGGAATCTTTTTAAATGATGTATACTAATTGGACTTGCAATGTTCTTTTTTTTCAATTTCACCATAATTAAATAAAATAATTCTTTTATTTAATACAGAAAGATCAAAATATTTATCATGTTCAATGGAATGAAGGATTATATGACATAAATTATAATGACAAACACCTTCATAAATGTCATGCATTATGTCTACTACATAATTTTTTACAACGTAAAATGTAGGAATTGTATTAAAAATGGATTCATTGGTTAACCCGGTCATTTTCGGGTCATTGCGTTGTAAGTCTAATAAGTAATTTTCCTCTGTTCGCATTAAATGACTATTTTCTTTACATAATATTCTGCTTTCGGACTTGTGAACCTTACAAAATCTACAGAAAGATAAAACAGAAAAGGATTTACTAAAATTTAACATACAGTTTATTGCAAGATTATTACCTAATATTAAACCCAGAACAAAAAATACTTGGACATTACCTTCGGACACTTTAATAGTCAATCCGCTTTGTTCCAAATATTTTATTTCGGATATCAAAGCTTTTAAACAGGAATTATTTCCATAACACTTCATATCTGAAGATTTTATTGTTGCTGCAAGAAATATGTTTTCTAATCTAGACATGTCAAGGCAAGGAAATGCATAATAAATATTAGATACGCTATATTGTGTTGAATGGGCCCCTAAAGGATTGTTTATCTCTAAATCATCCATGTACAAGAAATACGGTATAACAGTCTTATTTGGAAACGTTGATAACTTTTCTTTCCAAAGATCCCCTTGCATAAAATTGGACAACATATTTGGAACATTTTCACTAAGCAAATAATTGCATGCTTCCTTTAAAACACCCAGCTTTTGAAAGAATTTTTGAAATTGAAATCTTAATGGCAAAAGAATTTCTGAAGATGAAACTTCATCATATTGTAAAGAATCTCCTAATATTATAGGTGCAATTTCTTTAGAAATAAAGAAACATTTACACGAATTCAATATATCTTTTTGTTCTAGTTGATTGAATAATTTATAATCAGTACAATACAATTCAAAAGGATCTTGGAATTTATGTATAAGAAAAAATAATTCATTAATAAAGTTCTGATTTTGCGAGTTTTTATTGATAAATTTAATCAAAGTTTCAGTAAAAGGTATAATTATGTGATTTGTAATATCCTTTTGTATTGATAGTACTGTTTTTCTAGATAAATTAGGATTATCATGCATAGATAAAACAAACTCTAAAATTTCTTCAGGTTTGGGCTCATCGTGCGTATTCTTAGGGTCATTAGAAAAATATTCTATTTCGTCAACGTAATTAACTCCATTTGTCTCGGACGGTGCTTGATCACTGTAGTTCACTACATGGAAAATATTTTTCTCTAAAACATTGAAATTTTCAGCATGTTTATTAAATACATGCTTTCTAAAACTTTTAAAAGTAGTGAAATAAGTAGAACAATCACCATCAATGCATTGATACCTGTCCGTCATTGTTAATTTATGCAATTGTTGGCAATGTAATTTATAAGTTTCGAAATCTCCCATAACTTTCAGACATTTAAAGCACTTCATAATTTTTCACAAATTTGTGACAAATTGATAATATTATTTGTTAAGCTATACACTGTTTCTAAAACTATTTATTAAAATTATAAATATGTATTTTGTTGCTGAAATCAAATAAAAAATGTAATGTGTTTATTAATACCATAATATTAATTGCTATACATCTCTAAATGTCAGTAGCTCGTTTACTTAACCACCAGTGTCCACTGTCCAAGAGAGTAAGTCAGCGAAAAATTATCAACAAAAAAAAATAAATTTCATAATATTCAATCAATGGTTTTAATCTAATCAATCTAAACCTTCTTGTGGTGGTTTCAAAAAGGTTGTTTTTGTAACAAAACATAATTACTTAAATTTGTAATGGACGCCACGGGGGCTCTATGTACGAATTTTTAATCTACACCTTTGTTGGATTTACGGGGATAACACTTTAACACCATTTCCACATTTATTTTTTATTTTTTTGAGGTTAGGTTTATAATTTTTGGCTGCTTACTATTTTGGATAAATTTTAATACACCTGTAACTATTTAAATTGCACTTACCTCGTTCTTTAATCTCAGCTATGCAAAAGAATCAATCTTTAGATAAAAACAGAACACTACTTGAACTCCTCTAATTAATTAAAGTTTTACTTGCTAGTATGAAATTTTTCATGAGCACACGTCCGAAATTTGTCAACACTACTTAGAGAATGAAAAAGCGACAGGCGAAATGGAATGAAATAAAATTTTTATAAATAGGTAACGGTACTTTAATGAGAATTTGTAAGTTTTACAAAACATATAATGAAATTTACTCAAAACAGATAATGATCAATAAAACAGAAAAATTGGTCACTATTATATTTTGTGAATAACACAATATTTCGATTAATTTCATTTTTTATTTTATAAAATTCACAAATCCTTTCTTTGAATTGCCGTTACTTGAGAATTTTATTTATTTGTTTTATTTTTTTCAACCACATGAATTCTCTCGTGAGTAGATTATTTTAACATTTTATACAAAGTACGAAATCTGCAAAGATTTCGATATTCCATAGCCGCCCTCGCATCCAATTAAATAAACGCTTATATTAGTGTAAGTAATTTACTCCATGATTTTATTATTTAATTGCAATGAATGTATGCATTTTTGCCCATATTAATTTTGTTCGATAAAATTTATGTACATATTACTTTTAGGATGACAAAATGGTTGTATAATACATTCGTAGAAAATTTAATATCTACACAATCATATTAATAATATTCGTTTATAATTAAAATGTAAAGCTTATGAATCATGAAATTTAAGAAATCGATGGATTTTGATGCATTTGAATTTTCCATAAATAATTATTTTATATTTTATGACGTCATATTTATGTTAAAAATATTTTTTTATTTAATTCATATAACTTTTTGGTGATTTATACGAAATTTGTAAAAAACTTCACTGTGGTTTTCAAAAAATATACTTTAATGTTATCTACAATCGCAGAAAAATCAGTAAATTCAGTTTTGTGCGTATCACAATAATAATAATGAACATTATTAAAAATTTTATGAATATAACAAAAATTTATTTACAAAAGTGACATAATGATTTTAATAGAATTTTTTTCCGTGTATGTAACATATATGGTACTTCATCGGCCGCCTACCTTGCAGCTAAGTTTCTGTTTCAACTCGCTGTTGGAGTGGGTAACAATATAACGAATGCAGCAACAGTGTTGAATCGAGACTTTTATGTGGACGACGCCTTACTGGGGCTCAAAACTTGTTAAAAACGCAGAATTTAAAGCGAGAACTAATTGAATTACTCTCGAAGGGTGGCTTCGAATTACGTAAGCTTGAATCTAATGTAAGTGAACTACGGTCGAGTAATATAATAAATAAAACGACAATGGACAATTTGGTGACAATTTTGAGCATTAGTTGGGACAGCAAGCAGGATGAACTTCACTTTGATTATGACAGTTGGAATCTATGTGTAACCACAATTACTTCCAAACGATCTGTTTTGTCGGAGATCACAAAATGTGTTGATCTATTAGGAATGTGCGCTCCTGTAATATTTATGGAAAAGTGTTTCATGCAAAGATTATGGTCAGTACCCAACCTGAAATAGAATGATAAGTTGAATGGTGAGCTGCTTTCTGATTGGAATAAATTTAAACGTCAACTGATAAAGGGAAATATTGTGTCAGTCCCTTGTTTGATACTGGTATCCAAAGCAATAGAAATCGAACTGCGTGGCTTCGGCGATGCCTCCAATCTTGGCTATGGTTGTGTAGTTTATATCCGTTCGGTAAATGAAGAAGGAACGGTGAAGGTTAAACTTCAATGTGCTAAATCACGGGTTGTTAGTTTAAATGGTCAGAAAATTCTACGCCTGGAGTGATTCTATTATCACGTATCGAATTGAAAACGTGCTATCGAAATATCAAACCTTCGTAGCAAATCGAATCATTCAGATACAGGAATTAAGTAATTCTTCGAATTAGTATTATGTACCAACGGATGTGAATCCCGCGGATGTTATCTCAAGAGGTTCAGTACCACGAGATCTTAAAAATAATAATAGTTGGTGGAAAGACCCGACATTTTTGTATCGCAATATGAACGAATGGCCGATACGACCCAACTTTTAAATAAATTATGAGAATTTAGAGCTTCGTAAATGTGAAGTTGCATTGGTTATCGAAGTTGAATGGGACATCGCTATTCTTCATATACTAAGCTACTTTGCGTCGTTGCATATTATCAATGCTTCCTAAATAATTGTTATAAGCCTTTGAAAGTGCGTGGTTGCGGAGCAATAGAAGCATCAAGAGATGCAAGATATGCAAATACAACCCTAATTAAATCTATTCTTGCCTAATTAAATATACCTAACCTAACCTAAATATAATCAAAGCATTGTATATAGGGCAAGAGATAAAGGAATTAAAGCGTGCAGGAGTTGTATCACAAAGAAGTAAGTTACCTTCACTTCGACCGTTCATTGATATAAATGGGATTCTTCGAGTGGGCAGTCGACTTCAAAATGGTAATATACCATTCGAAACACAACACCAAATATTATTGCCAGGATTTCATAGATTTTCTACATTACTGGCAACAAGTGAGCATGTTCGATTACTACATTGTGGGGCTTAAAGCTAGTTGCATAATATACAAACTACTGGATAACCAATGGACGTATAAATAGTTTAACTATTATTTACTTAACTATTATTAACATAAACTATTATTTTATATATTTTATTATTATTTATTAAATTAGCATTTACTATTATTTACTCTTTCACATTATAATTCCAACTGATTCCAAAATTTTACTTCTAAAACTATAAACTTAAATTATGTTATTCGTGAACGCACAATATGTGAGTTCAACGAATTGCTATGTCGAAAACTGTTAAAAAATAAAAAATGTTAGAATAAGCATATATCGTAACTGCAGAAATTAGTTAAGACGACATTGACCGTAAATGTAAACGATTGCATTTTACATTATGGCAACGTCGTAAGCATGAAAAATAGAATAACTGAAACGCACGCTTAACCTACTTTATCATTTTATATTTACACATAATGGTGGCGAATTTTTGAGGTATTCACCCCTTATGCATTTACTTGTCGCGTGTGTGTTAATTCTAGAATTGGGAAATGTTGGATTGCCAAAACATGGTTTTGACATCAACATCACTCCTCTTCCAAGAAAAAAAAAAATAAATTTTAATTATCTAAACACAAATCAACTTCGGGATCAGAAAATCAAATAAACTATTCGCGAATGAATTACTATGAGTTTATTTTTGACGAGGTAAGATATCAATGGAACACTAGACACATGGCGTAAACAAGAAAAGAAAAGAAAAACAAAATAAATTTTATATCGGATGATTACTTTATTTCGTTTTTATTTTTTTATTTATATTAAAGATCTTTAGCCTTTTTTTTTTTTTTGTTGTTTATACATCTGGTTGGTTGGTAGCTCTGATGACATGTTTGTCAAACTTCTTTTTTATGTACTTGCGCATCACGTTGTACGCTAAGATTATTATCAACGTTATTGCTATCAATTCTACATAGGGAAGTATAGACGTCCATGTGCTGTCTTCTTGTTTGCCTTTCTGTGACGGAGCTATGGTTGCTGGTGCCTCCGCTATTATTACCGTTTCTTCCTTCTCGTTAGAAAACCAGTTTCCCATTGCTTTGGGGTAGAAGGTGAAAAACATGTTTATCAGTATTTATGTTTGTAGTTACACTCACCAAACTGGAATATTCTGAATGTAAAATTGCATATATGTACAATTAATTGTTAATGTTGTTTATGATCAGATGTGTTGTGTCTATTGTACCAATGGTTCTTAGAATTTTGACCCTATTTTGTTGCTATTTAAAAGTAATCTTTTTGGAATATTTTGTGAGGTTTGGTTGTTCAACAGCCTCTACACCATATGCCGGTTTTAAACGATCTATCGAAATCTTAGTATTTTTTCCTTTGATTTCGATTACAAAGTGTTTTCGTAATCGTTTCATTACTCTGTAGGGACCGTCGTACGGGGGTGTCAAGGTTGGTTTCATCTTGTCGACTCGAACAAAAACATATTCACAATTTAACAAATCTTTTGGAATATAGATATTGTTTTGGGTCTGGGAACGTGTATCCTTTGCAATTAGGTTTTGCATATACTTTCGTAATTGCTCGACGTATGATGTCGGATCTAATTGCGGATTTAAACTTGAAGGAATGAAAAAATCTCCGGACACTCTGAGTGTTTGTCCGTAGACCAACTCAGCCGTGGAACAATTTAAATCTTCCTTAAATGCTGTACGAACTCCCAATAACACGAGCGGAAGTTCTTCACTCCAACTAACTGTGTTTCCGCGAGCGATTAGGATTTCTTTTAGATTGCGATGGAATCGCTCGATAATCCCGTTAGATTGCGGATGATATGGAGTCGTCCTAATTTTATGAATTCCCAACATTTTCGTCAGTTCTTGAAATAAATTTGATTCGAATTGAGGACCCTGATCACTAGTAAGTTCTAGTGGAACGCCGAATCCAGCAATAAAATTAGATAATAAGGCTTTTGCGACAGTTTGAGCGGTAGAATCCTGAAGAGGGATAGCTTCAGTCCACCTGGTGAAACGATCGATATTAGTAAGTATGTAGATGTTACCATTTGATGGTGCTAACGGACCTACTAAATCAATGTGAATTTTGTCAAACCGTCCCGAGGGTAAATCAAATATTTGAAATTCTGATCGAGTGTGCCTTGTAATTTTGGCTTTTTGACAATCGATGCAAGTTTTTGCCCAATGGGAACTATCCTTGTTCATTGATGGCCAAAAATATTTCGATGTTACTTCTTTTCTTGTAGCCCTAACGCCTGGATGTGTTAGGTTGTGGACACCATCAAAAATATGACGTCTCATTGGTTCTGGGATATAAGGTCGAGGTGTATTGGTTGAAGTTTCACACCATATTGCTCTCGAATTATTATCCGGTGAGACTTGCTTGAGTTTCAATCTTTTATTAAGTGGTTTCGAACCGTTTAAGTATCCTTTTAGTTCTGGATCTTGTTCTTGCGATTGAATTAATTTCTCGATGTCAAAACCAATGAAAGTTAGAACTGTGATGTCATCAGGACGTGAGAGGGTGTCAGCCACTACGTTTTCTGGGCCACTCACGTGACGAATATCCGTTGTGAACTGGGCAATAAATTCCAATTGACGAGTTTGTCTTGGACTTCGTTCCGTTTTGGAATTAATTGCGCTAACTAACGGTTTATGGTCAGTATAAATTCTTACTTCTCGTCCTTCGAGAAAATGCCTAAATTTCTTTATTCCAATAAAGATCGCTAATAATTCCCGATCAAAAGTTGAATATTTTTGTTCTGCAGTTGAATTTTTTTTTGAAAAGAATGCTAAAGGTTCCCATTCATTTTCGTTTAATTGTTCTAACACACCACCACATGCCGTATTAGAAGCATCAGTTTTAATGCAATATACGGTGGTTTCTTTTGGATTTGCTAGTAACGAGAAGTTTGCGAGTGAATCTTTTATTGTCTCGAGAGCTATTTGGCAATCTGAAGGCCAAGAGAAAAAAGCTTTTTTACCTAATTTAATCAAAGAGTTCCTTTGATTATAAATTGGCACTAATTGATCGGCCAAATGTGGTAAGAATCGATGAACCATACCCACATGACATTGGATTTGACGGATTGTGGTTGGATGCGGAAATTCTTTAATCGCAATTATTCTGTCACTCGATGGTTTAATTCCATTACTGGTTATCTCGTGACTTAAGAAATTTAGGTTTGTCACACCGAACTCGCATTTAGCTAAGCGTATATTGATACCATAATCAGATAATCGCTTGAAGAGTATGCGTAAGTGTTCGGCATGTTATTCTGGTGTTTTACTTGCGACCAGTATGTCATCGACATAAGCAAAGAGAAAGTCTTAATCTTTCGTTACTTCATCAATGAAGCGTTGAAATGTTTGACCTGCATTTCTGAGACCAAAAGTCATTCGACAGAAATCAAACATTTCAAAAGGAGTTGTTATCGCAGTTTTGAATTGATCTTCTTTTGCTACCGGAATTTGGTGGTAAGCACGACAAAGATCAATTTTTGAAAAAATTTTACGTCCAAGCAAATGTCTTGAAAAATCGTGGATGTGAGGTAGCGGATACCTATCTGGTACAGTTACTGCATTTAAACGTCTGCAATCACCGCATGCGGTCTCCAATCATTTTGTCCTTTTTTGGGTACCATATGAAGTGGAGAACAGGTTGACGAAGATGATTGTTTGCACAGACCTAAGTTTTGCATGTGTTGGAAAGCATCCTTAGCTATTGAATATTTTGTTGGATCAAGACGACGCGGTTTGCAAAATGGAAGTTGACCTTCTGTCACAATTCTGTGAACTACATTATGCTTCACGGGCAAGTCGTATCTTGGTTCTTGAGTAAGTTCAGGAAATTCCTTAAGCAATGATCCATATAAACCTTCGATATTATAAATACGTGGTGATGGCGAGTTTACGGTAGAGATGGTTCCTGTGGTAGTTATGGTTGTTGTTGGATCGACCAAGCGCTTATTCTTTAAGTCGACTGTTAAACCAAACCTTACCAAGAAATCGGCACCAATGATGGGCTTATTTACTGTTGTTACCATGAATGGGTGTCGAAATTCTCGACGAAGTCCCAAGTTTAATAATAAAAGTTTTGATCCATACGTTTTGATAGGTGATCCATTTGCTGCGGTTAAATGAAGATGTTGGTCTTCAATAAGGTTTTAGAATGATGACGCAGGTATGACAGAAATGTCAGCGCCTGTGTCGATCAAGAAAGTTAAATTATTGTTTTTGCATTTTATGAATAAATGGCGAACTGCGGTTACTCCGGCATGGTGGAGGAAATTAGTTTTTTTGATTTTCATTCGTCTTGAAAGTACAATTTGGTTTACCGCACTTTCTAGCCATATTGCCAAATTTATAGTGATACCAACACATAGGATGATTCACCGAGCGAGATCTAGAACTTGGTCGTGAATGAGATCTATTCCGAGATCTAAATCTTTGTTGATTCGCGCGATTCTCTAATCTTTCGAACCTAGTTTTTAGCTCATTTATTGATTTACATAATTCGTGTAAATCAAATTGATCATTTTTCGTGTTATTGATATTTAGGCTATTTTTACAGTCGGTGTTTATTGCAGAAATATGTGAATGAGACACTGCTTGACAAAATGGATTTGTGAATGGATTGTTCATTCCCCAAATCTTATCTGCTGTTTCATATAATTTTGCGATGTTGTCACCTTCCATACCAACCAGTATTGCACCAATTGTGGGTGGTAATCTTGATACCCATAATTTTTTTATTAAATCAAATGATAGTGCACTTGAGTCACCTGCCATTCGACTTAATTGCCGATGAAAACTTGAGGGCGATTGATTTCCCATTTCGACAGCGTGCAACACTGATTGAATCCGTCTCATTTCGGATATTCTCCGATCGCTAGATGAGGGCATCTTTTAAAGTTTTAAATTGATTTTCTGGCGGAGGGTTCAAGATCACGTCTGACACCAGATTTGATTGTGACTCACTTAGGTGTTTCACAATGTGATTGAACTGCCTCTCGTCTGACTTGATGTTTGCAGAAGACATTATCAACTCTGCCTGTTTAAACCACAACCTGGGATTGCCATGCCAAAACGATTCAAAATTATTTGATTCCACCTGTACTTGGTATGGAGCAATACCGGCTGTTGTGTGATCAGTTTTTTCACCATGATGCTTCATTGTTAGGAATACCTTGTTTATTGTCGGTATTTCCACCTTTGATTGGTGTTGATGGCATTGTGTTTATTTTATGACCGTAGAAACAAAAAAAACAAAACTAATGATTTTTAATTAGGGGAGTTTAGAAAGTTAAGTTAAGATATACCAATAAATGATTTGAGATATTAGTCATGAATTTCCGATCACAAGACAAAAATTTATTTGCTTTTAGATTTATTTAATTTTGATTTCAATTTAAAAATGCGACACACACATGATAAATGGTGTTAGATTTTAGTAATATATATGCACAAGAGGTAAATATTGCAAAAATTTCTCACCTGTTGACGCGTTAAACTATTTTGTTAAAAGGATTACACTTTGATGTTAATTAAGAAAGATCTTAAATTTAGGTTAATTTATAATGAAAAATTTTACACTAAAAAAAATATTTCGACACTAAATAGTTTAACTGGTGGTTGCGTCTTTTCTGGTAGTACAAGCCGATGGTGATGAGAATGACAGTGGATGATGATCTCGGTAGAACCTCCAAGTGAATGATGGACCAATTATTTGGTTCCCTCGTTGACCGCGTTCGGTTTTGTGGGGCTCGATAGCCGTGTAAATCAACTCAATGATGTAAGGGTATATTATGAGTATTATTTATATATATATATATATATATATATATATATATATATATATATATATATATATATAAATATATATAAATATATATACATATATATATATATAACAAGATGAATTATGATAAGGTTATGATTTTGTTGTTAATTATATATATTATATATTGATTATGTGTATTATTTTAATATTATATATTTATTGTTTATCAGCTCACAGGGGTCACCAATATAAATAGTTTTATTAACATAAACTATTATTGTATATATTTTATTATTATTTATTATATTATCATTTACTATTATTTACTCTTTCACATTATAATTCCAACTGATTCCAAAATTTTACTTCTAAAACTATAAACTTAAATTATGTTATTCGTGAACGCACAATATGTGAGTTCAACGAATTGCTATGTCGAAAACTGTTAAAAAATAAAAAATGTTAGAATAAGCATATATCGTAACTGCAGAAATTAGTTAAGACGACATTTACCGTAAATGTAAACGATTGCATTTTACATTATGGCAATGTCGTAAGCATGAAAAACAGTATAACTGAAACGCACGCTTAACCTACTTTATCATTTTATATTTACACATAATGGTGGCGAATTTTTGAGGTATTCACCCCTTATGCCTTTACTTGTCGCGTGTGTGTTAATTCTAGAATTGGGAAATGTTGGATTGCCAAAACATGGTTTTGACATCCACAGACGAAATGTGTGTCGAAAAATAATAAAGGAATGTATTACATGTTTTCGAGTTGAACCAATAATACAAAGTCAGGTAATGGGTAATTTGCAAGAGCTTTGTGTCAATCCTGGAAGTCTATTCTCGGTTATTAGTGTGGATTTTTTGCGGACCATTTATTCTTCGACATGTTTATAATGAAAGGGTTATTTGAAAAGCGTATATTGCTGTATTTATTTGTTTTTCAACACGGCACACTTGGAATTGGTTAAAAGCATAACTACGTCATCATTTATCACTGCTCTACGACGTTTCGTTGGTCGTAGCGGACTTGCTAGTCATGTATACTGCGATAATGCTACAAATTTCGTAGGCGCAAAGTCAGAATTAATGGAATTGAAAGAACTAGTAATGTCGAATACTCATCAAGAGATTGTTAACAATTATTGCAATGATCAAGGCATGCAATGGCATAATATACCTCCCCGATCACCACATTTTGGCCGTCTTTGGGAAACTGCCGTTGAGGCAGCAAAATACCATATAAAGCGAACAATTAGATATAGTTCATGCACTAACGAGCAGCTAAATACTTTAATTGTGCAAGTTAAAGTATGCATGAACTCACGGCCACTTTCACATATGTATAGCAACCCAGCTGATTTAAATTGCTTGACACCCAGTCATTTTTGGTGGCTCTTCCAGATCGATCACTGGATCATTTGAAATTCGATCGACTGGAAAAATACCAAAAAATTCAATTTATGCCACAACAATTTTGGCGTCGTTGGTCTAAAGAAGATTAAAACGAGTTGCAATATCGTTATTAATGGTCTGTCGAGCAACCAACTGTTAAGATTGGTACTTTAGTATTACTACAGAAAGATAATATTCCACGATTATGTTGGAAATTAGGCAGATCGAGTAGATACGCCTGATGATGACCTAACAATTCGAAATCGATCGAGTGATTTTCAAACTTTTTGAACAAATTCTTTAATTAAAATATTCAAAAATCTAATTTTAGCGAAATAAAAAACAAGTGTTTAATAAAATGTGTTTATTAAATATAATATTCTCATTGGAGATTAAATAGAAACTATAAAATAGATTAACCTCCAAGAAATTGGCTGATAAAATTTATTCCTCGATGACTAAAGTGACCGCCTATCGATATATCGTAGTATTGGGAATAGATTAAATTTAATCACAAAACAAATTGAATGATGGCCACACATTGAATTTCAATATAAAAAAACGAGAAACGTATCTTCATTATTTCCCTATTAAACACACCCTCGGCCCTCATTATTTATTACACAACGATTTTTCCTATTGAATTCACTACACAACTGCAAAAAAAATCTTTTCAAATCATCGCTTTCATGCCGTTTATTTGTCATCCTCATTCATTTGAAAATATATCGGATATACATTTCCATGACTTTTCTCCATCTTACATAATAGAAAGATTACCTTGTCTAATAACATAATTTCCTTTTACTTCCTAGTTATTTTTTCGTCATCTTATACTTCATTCCTTCTTTTTGCTTTATATTTTTATTTATTTTTTATTTTCTAATTTCTAATTTTCTAATAACATTTTTTTTTAAATTTAATTTTAAAGAAATTTGTAAGACGATATCGAGTTAAATGAAAGAGGAAAAAGGGGTTATACATGTGTATATATATATGTAAGACCTATAGAAAGTGAATTTGTACCAAAGTGGAAAAGCTACCTTTAATCGTGTACCAGTATTATATACAGTCGATCTCTTATATATACACTCGACAAAACGTCTCATAATATGTTTTCTGCCTTTATGCGAGAACTGAGTGAAATCTATAGATATTGCGATTAGAGGGATGAACATATAATAATTCGATTCAAAAGTTTTTGCTGCTGTATTTATTCAGAACTTTTTTTGTCCCAGATTTGATTTTCCTGATTTTTCGCAGTGACAAACAAAAACGAAATACACATAGCATATACACAATGATGACGATAATGATAGAGGGCGGTTTTTCACATTCACATTTTTTGTTGTTGTGTAAATCTGAATAAATAAACACCTCGCAATTTTATTCTGTGTCAACGTCTCAATTCGTCACCTTACTTTTGATAAGCACATAAGAATAGTTGGAAAATGAGTGTGAGATGAAGTTTTCCTCTTTTTTTATTTTCTTTTGAATATTTGTTGTTTTGAAAGGAAATCATTTACTTTTTTTTTAAGATTTGGGACTTGTAAGTGGATAAAAGGGGTTTGAATATATGTGAGAGATGTAAATTAATATTTATCTGGTTTGTGAAGTGCTTTTAAAAAGAAATTTTCAGATTTAGCATACCAAAAAAAAATACTTTTAGGGTTACATTTTTCTCAATATATCCGTAACTTTAATATTTTAAAGTTTTCAACTTTTCATTATTTTCGTAAAAGTGAAGCGTTTACCTTTAAACCACCAACGGCTCCACCAAGAAGAGGAAGTGGAGGATGAAATTTGTTTTATCTCAGCCTCCGATGCCAATAAATATGAAACGTATACACTTCCACATATATGTACAACATATTCACCTAAAGAAAACCATAATACTTAAGTTTTTAATAAATACGAGATCCTTCGTTCATCCTTCCCGGATACGTAAAATATCTTCAATTAACGTTAAAACTACACTCGCGAGCATTAAAATCGACTCAAACCTACACGCTTTTTGTACGCGCATATTTTTAAAATGACAACCAAATTTTTTTTAACAGCTTGGTATTTTATCTTTACAAGGACACCTTTATCATTAAAATCTATACAGTACTTTTCAAACTATAAACAATTGTATAGCAAAATGCGATGTTTTGTGTGAAAACAATTGTACGCCAGTGCCGGACACGAGCATAGGAAGTGATCCCAAGTCTCTTTCTGCTCTTCGTTCATACAACTTCTACAAAACCCATTCGTTTCTAGACCCAGTCTTCTCGCATACTCCCCAAAAAGGCAGTGTCCTGTCAGTATCCCTACTACCAATCTAAACTCTCGTTTTCCCAGGGAAACTAGTGCCTTGGAGCGCCGCAATTCCAATTTTGGCCTAGCCTGACTGTCCACATAAATCGCGATTTCCTTCACGGATACAAAGTTATGCTTCAACCATGTCATGACCTCCCCTATCGCCACCACTTCAGCCTGCCTGGTACACGCTACGGTAGTCAGGGAGACGAACAGAAATATTAACATTGAGCTTCTGACAGAAGACTCCGGCTCCTACTTTGCTGTCTAGCTTAGAGCCGTCCATGAAAAATGTCAGTGACTCGTTTTCCAGTATTAATCCGTTTCTCCAAGATTCCCTCAAAGGACGGATGAGCCGGAAACCATTATTATTAAGCACAAAGTTTGTTTAATATAATATAAATTCACTAGTTCTACCCTTAGTGATCTAACTATCGTCGAGTGTCAATCCTGTAGACATTTCTACTGAGAGACAGCTGAAATCCTCGTAGCCACCTTGACTGCCACCTGTTCACGAAAAAATTTGTTTGGCATAAGGTGGAACATAATCTCTAAAGCGCGTGTAGGTGTTGTCCAAAGCGTCCCGCTTATAAGCAAACAGGCCATTCATTGCACCTTCTCCAACATCCTTATGTAGGTTACCTTTTCCAGATCTGGCCACCACACGCTTACCCCGTACATCAGAACAGACCTTACCACTGCGGTATAGAGCCAGTGTACCAGCTCTGGTTTCAAACCCCATCTCTTAGCTTTGGCGTTCCTACACGAGTAAATGGCTAGATTAGCCTTATGCACCCTTTCTACAATGTTAGGCTTGCAGCTGAGCTTACTGTCCAAGATTATGCTTAAAAATCTCGCTCTGTCAGCAAAAGCTAGTCTAATTTCGTTCACGGTAAGGGGCTGACTACTGCTGTCGTGGAAGAGTTGATCCCTAACGCGCATTTGCCGACCCATTTCGTAACGATCAGGAGTGCATTCTACATAACCTCCCTAATCGTATCCAGATATTTGCCTGAGACAGTTATCGCTACACCATCTGCATACGCTACAACCCCATCTCCTCTTTCTCCAGTTCCAACAGCAATCCATTGACCACTGCACTCCAAAGAAAGGGGTCATTACTCCTCTCTGCGGAATTCCTCTAACCACCCGTCTTCTAATGGTGGACTCCCCCAGTTGCGGGTTAATAATCCTGCTTACTAGCATCTGATTTATCAACCTATACTTGTAGGATAATCGCCTCTATTTTTACATCATTAAAGGCACCCTCAATGTCAAGAAATGCTACCATACAAAACTCTTGCGAGTAAATTGACTTCTCAGTCATGCGTACTACATCGTGCAGGGCTGTGTCCACCGACTTTCTTTTACATTACGCATGCTGCGACATTTCCCAATTACTTGGCTCAACTTTTGTTCGAATAAATACATGTACCAACCTTTCCGAGGTTTTCAACATAAAGGATGATAGAGTTATAGGCCTCAGACTCTTTGGATAAGCCTGTGAGTTCTTTCCCGATTTCGGGATAAAAACCACTCTGACCTCCGTCCATTTCCTGTGAATATTGACCAGTTGCAGACATCCCCAGAAGATAACCTCCAGCCAAAGGAGGATATTCCTCGATGTGCTATCGAGCCAGGCTCCATAGAGCTATCAACGCATCCCGTAAATTGGGTCTCAATGAGAAACTCCAATGATTCCGCATTTGAAGCTGTTGATAATCCGTCCGGTCTAATTAAGTCACTAGGACTGGTTGGGTTAGTAACTAGAATTTTCCTAAGGTGAGAAGTCTTAGAGAACTCCTACATTCTACAACAAAAGAGTCTCCAAGACCACCTTTGTGCCCTCCTCTACTATTTTTTGAACTTTCTTAGGTCCTCCTTATAGGAATCCCAATCCCGATTTCCACTTGCATTCTTAGCCTTATTAAAGGCCGTCCTACACGCCCTTCTATAGGTTCCCAACTCCGTGGTCCACCATATCGGTTTCTGCCTGCCCCCACATTTTATCAGGGGGCAACAGGTTTGATGTTGAGGTTATATGTTACATATCGGTGATCAGAGAATGAGTGCTCCTTCGCCACCCTCCCCCCACTGATCATATCATATATCAAGAATGATTAGAGCATATAATTTTTAGATCGGGTTTAAAAGACATCTTTGTCATTATCCTAGTTGTCCTGAATCTTGTAGTTTAAACATCGGTACTCGTATAACTGGTGCTATATGCTTTTGTACCTGGCTATTTTCTTATTTGAAATTTTTTAATAGAATTTATTTGTCATCTTTCTTTTTAGGGGAGTTATAGATTTCTCTCCGATGAAAAAGATGTTCTTCACTAAGGAACAGAAATGAGCCTAAATTTTTTTGTGTGTCGACCGACCTTGTTTTGCGTTCTAATTTCGGTTATGGTCCGATTTTTAATTTGTTTTCTGCCCCCAAATTAAAGGACCTAAAGCTTGGTCAAGAACCAGTGAAGCCCATTTTTTTAAATAAAACAATTTTTATTTGGCTTCGCCTATAGCTTTGAAGTAGAAAGCCTATTTTTTTTCTACAACGTGCTGCTCCAAAAAATTTGTAATCGGGTATTTAATTAGCTTTAATTTTCCAATTGTTTTTAAATCATTTTTGATATGGGTTCTGCTAAGTTTTTGTAAAGCTAGCAGCACCCATCGTTTTAGCTGAAAGGGGTGGAGTCAAAAATTGTTGTATAAAATATTTAATTATCCTATATTATTAACGAATAATTATCTGTAGTATTTGGTAATGCTCTCCTGGATGGGTTCTGCTAGCTTTAGGGATGTACATAATTACTATCAAAATGTTAACTCTGCGTTAGATTTCACCAAGCGTTGGTTGAAACAATTAGACGATCCTTTTGTTACGAAGGCTCTTTATTCCACAATCGTTCGTCCCCTGCTCGAGTATGCTAGCCAGGTGTGGTTGCCTTATCGTGTGGTTCACTAATTAGAACAGTTCAACGTATATGATTCACCTCGATTACTTAGTGAATCTATTGAAATGTTGACAGATATACGACATAAAGTTAGTGATATTGAAGCTAGCTTAAACAAACCAATTAATGTTACGTCAAACATTATGTCGTATGCCGATACATTAAAATCTAATGCCGGAGATGTTAAAAAAAATATGGGGCCCCATGTCCTTCGGGGAATTATCATAAAACCGAAAAATAAACTAGATTTTGATACGACAAAAATGGATATCAAAAGTAAAATTAATCCTAGTAGTATCAAGGTTGGAATATCTTCTTTTAGAACTACTAGTAATGGAGCGGCAGTTGTTAAAACTTTTAGTGATTTGGAAAATATGCGGTTTGAGGATGAAGCTGTAAAACAACTTGGCGATTTATATGATATATATAAAACTAATACTAGAAATCCGAGACTATATATTAATGGACTCAGTAAAGTGTATACTGACATCGAACTATATGAAGAGCTATGTGCTGCAAATAGTTTTATGAATGCTGATGACATTATTAAGATAAAATTTTCCAGATTTAATAAAATTACTAAGATGTGGATGATCTCATTTGAAGTTTTTGGCGTTACGTTTAAGAAGCTGGTTAACCGATATGTTAATATTGGATGGGATTCGTTTTTCGTTAAAGAAGATGTTTATGTTCCGAGATGTTTCAAGTGCCGGCATAAATGTGAAAATGAAGTTAGCTGTGTTAGGTGTGCCGGTAATCATCATCTTAAGGATTGCACTATTAATTTATTAAGATGCAGTAATTGTGAAGAAAGTAACCTTAAATTAAAATCTACTTTTTGCACTAATCATAGGGCTGATAGTTCAAGTTGTTTTGTTTATTTAACTCAGGTAAGGAAAATACAACATTTTACTGATTATTCCATTAAATTAAATGCTAAAGCAAAATAATTTGTCTAGCCATGATTTTAAAAATACTCATTTCGTGAACGATTTTAATATGCCTAACGTAATTCTTAAATCAGCCTTAAATAATAAATGTACATTTAATATTTGTCACTTCAATTCACAAAGTTTTTTACCTAAAAAAGATGAAATTCAATGTATCTTTTCAAATGTTAATATGCATGCCATTTGTATATCTGAGACTTGGTTCAAATCATGTATATTGGATAATGCTATCTTACTTGATGGGTTTAGAGTTTTACGAAACGATAGACCTCGTAAACGTGGAGGTGGAGTATGTATCTTCGTAAGAAAGTCTATGCCTATTAAAATTATATATAAATCTTCGAACTCAGCTTATGAGGTTTTATTAATCGAAATGATTGTAGCAAATAGTAAAATTATACTTGGCGTTGTCTATAATCCTCCTGGATCTGATTTTATAGATGACGTAGAAACAATTTTAGGAAATTTTTCTATTTGTTACTCTGACTTTATCCTTGTTGGGGATTTCAATTATGATATGCTTTCTTCTAATTCTTCAACAGTCCAATTTAAAAATATTGTTAGTAGATTCAATGTTAGTATTTGCCATAATGAACCAACTCATTTTGTTCAAAACTCATCATCACTGTTGGACTTAGTTCTTTGTAACTCAAATAAAATTAATTTTATTAATCAAATTTCGATACCTGGAATTTCTCATCATAATATAATATTTTTTTCTTATGATGTTGCTCCTAAACTTGAGAAAAATTTCTTTGTGTATAGAGACTTTAATAACATTAATATAGATCGTTTATCGACGTTTTGTAATTCTCTTCAATGGGACCTATTACGCAATTTAGTAGAGATTGATGATCAAGTTGCACTTTTTAATGGTATGGTTATTGAAATGTATAATAGATTTGTCCCTATAAAATCTTTTATAATTGATATATCGAAGCCGAAATGATTTACTCCTCAAATTTCGGATTTCATGAAAAAGAGGAACAGGGATTATGGTAGATGGACAGTGCTTCGAACTGACAACAGTTGGAATGAATATAAATTTCTTAGAAATAAGGTAACTTCACCGTAAATCAAAACATGATTTTTTAATGAATAAATTAGATCCTAAACTTCCACCTAAAATCTTTTGGAATAATTTAAAAAGTCTTGGTGTTGGAAAATTTATTGAGCAGGCACAGATTCCGTTTACTCCTAATGATCTTAATAAGTTTTATTGTGAATCTATTAAATGTCAATCATCTAGAGCTAATACAATTGATTGTTCTATTTTTCATTCCTAATTTTAGTTCTTCTAAATTCTCATTTAGTGTAATCTCTGAAGACCAACTTTTTAAAGCAATTTATTCTGTTAAATCTCAAGCTTCTGGAATGGATAATATTTCCATTAGATTTATTAAATTACTTTTTCCTTATATTTCTCAATATCTGCTCTATATTTTTAATAATATTATTACTAAATCTTATTTTCCTAGTTGTTGGAAGTTAGCTAAAATTACTCCATTGCCAAAAACTAAGAATGTTAGTATGATGTCTGATTTAAGATCAATTAGTGCGTTATCTTCTATCTCTAAAATTTTAGAAATTATTATTAAAAATCAAATCACAAGTTTTTTGCTGGAAAATGACTTACTTTCGGATTATCAATCAGCATACAGACCAATGCATAGCACCACCTCTGCTTTGCTTAATATTACTGACGATATTCGGCGTAATATTGATTCTAATAAATTTACCGCATTAGCACTCTTGGATTTTTCTAAAGCGTTTGACTTAATAAACACATTTTTATCACTCGATCGATTTCGACTTGTTAGGTCATCATCAGGAGTATCTTCTGATTTGTATTAGTAAAAATTTTGTTATATAGTAGAAAAAAGCAAAATATAAATAAAAGAAGGAGGGACAAAAAATAAGCAATAAAAATTAATCTACGGATCGCGCAGGTAGGCGATGAGTCATAGGTTGAGTAACAAACTTCAAGGTATATTATTACGTACGTGAGAATAGAAAAGGGCGGGGTCTGTAATTGGTGAGGACCGGATTTCTCTCTGTTCGTTAAGGATATTTTGGTTAAGAAATATTGATTTTCTAATTTCGTAAGATTCTAAGGTATCTAAACTGCCTTTGGGTTGTATATGTAATATGTCTAAATTGTTCAAGCTAGCTTTGTGATTTTCTGACGTTAAATGGTTATGGAAAGTTGATTGATTGCAACCAGATAAATGTTCTTTAGCTCTAACTCCAAAATTGCGCCCAGTCTGACCAATATAGGAGAAACTACAATCATTGCAATTGATCCTATAGACACCAGATTTGGAAAGGCGATCAACTCTAGGTTTATTGTTAAAATTTTTTATAATAATAACACAATAAAGAAAATGATTTTTAACAATAAACCTAGAGTTGATCGCCTTTCTACGTATTTTGACGAATATTAGAATATTCATTAAATTTACCGATATATAAGTTGTTGTGAAGCAACCCCAGGCCTTTTAGTTTCAATGTGGTTACCTGTTTTAAATATCTGAATGTTTCCACTATAGTCGGCATAGGTCTATACTTGATAACATCTCTGAGATTTTTTTTTCGGCCATAGTGTCTCATATCTATGTATATCATTTCAAACAATTAAAGAATAATATTTTTACACGTAATAACCCCAACTTTTAGACTAGAATTATTATGATCCCGATATTTACATGAAATATACATTTTGACGATATTCTTTAGTAAAGGTGTGCTTTTTACACTTTTAATTGCTACACTTTTTAAAAGTTACACTTTTCGTTAATTTGTATAGCTACACTTTTCGTTAATTTGTGTAGCTACACTTTTCGTTGAAAACTTCACACCGGTTTAGAAGTATCAATTAGAATAATTTATTTCGCAGCGACTTCAGCCAACTTTGGCCAACCGCTCCGAAAATTGGAAGGGTTGCTTCTTGTACTTTTTGAACCAACGCCGCCTACTAAGCTAGTTGCTCTTTTGATTTTCTGACCCTCTGCGAATCTATTGCCAGCACGTCGTCATATACTGTATAACTATACCGAACGTTTCGACATGCCACATCCTGACTTTCTGTTAACCTCGACATAACTAAAATAGTTACTCCGTTCAACAATGATCCTTTTGTAGAATTCTACGGAAATCCGAATTTAAAAATTAATATTAAATTTCCTTGTAATTTCTACTATTTCCCACTCGGATGCCCGTTCATAGACTGAATTATTCTACGCTGTAAATTATTGATTCCCTATCAGTTTTATTTACACATTCCACTATACATAGGAAGCACGGAGCCAAGCAAAAGGGGGAGAGGTGGAGGAGTGGAGGGGTGGAGGGGTGGAGGGGCGTGAGGGGGCATATTATCATAGTAATCGTCGGAATGAATTTCGTTTGCCTGGAAAAAAACGTCGTAGCCAGCATGATCGTTGTTTTTTAAGTTTTACCAGAATTTGTGGTCATTTTTAGCGTAATCGACTCTGTGATTATCACTCTTGGGCATAGGAGCTTCAAGGTGATAGATCTTTGCTTGTGTTCTTCGTATAACATGTTGACATATATTTAGGTCGCACCGATTGAGTGACAAAATATATCGCGTCCAGGGGTGCGTTCCAGCCATAATAAGATGTACGCGCGTGTGGAGTTTCGCAATGCTGAAACTCTATCCTTTTAATGTAATGTGTCTACTAGCTGGTTGAAATGGAGTGCACCAGTCTTCATTTACTAACGAAGCTGTTGTATTGAAATGCACCTGTGCCAAAGCTTCGCATCACTGAGTATGCCCAGTTGATTCATCACACCAAAAGTGAGTACCTCAGCTAATTCGAGTAAAAATTGAATTGTTTAACTCGCTCGTTTGGCACACGCTCTTATTACCATAAAAGGCCAATTCATTTGTAAGGTATTTTCCAACCCCCTTACGTATACAAAAAACTTATATCAAAACAATTCTAAACAGCATTATTATGACAATGACTTCTGTGGAAAATAAAGAAAATTCCTTGGAACAGTAATAATCATAATGATGATTATCATAACAGTAGTTTTAGCCATAATGATAACAAAGATATAGTTGAATGGCAACAACAACATTAACAACAACAACAAAATATGAGATATGTTTTATGATGTGATTACACATTCATATACAGACAGACTCACATAATTTCTGCCCCAATATTGAAACCGAAAATAAATAAAAATATTTTTTATGCATATATGGGGATAGTTGTTGAATATGTTTTACGAGTTACATAAACGTACATATGTGCACCCCTTTATTGTGTCGAACATATACATTATGTCATCCAACCATACATAAAATGTTAAAACTCGAATAAATATTCATAACATTATATAAGTATTTGGTTGCTTTGGGGTTAAGTGCCGGGGTCAAAACACCTCGTTGCAGGCTTTAACACTTTATACATCCATTTTCGAACAAAGAAACTAATTATCTACTGTAATCCAGTAACTATTATCTAAACTAAAACAATTATCCCGATTAAACCCAATTGCGAGAAATTGCATAACCCTGGCTATCTGTGTCACACAAAGAACTATATAGGTACATTACATGGATGCTGTGACAATGTGTTGACTAAAAGCAGGGGACGGGTTTCGAGGAAGAAAATACCATTATTATTATTACTATTTTATTATCATTATTATTACCATCATTGTTATGTAGTTCTAACATTTTTGCCATGATTAAAATGAGCTTTTTCTGTTGTCTATGTATGTATATATGTACGAGTATATAAGCTGTCTTTATGTCTCGGTGACTGACATAATTAAAACAACAACTAAACCTAAAATAAAAACCAAATGGATATTTCGACCAAAAATACGAGTGTATGGGAAGATTTACAGAAAATGTGGGATGCTGGGTTTTATGTTAGATGAAATTTCCAGAAAAGCTTTCTAAAGTTTTTGGAATGAGTGATAACACGATAAACCTAATTTCCATTTCTTTTAGTGGAATAAATGTTTGTCGTAAACTTTGATACATTAATTGGCAATACTTAATTTTGATTAAGTCATTTGAAATTATATTTCTTCGGTTGTCGTGTAACGTCGAGCGATTTCCAATTTTCCGATGGTCGTGTCGCTCGAAATTCAATATAGTTGGCACCAATGATACATTCGAGAGCAAAGTTTTCACTTTGAATATCGGATTCACGAGAATTTTTTCACATTTTTAATGAGAGTTATCAATCGTTTCTGGTTGAAACCCATGTGGCTGACTTCCTTGAAAAATCGGACTGTTAAACAAAATCGTCTGGTTTTTTTATTTTTCCTTTTATTATGATTTAATGCCTGCAATCTTTTCTGGAGCCGAAGCACTGCCAACTCTATCGCGGTTCTTTCCTCCCTTTCTATACCTTTCGCAGTTGCCTGCCAAATCGAAGTCTTACGGCTATAGGTCCGATTGAGATTATCATCTGGGCATTGCATGGCTCCATACCAGCCTATAAGTACTGGACATGGAAGATGGGTAGACTCATAAGTTTTGCACTCCGACTGGTTAATACAAAATATTAACCTGATGTTACACGGACAGTCATTATTTGGCTATTTCGTCCTTACCTAAATCAGTTGATTACCTAAATAAGTCCTACTTCCATTTAAATTTTTTAGCATTACAACAGATTTCGTGATTCGAAAGCCAACTGACTTAATAGTTCATAGCTTCTATGGAAAAATTCTTGACGATTATCCAACTCTAACACATGAAATCAATTACTATGTAGCCGCTACCATTCCATTAGGCCCGCCGTCAATTTCACCGGTCTAAACATAAAAGAGCCAATAGGCAGTATTCCACTACAATTTTATCGAAAAACAGAAACCTAAAGTTTAAGCAAGATTATATTTGACCCATAGAATGTCAAATAAAATTTGATCACACTAAGAAGGATCAGATAATGCTGGTCACACTTCAGCGAGTCTCTCCACTTTGATAGATCTAAAATGCGAACATTTCACTGATGAATCAGGTATTGCTTATCGGTGCTGCCGTTGAACAGTTTGGGAGCCATAATGTGCGAGCTACTTGATATGATATAATATGATATGATATGATATGATATATATGATATGATATGATATGATATGATATGATATGATATGATATGATATGATATGATATGATATGATATGATATGATATGATATGATATGATATGATATGATATGATATGATATGATATGATATGATATGATATGATATGATATGATATGATATGATATGATATGATATGATATGATATGATATGATATGATATGATATGATATGATATGATATGATATGATATGATATGATATGATATGATATGATATGATATGATATGATATGATATGATATGATATGATATGATATGATATGATATGATATGATATGATATGATATGATATGATATGATATGATATGATATGATATGATATGATATGATATGATATGATATGATATGATATGATATGATATGATATGATATGATATGATATGATATGATATGATATGATATGATATGATATGATATGATTAGATTAGATTAGATTAGATTAGATTAGATTAGATTAGATTAGATTAGATTAGATTAGATTAGATTAGATTAGATTAGATTAGATTAGATTAGATTAGATTAGATTAGATTAGATTAGATTAGATTAGATTAGATTAGATTAGATTAGATTAGATTAGATTAGATTAGATTAGATTAGATTAGATTAGATTAGATTAGATTAGATTAGATTAGATTAGATTAGATTAGATTAGATTAGATTAGATTAGATTAGATTAGATTAGATTAGATTAGATTAGATTAGATTAGATTAGATTAGATTAGATTAGATTAGATTAGATTAGATTAGATTAGATTAGATTAGATTAGATTAGATTAGATTAGATTAGATTAGATTAGATTAGATTAGATTAGATTAGATTAGATTAGATTAGATTAGATTAGATTAGATTAGATTAGATTAGATTAGATTAGATTAGATTAGATTAGATTAGATTAGATTAGATTAGATTAGATTAGATTAGATTAGATATGGTATGATATGATATGATATGATATGATATGATATGATATGATATGATATGATATGATATGATATGATATGATATGATATGATATGATATGATATGATATGATATGATATGATATGATATGATATGATATGATATGATATGATATGATATGATATGATATGATATGATATGATATGATATGATATGATATGATATGATATGATATGATATGATATGATATGATATGATATGATATGATATGATATGATATGATATGATATGATATGATATGATATGATATGATATGATATGATATGATATGATATGATATGATATGATATGATATGATATGATATGATATGATATGATATGATATGATATGATATGATATGATATGATATGATATGATATGATATGATATGATATGATATGATATGATATGATATGATATGATATGATATGATATGATATGATATGATATGATATGATATGATATGATATGATATGATATGATATGATATGATATGATATGATATGATATGATATGATATGATATGATATGATATGATATGATATGATATGATATGATATGATATGATATGATATGATATGATATGATATGATATGATATGATATGATATGATATGATATGATATGATATGATATGATATGATATGATATGATATGATATGATATGATATGATATGATATGATATGATTGATATGATATGATATGATATGATATGATATGATATGATATGATATGATATGATATGATATGATATGATATGATACGATATGATATGATATGATATGATATGATATGATATGATATGATATGATATGATATGATATGATATGATATGATATGATATGATATGATATGATATGATATGATATGATATGATATGATATGATATGATATGATATGATATGATATGATATGATATGATATGATATGATATGATATGATATGATATGATATGATATGATATGATATGATATGATATGATATGATATGATATGATATGATATGATATGATATGATATGATATGATATGATATGATATGATATGATATGATATGATATGATATGATATGATATGATATGATATGATATGATATGATATGATATGATATGATATGATATGATATGATATGATATGATATGATATGATTATGATATGATATGATATGATATGATATGATATGATATGATATGATATGATATGATATGATATGATATGATATGATATGATATGATATGATATGATATGATATGATACGATATGATACGATATGATATGATATGATATGATATGATATGATATGATATGATATGATATGATATGATATGATATGATATGATATGATATGATATGATATGATATGATATGATATGATATGATATGATATGATATGATATGATATGATAAGATATGATAAGATATGATATGATATAATATGATATGATATGATATGATATGATATGATATGATATGATATGATATGATATGATATGATATGATATGATATGATATGATATGATATGATATGATATGATATGATATGATATGATATGATATGATATGATATGATATGATATTATATGATATGATATGATATGATATGATATGATATATATGATATGATATGATATGATATGATATGATATGATATGATATGATATGATATGATATGATATGATATGATATGATATGATATGATATGATATGATATGATATGATATGATATGATATGATATGATATGATATGATATGATATGATATGATATGATATGATATGATATGATATGATATGATATGATATGATATGATATGATATGATATGATATGATATGATATGATATGATATGATATGATATGATATGATATGATATGATATGATATGATATGATATGATATGATATGATATGATATGATATGATATGATATGATATGATATGATATGATATGATATGATATGATATGATATGATATGATATGATATGATATGATATGATATGATATGGTATGATATGATATGATATGATATGATATGATATGATATGATATGATATGATATGATATGATATGATATGATATGATATGATATGATATGATATGATATGATATGATATGATATGATATGATATGATATGATATGATATGATATGATATGATATGATATGATATGATATGATATGATATGATATGATATGATATGATATGATATGATATGATATGATATGATATGATATGATATGATATGATATGATATGATATGATATGATATGATATGATATGATATGATATGATATGATATGATATGATATGATATGATATGATATGATATGATATGATATGATATGATATGATATGATATGATATGATATGATATGATATGATATGATATGATATGATATGATATGATATGATATGATATGATATGATATGATATGATATGATATGATATGATATGATATGATACGATATGATACGATATGATATGATATGATATGATATGATATGATATGATATATATGATATGATATGATATGATATGATATGATATGATATGATATGATATGATATGATATGATATGATATGATATGATATGATATGATATGATATGATATGATATGATATGATATGATATGATATGATATGATATGATATGATATGATATGATATGATATGATATGGTATGGTATGGTATGGTATGGTATGATATGATATGATATGATATGGTATGGTATGATATGATATGATATGATATGATATGATATGATATGATATGATATGATATGATATGATATGATATGATATGATATGATATGATATGATATGATATGATATGATATGATATGATATGATATGATATGATATGATATGATATGATATGATATGATATGATATGATATGATATGATATGATATGATATGATATGATATGATATGATATGATATGATATGATATGATATGATATGATATGATATGATATGATATGATATGATATGATATGATATGATATGATATGATATGATATGATATGATATGATATGATATGATATGATATGATATGATATGATATGATATGATATGATATGATATGATATGATATGATATGATATGATATGATATGATATGATATGATATGATATGATAATTTATGATATAATATGATCTGTTATGATATGAAGATATGTTCGTGAAATTCAATTCTTTGATAGTGGTACTGTATGGTAAATTTTCAGTTTCTAGTGTATCAATGGCTAACTTAATTTCAGCATTTGATAAAAATTTATAATCTCGGTCCTAGCCCAATTTATATCATACTTTATATTTACTAATTATCTTTTATTAATGTAAATTTATATTGGGCTCATTGAGCCATTCACCTCAATTTTATAAGGTGGAGTTTTGGACGCTTTTATGTTTAGCGCATCTTCCAACATTGACATTATAGACTTCGAGTTGAGGGAATTTTCTTTGTCAATTACTTTAACTTCGGGTACGTTGAAGAAAAATAGAATTTCTCTGAGTGATTGTTTAATGTAGTTTATTGCTTTAGCTGTTAAAGCCAATTTATTTTCTGTTGAATACATGTCTTAATGGATTTTATGTCCGACTTCTATCGTTCCATGAGAAGTACTAGCTTTTGACTATTTGCTCTCGATTCTCTTGAGCATTACGACGTGCTCTTCGATGGACTCATAATATGTTTTCTTCTTATTGGTTTTCGTCAGTATTATCATTAGTACCATCCATTGAGTGAATTGAACTATATAATCTTTGACATGTATTGGGTTTCTTGAATTTTTCGCATTACAGATTCTGTTGTCTCCAACTCATTGATCATATGTGGGTTGAGATAACGTTAGAAAAAAATGATAATGTTTGAGTTGGTAAAGGTTGGTTGTGTAATAATATGCCTGGAATAGTTGGAAAATGGATTTATAATTAGAACGAGCTTTCCTCACCTTCGTTTAATATTAATTGATTGCGGAATGCAATGACTGGAGTTTTTTCTGTGGGAATCATTTCGTGCAAAGAACTAACATCGCTATGCTGCTTCAGTCAACTAAAAGATTGTTTTTCCATGGTTGATATATATTAACTCATACTCAGTTGTTGTTTTTATTACTTAGAACGTATAAGTCAAGATTTGGTGATCTGTAAAGATCTTCGCATTCTTTAAACTGGATAGAAAATATCTTAAAGAGGTCAATGCCCAAATTTGATTGCATACTTTTCTTCCGTTTTATTTAAAGTTCTTCAGAAGAACGTTATTGTGGTCTTCCGTCTTGAGATAGTACGGCACATAATGTAAAGTTAGAATAACTGATCACGGGCAGTTCAAATTCCTTTTGGAAATTTGGAAATGAGAGCAGACCCTCATTTGAGATGAGTGAATTTTATTTTTATTTTAATGAAAGGAGTTTTGAATACATGTCAGCCTTCCTCTCTTACGAGTGAAATCTGGGGCTTCGCAGTTTTGCGTAGTCCTGGATGAAACGGCGGTAGAACTCTATCCTGATCCCCAGAAAGATCGGAGTTCCTTCACGGTTGTTGATACAGGGATCTTTATTCTGGCTTTACCTTCATTTGATCCGCTTTTATCTCGTTTTTAGAGATGACGAATCCTAGAAATTCTACTTCATCTTGTAGGAATCTACATGAATCGAGTTAAATCTTCATATTGGCATATGGGTTAAGATAGTAATATATTTTTAACAGTTCTATTGAAACTGTTTTATAATATCTGAAACATAAATTTTATGTAATAATGGCAAGGAACAGCATGTATATGAAGTTAGGGCATATTCCAGGAAATTTTTGAAATGTTTTCAAATTTTTTTTTTATTTAGTTTGTCATTTGAGTTGTATAAATTGTGGAAAAGCGGGGGTTTGGGGGCGGCAGCCCCTATCTTCTAAGGTATACAACGAATTAAAATTACAAAAAAAAAATATTTTGTATATACTGATAGTTGATTTTTTTTAACATTTGTGGCACTATCAGAAGAAGCGATACAAACTCTTTGATCTGTGTCTGCAAGGTTGACGAAGCAATTAATATTAAAAAAAATAAAAAAATTATTGGAAAAATAAAAAAGTGAAAAATTTTTCCTCCTAAAACCTGATAGGAAACAATCCTGCATTAAAAAATTTATACTTCTTATCTGATTTTCTCGATGTATACGTAAAGTAAAATTACGCCAAATACCGACAGCAAAAATCAAAAATTATTTTAAATATTCCTCCTGCACCAAAATGCAATACTTTTACTCTCAGTCCAGAAAAATATTTGTGTCATGATAGTTTTAGCTGTCATGACAGTAAATTTTCGGGGCTGAGAGTAAAAGTTTCATGATTTTTTGGGCTGAGAGTAAAAAAAATGTTATGATACCAATAATTAGTGTTGCCATCGCATTTTTCGGGGATGGAGTTTGGGCTATCTTCACATACATACTAAATATAAAAAATATAAATAACCACTAGTTATAAAATATCACATTTATAAATTAAAATTAAAACTATTGTTTTTCTATTTTAAAAAATTATTTTATTTTATTAAGAAAATGGTTGGCACGCCGCAAAATTTTTCGATTAAAAAGAAAATTTTTTCTTGGCACACTATCGTAGAAGTACTTGTGAACTCTGCTATAGCCCGATAATCAGTTCAAAAAGTCCGTTAGCAATATTAAACTGAAACTATCCTGAAGTTTTTATATCCCAGCCCGAAAAAATATCACTGTCGCGACAGTAAAATGTGTCATGGTAATCTGTTATGAAATTTAGAGCATTCAGCCCGAAATTATAAATATAACTTTTACGTATTTTTTTAATTATTCCTTCAACTATTTGTAAACCTAGACCGCCCAAACCAAACCTGAAAACGACAATGTGGAAACTTAATTAGCATTACGTGATTGAAGACTATGAATCTAGCAAGAACTTTTAGCCCGAAATTTTAATTTGTTATATTTATGGATATAGTCGTTTAAAGTTTTGAATATAAACTGAGAGATTTAAAAAAAAAATCTATCGAGATAAACACGTTTGAATCTCGTCTCAGAGGCGATTCACGAGCACTTAGAATAGAGATTTGCAGAAAATTCTATTTTTAATTTTCTAGAAATAGTTGTTTGAATCTCGTCTCACATGTGGTTTAAGAGCACTTGTCATATACCACCGGATTCGTTGACGTTTTGAATATACAATCTAAAAGATTAGGATTGAAACTCACCTGGCATGGATAACTAGTTTGTTCTGAGGCGCAGCAAAGTGTAGTTAAATATTTTTTAAATAGATTACAAAATCAAAAAAAAACTGTAATTATTTGTACGAACAACATTTATTAAAAATTAAACTACGGGATGTCTTTAAAAACAACATTTCGAGAAAATTGACGATCATCGTTGAGAAGCCTTGAATGCTGTGGGCTATCTTCGATTCTTATTTTCACTCGGAATCTCTTGAGCGGCAAAGAGCGACATACAATTGCCTATGGGAAAACACTGCCGTTTGAAATGAATTTCGACGTTATTAAAAGACTGGCCTTGCGCCTTGTTTATCGTCATTATGCGTATGCCGAAATTATTGGAAACTGTCGTCGTCACAAAACAAATGGTAAACTAATCTCAGAAGGTGCCAAATCAATTCTAAGGTTTGGAACCGTACCTACTGCCTTTGTTGCACTCAGAAATGATTTTGGCCTTAATAAAGTTTCGCGATAGCTCATCAACAATTAAACGCTAGGATTTAGATTTCGTAAAAGCATTATGATAACACCCTTTTTCAAAAGCAATACATGAGGGGGCATGCTGGATGAATTCAGTTCATTGAGGAATTCAACGGGAAAGTTGAGTGCTAATTGGGATCCTCGCTTACTAACGAATCTGCATTGTAGTAAATTTCTGCATCACCATCAAGTTGATTATTTTTTGATTCATCTCAAGGGCCTGAGCATTCTTTGGAGCAACAATGAATTTTTTTGAGAGCTCATCTGTTGACATTTGCTCAATATTATTAAAAATGACACTGATTAAATCTTTACTTGTGATCATTTCGGTCGGAATTTGAATTGTGTCCTCATCATAAATGCCAAGTGTTGCAGGCAAAGTTCCTGATGCGACTTGAAGAAGCCATTCATTGTGCACGAGTTGACCTCCGCTGCGCATGTGGTCAAAGAAAGATGTTTAAACTGGTTCAATAGAGGGCTTGATTTAATGCACCATTCGATGATTTCAGTGCGCGTTCCTCTTTGAACGACTGGTAGCGTCTGACAAAAATCACCACCAAGGACCAAACCTTTACCTCAGAAGTTAATGTCGCATTTCCCATCACTTTTCGCAAGAGCTTATCATTGCAGCGGATACCATTCTTAGTAAGCATTGTAATTTCATCGATAACAATAAGAACCTCACGCGAAACTGCAGGTTCTGGTGATGTCATTCGCATTTATGAGATTGAATTATCCAGAAGTGGCGCATTGGAAGTTTAAATCCACTATGAATCGTGCGTCCTTCCTTAAGCAAAGTTGCGGCTATTCCTTTCCTTCTACTAAAGTTGTGTATAAGAAGGTCTTGCCTGCGCCATCGGGACCATCGATAAAAAAGAGCGTACATTGTGAGTGATTATTTTCAACTGCAATCATAATTTTGACGTATGCCGCAAGCTGGGCTTCATTCAGCTTTCCAATTTGTTCCACTGCCAATCGTGCTTCTTCTCCTTCTTCAAACCAACTGAATCGCATGTGTTTGAGAACAAAATTGATATCATGAACAGCCGAGTGGATCGATATAAAATCACTGTGTCGTTACATGTAGTCGAGTATAAAACCTCCTAGATGATCCTGCCATAATTTGAGAGGTTGAGCGGGTTAGCAAAAAATAAAAATGTAAGCGAACATCTCTCGCAATTTCTTAGGCATCAAGTATGTTCCACCGTCTGTCAAGCATCGCTCCCATTCTTCATCCAACTCAAGTATTCCTCTTGCCATCGCTGCCGCTTTAAATGTTCCGCATAAATTTTCATCTACCGTATGCAAAATCTAAAACTTGTTGAACCAGGAACATGTAGTAGCAGTAATCGAAGATAGAAGCGTTCTTCATCCTTATAATGCTCAGTACGTATATTCGTGCTATTGTCGTTTCGCCTCCTCTATGTCGCTCTTGCCATTAACCTCGCTTATAAACAAAATGGTAAGGGATATCGGTGTAAAGATGAACTCGTGCAGTTGCGTCTTTCGTGTTAAGCAGAACTCAAGATTCAAGCTTGGGTTTTCCAGTACGCGCAGCCAAAAGTGCTGTTTTTCATGTCCTACTTCAAAAACAACTCGTGGCTGATTTGGAAGGTGAACTGGCTGTGTGAATGTTAAAAAATTCCATTGCGGGAAAAAACGCAAAATGTTTTACTTTAGTAACAAGTATAGTATAACCCTTTTGTGTTTAATTAACACAATTGTGCGGGTAGGGTAAAAGTACCATGTCGAAAAACTATTTTTGTACGTGTTTTGAACCAACTTACACATTTGTGCATTCCTTTTTAACTTATTTTCGTCCGAAAAAAACACTATAACTATACACACAATTGTGTCGGTTATACTTCAAATCAAGCGAAATACTTTATCAACTACGCCATTACATACTCTGATTTTATACTCACACATTTGTGTGGGCTGGACTAAAATTGAGCCAATTTTTGTATTTTGCTTGGTTGAAAAAGGGATAAAAGATTTTTTTAAATAGCAGTAGTCAGTGAGTGAGTGACATAGACGTTTATAATATATATTCCGGCGGTATATGCGAAGTGCACCTGAATCACCTGCACTGCAGGGCGAGACACAAACAGCTGTATCTGCAAATTTCTTAATATGTAGTCAAAACTATAATGAATCCGGCGGTATATGCCAAGTTCTCGTGAATCGCATCCTATTAAAGTTAGCCGACTCAGCCGAAAAAATGTCGATAATGCAGATTCAAACTAATCAAACGAAAATGACTACTGGTTTTTGTCGGTAACATGCCAGCCGGAAATGTCGATAATGCAGATACAAATTTTATGCCGAAATGTAACCTTGTTAAAGTTAGTCGATAGTTTCCAGACGAAAGATAATGCAGATTGTGTCTTGACTATTTCAGCCGAAAGTTAAACTCTCTTTATACTCGCGCTGCTATCGATTTTTAAATTCCTATAAACTGAAATAATTTTCCCTTCACCCGAAGGATATAACCCTGATTTTTGCTGTATTCAAGACACTATCTGCATTATCAGTCGGCTGGAAAATGTCGGCTAATTAACAGTATCGAAATGTTAATATTTTTATTGCAAATTTTTATTTTGTTCTTCCTAAAAACCAACTAAAAAATTTAAAATAACAAATTTTCATTCGAAACAATAAAAATTAATATACAAAACCTAATTTCTCTAAGTGCTGTATTACATGTTTGGAGTTAAAATGTGAAATGTAATTATAGTTAGGTGTTTGGAGAATTTTTAAGATGGTACGTCATCTAATAATTATCATTTGAAAGGTCGATTTCTAAGTTGGAAGTCCGGGAAAACTCGATTGAATATATCGCACACACAAAATTTGAAAATTTCTAAAAATTTACCGTTTAAAGTGTCATGGCTGGAAATAGATTCAACTAAAAGGACTTATTGATGCTCACATCTGGAGAAAATTTCAGGTCGATTTCTATGTTGGAAGTCCAGGAAAACTCGATTGAATATATCGCACACACAAAATTTGAAAATTTCTAAATATTACCATTGAAAGTGTTATGGCTGGAAATAGATTTAAATGAAAGGTCTTATTGATGCTCACACCTGGAAAACATTTCAGGTTGATTTCTATGTTGGAAGTCCGGGCAAACTCGATTGAATATATCGCACACACAAAACTTGAAAATTTCTAAAAATCTACCGTTTAAAGTGTTATGACTGGAAATAGATTCAACTGAAAAGTTTTATTGATGCTCACACCTGGAGAAAATGTCAGGTCGTTTTCTATGTTGGAAGTCCAGGAAAACTCGATTGAATATATCGCACACACAAAATTTGGAATTTTTTAAAAATTGATCGTTTAAAGTGTCATGGCTGGAAATAGATTCAAATGAAAGGTCTTATTGATGCTCACACATGGAAAAAATTTCAGGTCAATTTCTATGTTGGAAGTTCGGGAAAACTTGAGTGAATATTTCGCACACACAAAATTTGAAAATTTCTGAAAATTTACCTTTTAAAGTGTCATGGCTGGAAATAGATTCAAATGAAAGGTCTTATTGATGCTCACACCTGGAAAACATTTCAGGTTGATTTCTATGTTGGAAGTCCGGAAAAACTCGATTGAATATATCGCACACACAAAATTTGATAATTTCTAATGCGGCATATTCAATCGAGTTTTCCCGGACTTCCAACATAGAAATCGACCTGAAGTTTTTTCCAGGTATGAGCATCAATAAGTCCTTTGATTTGAGTCTATTTCCAGCCATGACCCTTTAAACGGTTAATTTTTAGAAATTTTCAAATTTTGTGTGTGCGATTTATTTATGGAAATTTTCTGACTATTCACATGAAAATTGTCCTGAAATTTTTGAAGTTTTGCTTGGTATATGCCATTGAGTTTTCTCCTTATTAAAATATTTTTTTAATTATAGTTTTAATGCACTTAATAAAAATATTTAATTTAGAATAGTTTACGTTGATGAACCGAAATAAACATTTTCGATTTAAAAAGTAATAACTGTTTAACACTAAAATTATGAATCTACATTACCGACCTTTACTGGTGAATAATACAATCTGTTTTTGATTCTACATTATCGACTTTTTTCGGTTGTAGTTTTTGTAAATACAGCCGAATCTGCTTTATCGACATTTTTAGGCTGATACGTGATACTGTTAAAGTTAGCCGAAAGTTTCCAGCCGAAAGATAATGCAGATAGTATCTTGCATACAGCAAAAATCAGTCATGAACCCAAATTTAGGATCGGGTTATATCATTCGGGTGAAGGGAAAATTATTTCAGTGTATAGGAATTTAAATAACCGAAAGGAGCTAGAGTATAAAAAGAGTTTAACTTTTGGCTGATTAGCCAAGACACTATCTGCATTATCTTTCGGCTGGCAACTTTCGGCTAACTTTAACAAGGTTGATACGTGTTAGTTGTTACAGCCGATTCTGCATTATCGACATTTTTCGGTTGGAGCGAGTCGGCTAACTTTAACAGTATGTGAATCGCCTGTGAGACTAGATTGAATCAGCTGTATCGCATAAAAAAATTTCTGCGGAAATAGTCTAGTTTTGTAGCCAAGATTTTAGCGAGTCTTTATGTATAAGTGAAGTATTTGTGAATCGTTTGTAAAACGATATTCAGACGACTATATCCAGATAATTCCAGATAGTATTTTTCTGAATTTGTGTCGGTTGTTAGTCAACACTTTTGCAATTCCGGTGATATACATAGGTCAAGTGTTTTAAATCGTTTATGAGGCGAAATTTAATAGAATATACTCCTTAATATCCGATAAACTTTTTCTCAAGCTGAAGTTAGTTCCCACAATTCCACTGAAAACATTTTTAGAATTTTTTTTGAAAATTTGACCTATTAATTTTTTTACTTTGATGTTTCAGCAGTAATAATTTTTTATTATTATTTTTAACAAAATTTAGAAACCACGATTAGTTCGATATTTATTTAATACACAATTAATTAATAGTTATTATTTGCTTATATTTTGTGTCATGACAGAAGTTTAAATCCACTAGTTGTATTGCCATAAGTAAAAAAATAAAATTTGGGGCTCAAAATTCGGAATAGCTTCACGGAGGTAGGAACAGCAGTTAACTAATTAAGCAACTAATTATTAACTGCATCTATGCTTTTTAACCTTTTGAAGGTTTACGATTAAATCAAAGCATGTAAGAAATCAACCCTATGTTAAAATTAGTGCTAAATGATAACAAGTCTGATTTAAATAAACGCTTCTAGGAACGTAAAGTGATGTCGCCGTTTGCTCCCAATTACGAAATAATTGGGAATGCATGCATTGCAGATCTGAAAATCACGTTTCATTTCCAACCCTAAACATGAATTAATTTCGCCAGAATTGAATGCTTATATCAAAATAGGACATCTCAATAATGATAAATATTCCAAAATAGCAGAGTAATTAGCTGTACCACGTGACCCTGATCAATATTCTCACAAAATGACCATCGATTTGTATAATATCTGTAAAGTACCGCATTTATTGTCTCGAATTTGTTTAATTTGTGCGTTTGCTATGTTTAATTACTCCATAAAGTTAAAATGGGTCCCCCTATACACAAAAATACAACGACAACCTGTAATTTAACCCGTTGTATAAGATTTTTTGCTGGTATTTACCGCCAGTTTATTCATTCATCTCGTTCAACAATCAATTATTAAGACAATTTAGATGGGTTTGAAATTAAATAAAATGTAATTAAAACAACAAAGTTCATTGAATAGAAAAATAATCGTTTTTTGAACGAAAAGAATTCGCTCCCTCGATACACACGTTTTTCTTATTGTCCACACACTCCCCTAAACATATAAAAATAAACCTTAGGAAACTTACACAATAAAATCGGTTGAACAATAGCGTCTTCGTCTTCTTCATAAACTTTTAAAAGAAAATGAAAACCGAGCTTTATACAAAAAGAAATAAAATAATACTAATGGTAATTGAGCTGATTTTAGAGCTTTTTATTACTTTGTTCTATATAAATTTATTACCGCACCGTACCGCACCGCGCACACGAATCTATACGTAGAAATAAATAAAGGAAGAAAGTTTCCCGAAAACAAAAAGAGATAATCTTTCATCTTATTTCATTTAACTTCTTTAACAAAAAATACTTGTTTCATTGCCATTGTTATTATTTTATTGATTTGTGTTACTAAAGGGAAAATACGGTTTGTGTGTGTGTGTGTGTGCAAAGAAGGAAATCGTACAAAATTGTGAAGCAAATTATTATTCTTTTTAAATAAATTGCGGAGATTTTTATGAAAAGGGACCGAATGGCTCCTTAATTTGGTCAAATAAATTTTGATTTGATTATATTGGTTAAACGTTTGATTTAAGGAATGTAATAAATTAAATTTTGATTGATATTTGTTTTAATTTGGTTATTCTGTTTTGTTACAATATATATCTATCGTAGAATGTATCTCTTTATGAGCCCGGATACAATTAAGAAAGTAGTTTTATTGACGCTATTCTAATTAGAATAATTAAAATAAAAAAAGTCGGGTGCAAATGAGAGTGTATGGAAAAAGAAAGAGAGAGAGAGAGAGAGCAAGTTTATTTTAGCGTCTACCCTCGGTCTGAGGTGGTACATTAAGTCTTAATAATTATTTAGGAATCATGAAAATTTTCGACCTCGAAATTTTGGCAGTTTTACCATTTGCCATGTCGAATTAAAAAAATGTGGTTTTTGAAATATTGTGTGTGTGTGATCTCTACAGACTAAAAGTTTGTGTTGTCTCCACAGTCCAAACGTAGTCAATGATCGGGATGAAACTTTTGACTTAAGCTAGCTAAAAAATCAAAATTTAATATTTAATATTTTTATAACTATACCTATCACAGTAGGTGTCATTAATAGATTATATATAATCCGCTCCTATAGGTGCGCACACGCACACATCCTTAGTTGTGCGTGTACATACTTAGTTTATTAAACTAATTCGTTGGCTTATAATATTCGAATATAATTTAATATTTATGGCGATTCCTTTTAAAAAATCTAATGCCGAGCGTTCATCCCTTTCAAGAATTATTTTTTTCACTCGTGTTTCTTTCGTAAGTAGCTATTTTTTAAAATTGTATGTTGTCCTGCAATAATTTGTTCAATTTTTGTTTTTATAGTTTTTTGTTCATCCCTAGAATACTTATTAGGCTGCATAGGCCTATATGTCTCTTGCCAGCTAGCACGTTTATACGTCTGTGCCAAGCTTCCACACTATTTTGTGTTCTTGGTAGACTTTCTTGTATTAAATCGGATACAGACAAAAAACCAGAATGGACGATTTTGACACCGTGCGGTAAGGTGAAACCACCCGTAGGGCACTTCTCCGCTGTTCTTGTGACAATCGTAGCCGGTACATCTCCTTACAGGAGTCAGCCCATATCTCTGTTCCGTACAGGAGAACGGACTGAACCGCTGACATCAGAAGTCGGTGTTTGCTGGCCTTTGATCCCCCAGTATTAGCCATAAGCCTACTTAGAGCCGTGACTCCACGCGCAGCCTTGTCGGCCGTCTGCCGGATCTCCTCGGAGAAGCTCATTTTAGAGTCGATCATTACTCCCAGATATTTTGCTGCTGGTTTGGTCTCTATAAGGAGGCGTTCCACAAGTCTGGGCCTAGGGTAAAGCCCTGGGCTGCTCCACCTGTGACTTACATTGTTTTTTGGCCATCTTCCGTATTGTAAATTAGCGTCCGTTTGTTTAGATAATCGCTCAATATCTGCATCAAGTATTTCGGGGTGTGAAAAGAGTGCTCCAGAGCGCTCAGCATATCGTCCCATTTCGCGCAGTTGAAACCATTTTGTACATCGAGCGTTACCAAAAGTACAATTCGTCGCGAGTAGTAGTTGTGGTTCTCTGCCTCCTTGACCGCTTCCACCACCTTCAGTATCGCATCTATCGTTGAAAGCCCTTGCTTGAACCCATACTGTTTCGGTGACAAGTCACCGGCATCTCATATCGCGACTCTTAGTCGCTCTCTAATATAGGCCGATGGTAGCTGCGGATCGCCTTTATTTTTGCTAAGCAACACCAACCTAATTTCCAGCTTGCGCTAAAAACACCTGCTGAGCGGCAGGAATTAAACATGTCCAGCAGCAACGCCGGGTTATGTTGCAACACCATTTAAATAATTTCACTAGGAATTCCGTCCGGCTCTGGGCTCTTTCCGCATGGGTGGGGAAGATGGCTCTAAATTAATTCCATCGTGTTAGGATCTCTTAAGAGTGTTGTTTTTTGGGTTCCGAGTTTCTGGGTGACTAGTTTATATCCTAGTCCCCAAGGATCGCGATCGATATCCACTATCAATTTTCTCCGGGTTTTGCTTTCGTTTATGTAACGTCGCAGAGTTTTCCTCGCAGCCTTGTGTTCCGCCGACCGAATATTGGCCTCTGTTCGATTCCTAGCATGTTGTGCTTTGCGTCGAAGCATCAGGCATTTTTTCCTCTCTTCCGCGATTTCCGGTGTCCACCAATACATGGGCGACTTGCCATGATGTGATTTTTTCTGTGGCATGGATGCCTCGGAGAGCTTCTGCCGCTGATCTGCTATCCGTTGCTACAATTACTTCCCCTCCATTTAGGCTCTTAGAGATTTCTTCACAGAACCGACTCGTGTTAATTTTACTGAGGCTCCACCTTATCGGTTTAGTTTTCATTTTTCGCTGTTGCCTACCGCCGACCCTGAACGAAATATACTGGTAGTCACTAGCGGTATAGTCCTCTAATACTTCCCATCCTTGTATAACCGGTGCCAAAGTTTTCCGATGCCAAAGTGATGTCAGGGATGTACTCCGCATACCATGGACGGCGAAAAGTTGAAGTTGACCCCCTGTTTAAAATTAATAGTCCTGTTCAATTGGCCTCTTGTATCCAGGCTCGGCATGCCCCACTTCGGAGCTCTAGCGTTGAAGTCCCCGGCAACCACATACATCCAGTTTTGCTTTAAAATCGGCAATGCTCTCGTTTGGAGTGAAATAGCCCCTCGCTATCCCATGATTATCTACCTGTGGATGCTCCCGTTAGTAATCCAAATAGCGGATGTACCCAGTACGTCATAGTGTACCACCTATGTGTTTCCTTGTTGCGGTATTTCTCGCTTAAGAGGAGTATGTCGGCTCGTTTATCGACTGTCAGCTGGTGTAAGAGGTGGTCGGCAGTCTTGCTAATATGCATATTGCGTTGTAGTATACAGGTCATACGCGATTTTTGGCCGCGTACAGTGCCTCCCGCTAAACTTTCCGGATCCTGGGATATGACCCAGCACCGCATGATCACGTTTTTTATCCAGACAGAGTCGCGATGTGGCCGTAGCCTTGACATTTAAAACATACAGCAGTACAGCCAGCCTATTTTTATTTTCCCTTTTTTCAAGAGATTTGAGGCCACCTTGCCATTCATCCCAATGATGGCAACTTTCTGTGATCTACCGGTTTCGAAGACAGTAATTTTAGCATCTCCTACGTCAGGGTTGTCACGTCTAAGTGCTGCTTCTACTTCCTCCACGCTAGTGCAGGCGTCCAGGTCACGAATTTCTACCTTTATTCTGTCCCAAGGCTATTTATTTTGCCCTTCTTGCCCAGGACCATTTTCAGTTCTTCGTAGAACCCTTCTTTATTATTTGTCTTGGACCCTAGCTCTAAAAGCACATCACCAGATCTAGTTTACGAAGTGCGGTCACTTCGGCTCCCGACTCTTCCAGCTTTGCTTTACTTCTAATCTCGCTGAGGGTCTCGGCGTAAGATTGGCCTGGTGCTGGTCGTATTATTAGCGCTTCTGGTCGAAGCTTACGGCTACGTCTTTTCCTACGCTTTGCCGGTGTATTAGCATTTCCCGGGGTAACTGCCTCTTCGGAGCCGGCCTGTGTTATCTGTTCCTGCAGCTTTCGCCGTCTTCTTTGGCCTTTAGGTTCTTTGGCCACCGTTAAGCATTTCCCCCCTCGTTTTGTTTACATCGTTTTCTTCCGCCGGGCTAGACGCAGATCGTTTACTGTTTTCCGGTTGTGTTGAGGACTCCCAGGCGGGTCTTGCGACCGGCACTTTACACGCCGGTATAGCTATTATACGTACAGAAGTTTCTTGGTAGATTTGCCCCTGGGTCTGTTGTTGCTCTGCTATCTTACATTTGCTTCGATAAAAGTTAATGGCACTGACCACCTCCTCCAGTTCCGCCATACCATTCTTTACACCAATGGAAATATTTGGCTGTCTTTGGCCGTAGCCTTCATTGTCTCCTGTATTGCCTTACACTTTTTTATTTCACTTTCCTCCCTTTGTCTAAGTTCCTCAATGCCAGCCTTTCCGTTGCTTGTGGAAGTTCCTCCTGAAGCATGTTACTTTTTCCAAAAGTAGTTTCCTCCTCGTTTGATCCCGTTTGATGCCTCCCAGTAGCCTCTGAGAGAATTGCAGCCTGATTGACTACTACGAAGCTCCCCCGAAGTGTCAAGTTGCCCCCCCCCCCAGAATGCGTGAGGCTGACTGAAAAAACGGGGTGGGATTCAGAACGTGTGTTCCTACCCACCTGGGGTAAATTGTTGTTGGTGCTCGACATTCCATATTTGAATGGCAAATTTTGGTCCGCCCAGGGTATTGGATTTCACCGGTACCTGCCATATCTGGCGCACTTTCCCCTATCCGCCACCCGGGGAGGCACCCGATGGGGGATTAGCCAAACCCCACACAAGGGGGTATATTATTATATTATAATATAATAATATAATAATATAATAATATAATAATATAATAATATAATAATATAATAATATAATAATATAATAATATAATAATATAATAATATAATAATATAATAATATAATAATATAATAATATAATAATATAATAATATAATAATATAATAATATAATAATATAATAATATAATAATATAATAATATAATAGTATAATAATATAATAATATTATAATAAAATAATATAATGATAATATATAATCAATAATACTGTAAATGTATTTTTTTTCGAGCCATTTCCCAATTTTCTTTTCGTTTACGCAATATGTTTTTAAATATCGTAATATTCTTTGATATTTTCCGGATGAACGAAAGCCAAGCTTTTTAACATTCTAATTTGTAAGCTAAAAGCTTAAAGAAATAATTTAAACAAAATTTTTTTTATATAAATTAATAAATGAATTTTCCTTCATCGTTACCATTTTTTGACGCTAAGCGTTCATGTTGAACTCGTCGTCAAATAATTTGACCCAAATGGAATAAACAACCTTTTTTGAGTAGGGGAAAATTGTTGAAATTGAGAAATCCGATATTATACGGAGAAATCGAACAAAATTTAATATTGCCTATTACAGCGCCATCTATCATGAATCGAAGAAAATGTTTCAAGAAAATCCTACGTACTTTTAGCCGTGGAATCCGAATCTGCAAAAAAAATGGGGGTTCCTATGTTAGTTTCCAAGTTGCCCACCCCCCCTTACAAACAGAGCGGGGGGTCCTAATTTTAGCACTAATGTATTTCCCCTCCAGAATGATTTAATTTTGTTAATGGTCATTTTTATCGTAGAGGGCTTATTTTTCGAGATATTTGAAAGTTTCAGCTTAAAAAACTCACCCGGTATACGGCGATACGGCAAAGCTCCATAAACAATTCATTAAAGCTTGTAATTGTTTTATTGGTCATAAGGCAATATCACAGAAGAATAAATTCCTCTTCGATTTTTCCATGTATTGAAAACAGTTGTCTCGTAAAATTTGGGACTACTTTGAACGTTCCGTCCATTAGCGATAGTTTACATTTGCTGAGGAGCTTTATATTATTTATGGTAACCAGTATTATAATAATGTTGTCACTTTTAATTTTTTTCCGAGAATACAAATAATTCACCATCCACCATTTTAAGTTCTTCTGGAAATTCAATATCTGTGATACAATGTGGTTCTGTTGGTTGATTTTTTTGCGTGTTCTATGTATCATTTGCTTATGGGCTGAAATGCTATTTAAATACACACGACAATTCTCTTGGCAGTGTGATCGGGCAGTTATGCTTGACGGCCGGCCTGAACTCGAAGCTGCTAAAGATTTTATTTCATTATTAGTTTTTAAAACTTCATACGCATTTGGATCATGCGAATGGGTTCTTGACTGTTTCTTAATTTCATGAATATTATTTTTAACTACAGTATTAATTCGGGCCGGACACTGATAGTTTTTTTTTTAAGCAGATGACCAATAAAACACATCACATCACAATATTTGTTTCAAGATGGCACATGTATCCGTCACATAAGAGTTTATTGCTGCTTTTAGTGGATTTTGTAGAAACGTTCATCGTAATACCCGAATATTAATAAAATTATTTATCGAATTTAAATTTAAAGCACTTAAACACAGTTATAGGATTCGTAGTAAATACCAGTTTTCTAAACCAGTCCATAAGTGTAAAAATGCAAGATTGAGAAATGCATACTACCTCATCTCGAACAAATATTGAAAAATACAGATGATTGCATTATTTTTCTGTATTTTTCTTCAAGATTTTTCAGGATTATTTTTTCAATATTTTATTTTTCGGGATTTTATTTTTCAGAATAAAAAAGTTCTGGATTCCTAAGTTTCGGGATTTTATTTTTTCGCAATTTAGATTTTCGGTGTACCGATACCAACCCGTTTGCTGATCCCGGCTCCTATACGTCCCCCGTAATTCAAATCTAAAGCCCCTCGGAGGGCTAAGCGGAGGAGTAATCGAAGCCGTTAGCCTTTAAAATTATTGCATTTCAAAATGTCGGTCTGCGGCCTCCCGAATTCATAAATAAAATTTAAAAATCGGGCTTTTGCAAATCGGGATTTTGAAAATCGGGATTATGAAAATCAGAATTTTGAAAGTTGGGATTTTGAAACTCGGGATTTTAAGCATCGGGATTTCAAAATTCGGGATCGATTTCGGGATTTTGCATTTGGGATTTTGAAATTCGGGCAAACGAGCCCAACCCGTTATAACACTAAGCAATTAAAACAATAGTCCAGGGCATTTAGATCTTAATCAACCGGAATAGCAAAAATTTTTAGAGACAGCAGATATCGATATGCGATTTTCTCCATTGTGTTCAGGAAGGTCCCAGGAAAAAAGTCTATATCGTCTGGACTAGGCATTTTTTGAAAAATGTCTTCTAGGCCGGAGAATGCATTTTCCAATTCCATGATTACTTTATATTACGGAAATCGTTACTCGGTGGTTTTCGGTATCTGCCAAACTCGATTCTGGCATTAGAATTACCCGGAAGTGTACGGGATGGCTTTGTGGGGGTGCATGGAGAGTGAACTGGGGGAGAAATGGCAGCGTGCATGAAAATCGCTCCAAACTCGTTACTCGGGGTTTTCGGGGATGCCGAATTCAATTCTGGCATTAGAATTACTCGGGGGTATGAATAATAAAAATTTTGATTGAATATTAAATAAATAAATATTACACATACTATAAAAACAATTGCTTTGAAAGTCTTTTGTGCCTCGAAACTGGATTTGAAAAGATGCCAAAGCTGTAAAGAGAGTAAAGTATCGTTACCACGGGGACCGGCGCGAACAGGAATATTCTGTATCGACTGAGGAGAAAAAAAATATGGGTCCAGTTCCCGCACGCAGTCGGCGATTGTCTGGCATCAGTATTACATCTGTCGTTTAGAACCACGTTACTTTTTTGTTGTATGTAAATACAGTGCTACAGTAATCAAGTTCCTTGGATTTTGGACCTTTTTATGGTGTTTGAGTTCTGTCCGGCTCTCTTATACCACGTTGGTTTTTTTTGTTATACTCGTACGTAAATATGGTGCTAAAATAATCAAGTTATTTGGATTTTGGTCGTTTTGGATTTTTTCCCTTCTCCTTTACCATTTCCCACAGAGCCACCCCCGAGCGCACCCGGGGTAGTCTAATGCCAGAATTGAATTTGGCATCCCCGAAAACCCCCGAGTAACGATTTTGGAGTGCTTTTCATGGACGCTGCCATTTCCACCCCAGTCACCCCCAGACAACCGCATAGAGGGACCCCCGAGTGCCCCCGTGGAAGTCTAATGCTAGAATTGAATTCGGTATCCCCGAAAACCCCCGAGTAACAATTTTTGAGTGATTTTCATGGACGCTACCATTTCCCACTAATTACCCCCAGACAACACCACAGAGCGACCCCTGAGCACCCCCAGGGAAATCCAATGCTAGAATTTAGCTCGGCATCCCCGAAAACCTTCGAGTAACGAGTTTGGAGCGCTTCCCATGGACTATGCAATTCCCCCCATCCCCTCCCCAGGATGACCCCCAGATACCCCGCAGAGCCGCCCTGAGCATTCCCGGGTAACTCCAATGCCAGAATTGAATTTGGCATCTCCGAAAATCCCGAGTAACGAGTTTGGAGCGATTTTCATGCACGCTGCCATTTCTCCCCCAGTTCAAACCCCCCCCCCCCCCCCCGCACTCTTACAGAGCCACTCCCGTGCACTCCCGGGTAATTCTAATGCCAGAATCGAGTTTAGCAGCCCAAAAAAACCCACGATAACGATTTACGAGCGATTTTTCCGAGTTTCCAGTCGTTCCTATAATGGTGCAAGTAATGATGAAATTTTAAAATGCATTTTCCGGCCTAGAAGGTATTTTTCAAAAAATGCCTAAACCAGACGATATAGACTTTTTTCTGGGACTTTCCGGAACACAATGCAGAAAACCGCATCTCGATAACAGCTGTCCCTAAAAATTTCCGCTATTTTTCCTAACTTCCCTAGAATTCAAGTCACAATCGATTCGTAAAAACTTCTTGGTTTTCTGAAATATAAGCAGGACTAATGATTTTTAATAGAAGAAAGTCGGATGTAGGCCACAACGGGGTCTTGCTAAAAATCGCATTTCTGAACTAAATAATTTTAACGTTATAAAATACTTTGTTCCGAACCACCAGACACTGCAAAATCATAAAACGCAAACAATCAATAAATTACTTAGGTGACCGTTATGTACTTAACTGTCTCGTGCTCTAGACAGGTATCTGTTCATTAAAAACAAATTAAACTTTTTGGGTCATCACCCGAACAAAGATTAATTCGTTTGATGTGTCACCTTTAATTTCCAGTCGCCAATTTTTGTATTTATCAATTTCTACTCACACTGCCCACTCCCTATTATATCCAAATAAAACTTTCTTGGGTAATCTCACCTCACACTCAGAAAATTAAATAAATAAATAAATAAATAAAATTAAGGTTAGAAAATTAAGAAATCATTCAATATTTATATGGAGCAAAGATAAGAGTACACAAGAAAACAAATTCCAAGTACACAACAATCTCCCAAATCAAATAGGTAAACAACGAATTTTTCGATCCCATATTTTTCAAATACTGGACACGACCCCAAAAAACAAATCTTTCATCCATCCATCATCTCGAAATATGCGTCGTGTGAGAGAGACAAGCAGAATATAAAATTTTTCTTTGAACACCAAGAAATTATAAAATCCTGTGCCAAACGCGATTACAAAAAAAAATCTTCCAACTTCTTTTTTCATTTTCTCGAACGCATACACACAAAAAAAAAGTTTGCTTGAGGCACCAACATAATAAGACGATGATGATTCTCCGGGAAGAAGAAAGCAAAATCTCATTTAATTTGGTGTAATTTAAAAAAAAAATTAAGTAAATACAAATTGGGTGTTTAGTGTATATTCGAGAAACTCCAGGGGGGTTTGGGTTGTAATTTTATTTTTTAATTTTAGAAATTATTTTTTTTCTGTGGAATTAGATGAAAAATTTGTGATGATGAGTAGACAAAAACGTCGACAAGATATCATCACGACGATGATGATGTTGATGATATGATATTGTAATCAACACTCTTAAAATTTGGGTGTACTTAGTGACTGTGTATTATGTATTTGTAAAATATGTTCGTATGTGTGTTGAGCGAGTACACGCGTCGCATATTGGGAGTAATTTAGATAAATGGGGGGAATGTTTTATAAAGTTTTAATCCTTAGGGGTAATCTACTTGTTGTTTAGTTGTTAAGTGTAAATTAAAAATATAACAAATTTTAATGAATGCCGTTTTTGTAATTACAGGAATGTGACCCGGGTGACCAATTTAAGGTAAGAATTATACGAATTTTTTAGTTGCATATCTACAGTATGTGCAACAAGAGCGTGTACGACAAAAAATTAAGTAAAAATAAAACTTCGATTTTTTCTTTTTTTTTTATTATGAAAGTTTATTCGGCGCTATCAACTTAAACATAGTAAAGTCACCATTACTGCTAATAATTGCCTGGCATACTCAAAATATTTTATGTGCTACATTTTCAATTTAATCTTCGAGAGTGCCCATAAATTTCGATCGGATTGGAAACAGGTAACTGTTAAAAATTTCGAACAGAGTATGCTACTGTGCTTTGGATTGTTGTCTTCTTGCAAGATCCAAGTAGAGTTCCCCGCTCCAAACCATTTAACGACAGATGGTAACAAATCTCCTGAATAAATTTTATTCAAGAAAAGTGCGTTTGGGTTCCGTGTGGAAACGATTAATTACCTAAACCTTCCTTGGTGCAGCGTCCACATACATTGAGTTAGAGCGAGTGCTTCACAGTTCCGACAATCCTTTTGTTTGCCAAACACGCCTTTAACATTAAAATTTTAAAAGGATGACCAGATGGTGTTACCAGTAGTTTAACGAAAGGATTTCCTGCGTACTCATGTTCCATAATTCTGTTTCATATGGTTGTTTTTCGTACATGGTGATCCTACAAAATCGGCCCTCCTGCAACTTCGTCGTCCCGACGAACAAGTTCACCTCCATAGCAACGCCGTCTTCGAGTTTGAACCGTCATCTGCTTTTACGATTACACATCTTCTTTGACTACGGGTGTGAAGTATTCCAGACTTTCCATAGATGTTATGTATGTATGAGTATCACACTGTTAATTCAAATTCAAATAGGAAAAAAAATGAATCATATTGGAAATTTTAGTACAATCAAATAAGTATGAGTCTTTTTTAGAAAATGACTCAAACCTCAATTTAAATAAAAAATATATAATATTTTCTAAAATTAAAATTTATCAACAAACTCTAACACGTATTATATAGAAATTATCGAGATTTTTATTAAAATATATTAGAACTTCAAAACGATTAGAATAAATCATAGAACATAAAACTTTTTATCAAAAAAAAACCCCAAAGTCAAGCATTATAAGCGCACCAAATGGTTTATTTAGGAAACTCTATGACCAACATCATGTACTATCAACTGAAACAACCGATAATGGGTATCTAAATTTGAGTTAAAATGACATCTGAACACCTTAAACATCAAAATTTATAGTAATAAGCCCGAGGTCGTGCATTATTAGCACTAGGTGGTTTTGGTTAGATGACTCAATGACCAACTTCATGTATAGGCCACACCTGAATCATGGTCTCTGGTAATGGCCGATAATGGCCATCCAAATTTGAGTAAAAATGACATCGGAACACCTTGAACATCCAAATTCGTAGCAGTAAACCCGAGGTCGACCATTGTTTGCACTAGATGGTTTTGGTTAGGTGACTCAATGGCCGATGTGTTTCGCCAAGTGCCTACGGCAAATAGCGTAAAAAGTAAAAAAAAAATTGTTCAAAAAGTTTCAAAAATCACTCAGTCAATTTTGGCTTGTTAGACCATCATCAGCCAAAAACAGTAGATTCTCCTGATAATGGCGTAACAAGCCGAAATCGATCGAGTGATTTTTTAAAGATTTGGACAATTTTTTTAATAAAATAAATCATCATCATCTATATCAATAAACCTCGATGACATGAATATTTACTTATGGATTTCAAACAACACCGACAAGAGCCTATTACAATTCGACCTCAATAACTTCTCTGCTTGGTGTGCAAAGATCAACCTTGAGTTGAACGTGGGCAAATGTCAAACAATCAAGTACTTTCTCAAACGGGCATATTTCATTTCACGTGACAATTATATTAACAATGATGCCGTTACCAGAGCCAGTTCTGTTCGTGATTTGGGTATCATTTGTGACAGCGAATTAAATTTCAGACGTCACATTGATCGTATTATCAATCAAATAAACTGTGCACTCGGTTTCATCAAGCGTTGATCTAAAGAATATGACGATCCTTTTGTTACGAAGGTTCTTTATTCAACATTCGTCCTTCTACTGCTCGAGCATATTAGCCAGGTGTGGTCGCCTTATCATGAGGTTCACTTAAAGAGAGTTGAAACAGTTCAACGTAGATTTCATAGCTTTGCTTTACGCGGGCTATCAGGCAAGTTGAACATGTTCACCCACGACTTATTCAACCTGCCTCCATATCAAGATCGTCTCAAATTAATTGATTTACAACCACTTAGTAAGCGCCGAGTTGTTAATCGGTTTGATATTTTGGTTTTATTTTATTTTGTTTTATCTATTTTAATTTTATTTAAATCTTTGTATACTAAGCAGACTCAACTTCGTTGCTTAACTATCCACTTAGTTTGCCTTCTTATCATCAATATTTGATGTTTATACTATTTATTTTTTTACCGCTTTTTAACTTCTAAATTTTCTCGAATTTCACTGATTTGGGCAGTTTGATATTATTGATTACAATCCGCTTGAATTGCACTTAAAATAATAATAATAATAATACAGATGGAGACTGCCCGCGCGCGAGTGAAAGGGGTAAAAGTTTGTTGGGAATTAAGGAAACATAATCAAAATTAAACGTGCCTAACAAAAAATCTCGTATAGTAGGAATATTTTTCTATGGAAATATATAATCGAGATATTTGTTTATATGAGAAAAAGCCTCATGCTATTTTATTATTATTTCAGCATTATTTTGATACATGAATTGTAAACTAATTAAACATTTTTCATAATATTCAGTCAAATTTCAGTCAACTACGACGTTTATATTATATTAAAACTAGTTTTTTGAGAAATTCGCTCTAGTTCTAAAAGGCATAAGGCTTTTTCTCATATAAGCAAATTTTTCTATTGCTTTATGAGACGTATAAATATATAACTACTCGTATGTATGTTTGTATTTCAGTAACATTAGATCGTTCTACCATATATACCTATATTTGTATTATAAATAGATCACCTTAAATGAATTTATTTTAAAAGTACTTCAACTTGCAAATGCCGATTAGGGTTTGAGTATGTGATAGATTAATTAGTTCTAAATCAAATAAGAAATATTACAAAATAATATTAAAATCTCTAGTTAATATTTCTATAGAGTTAAATAATGAGTATCCCTCTTTCCAAATATCCAGATTCATGAAATAGGTCATAGATCATACAGGTAAATGCTAAGTTTAATAAGCTAATCTTAACAATCGACGAATTCAGGTTATTTCAACGAATTTTGATATTCTAGATGTACTGCTCTAGATGTTCAATATGAAGTTGGTCATTGAGTCACCTAACCAAAACCACCTAGTGCTAATAATGCACGGGTTTACTGCTACGAATTTTAATGTTCAAGAATTTCAGATGTCATTTTTACTCAAATTTGGATGGCCATTATCTGCCATTCCCAGAGATCGTGATTCAGGTCTGGCTGATACATGAAGTTGGTCATTGATTCACCTAACCAAAACCATCTAGTGCAAATAATGGTCGACCTCGGGTTTACTGCTACGAATTTTGATGTTCAAGGTGTTCAGATGTCATTTTTACTCAAATTTGAATTGCCATTATCGGCCATTACCAGAGATTGTGATTCAAGTCTGGCTAATACATGAAGTTGGTCATTGACTCACATAACCAAAACCACCTAGTGCAAATAATGGTCGATCTCGTGTTTACTGCTACGAATTTCGATGTTCAAGGTGTTCAGATGTCATTTTTACTCAAATTTGGATGGCCATTATCGGCCATTCCCAGAGATTGTGATTCAGGTCTGGCTAATACATGAAGTTGGTCATTGAGTCACCTAACCAAAACCACCTAGTGCTAATAATGGACGACCTCGGGTTTACTGCTACGAATTTAGAAGTTCAAGAATTTCAGATGTCATTTTTACTCAAATTTGGATGGCCATTCCCAGAGATCGTGATTCAGGTCTGGCTAATACATGAATTTGGTCATTGACTCATCTAACCAAAACCACCTAGTGCTAATAATGCACGACCTCGGGTTTACTGCTAAGAATTTTGATGTTCAAGAATTTCAGATGTCATTTTACTCAAATTTGGATGGCCATTATCGGCCCAGACATCGTGATTCAGGTCTGGCTGATACATGAAGTTGGTCATTGACTCACATAACCAAAACCACCTAGTGCAAATAATGGTCGATCTCGTGTTTACTGCTACGAATTTCGATGTTCAAGGTGTTCAGATGTCATTTTTACTCAAATTTGAATTGCCATTATCGGCCATTCCCAGAGATCGTGATTCAGGTCTGGCTAATACATGAATTTGTTCATTGACTCATCTAACCAAAACCACTGTAACGGAACTTGAACGGTTTTCAAGTTCAATTAGCAGATTAATCCTGCAGAGGTCTACACGCGGTATTTTGTTGCCGGGTAATGATATTTATAGGTCGTGGGGGTTGTGTAGACATGCAAGATCTTTGAATTAACCGCTTAAAAAGGAAACTAATCCTTTATTGTAACGAACCATCCTCAGACTATAAGGGAATTACACTCAAGCTCACTACCTCACTAAAAATTTACTGCATATTCGAAACCATTATACGAGAAAAAGCAAAAACTAATCTCATTCAATAATGCGTAAGAAATCACAATCGCAAGTAGTAATACTAAAATAAAAAACTAAAATCTACTCGAGAACTAAACCTTGGGTTTTACAAACATAAAAAAATATAATCTAATCGGCAATCAAAAGAAAAATTCAAGAAAACTTAATTATAATATTACATCAAAATTGGCGATAGAATTATCAAAAAGAAAATTTTTTGAACGATAAAGAAAAACTAGATACACTAACTAAACTATAGTAATAAAAAACCCAACTACCATGTGAATTGAAAAGAAAAGTTTAAATCAAAACCTTTTAAAAAAATAAAATACTAAATTAGATTTACAGTAATGATAATCAAAAATTAAAAAAATTGATTCGATATTAAATCACAGTAAAGGTTATTGGTAAATTACTATATCTATGGATTAATTAAGTGAGGTAATCTAATATGTAATAATATAATACGGAATAGTAACACATATCCATAAGAACAAAAAAAATTATAACATGTTAAAGGGTATCCGTAATCCGTAAATGGTGGGACGAGGCGGCTGCTGTTGATGGCTTCTATATACTAGCGCGTGCACCTCAGGTATCCGTACATTCCGTTTGAACTCGTAAATATCAGGTGTTGATTTAGGTTCAATCTTTCACTGGTACCAATTGAGCTAAGGTACGCGGGCTTTATAGCGCCAAAAGCTGCGCGAGAGATACTATATACGTACAGAAATAATATCTCAGCGGTGTCTCACTATCGTCGCTCGGTAGGCTTATAGATGGTATGATTGCAGATTGATAGCAATTAAAACACAGTTTTTATTTTATTTCCTTCGTGTTTTAAACAAATTTTTTTTTTATTATTTTTAATTTTTTATATTTTTTTTTTTTTTTGGTTAAAAAAAATGATCACTGTATTATTAGATTGTGATCATATAAGTTTATTAAACAGCAAATTATAATTGTCTAATTTCATTAATTTCACTTAACTACTACCGATGCGAATTTTACAATTATAACCCAATGTTTATTCGGTAACGTTATATTTTGTCTCGAGTTGTAATTTCTTATGATCACTAAATTACTAAATTTTCACTGTAATTAAATTTACAACGTTACACCGAAACCGTAAAATTTAACATAGTCCGCGCGATCCACACGCGCATTTCTTTTCTATTATATATATATAATAATTGATATATATAATTCTTTTTTTTTACAGGGATTCTTAAGGATTCTAATAAAAAAAAAATAAAAAAACGGAACACGACAATTTCGCGTTTTCAAATATTATTATAATTTCACTAAATATATTTTTATTAAATACTGTATTTAGATATGGTATGGTGCGACTCAACAAAACAAACCAAAACCTTAATCTCAAAACTTTTTGACCGTCCGCTTTGCTCTCTTTATATTCCCTTCCACATCAAAATTTTATTGGGGGGGGTTGTCCGATTTCAGGTGTACTATAAAAATATCCCAAGGTAAAAATTATTGTACTGAAACTAGAGAAACGTAATAACACAGTATCATGGCTCGGAACGATGGATGCAACCGCGGCCGTCGTTACACCACCTAGTGCAAATAATGGTCGACCTCGGGTTTACTGCTACGAATTTTGATGTTCAAGGTGTTCAGATTTCATTTTTACTCAAATTTGAATTGCCATTATCGGCCATTACCTGAGATTGTGATCCAAGTCTGACTAATACATGAAGTTGGTCATTGACTCACCTAACCAAAACCACCTAGTGCTAATAATGCACGACCTCGGGTTTACTGCTACGCATTTTGATGTTCAAGAATTTCAGATGCCATTTTTACTCAAATTTGAATGGCCATTATCGGCCATTCCCAGAGATCGTGATACAAGTCTGGCTGATACACGAAGTTGGTCATTGAGTCACCTAACCAAAACCACCTAGTGCTAATAATGCACGACCTCGGGTTTACTGCTACGAATTTTGACGTTCAAGGTGTTCAGATGTCATTTTTACTCAAATTTGAGTTGCCATTATCGGCCATTACCAGAGATTGTGATTCAAATCTGGCTAATACATGTAGTTGGTCATTGAGTCACCTAACCAAAACCACCTAGTGCTAGTAATGCACGACCTCGGGTTTACTGCTACGAATTTTAATGTTCAAGAATTTCAGATATCATTTTTACTCAAATTTGGATGGCCATTATCGGCCATTACCAGAGATCGTGATTCAAGTCGGGCTGATACATGAAGTTGGTCATTGAGTCACCTAATCAAAACCACCTAGTGCTAATAATGCACGACCTCGGGTTTACTGCTACGAATTTTGATGTTCAAGGTGTTCAGATATAATTTTTACTCAAATCTGGATGGCCATTATTAGCCATTTGTGATGTTTGTGATTCAGGTCAGAGTCACCTATCAGTAGTCAGTAGATTTTTTTGTTTGTTTTTACTACATTTTGGTGGCCATTGACGACCATATCTGGTTATTGTGATTCAGTTCTCGCTTAATCGTGAAGTAGTTGTTTAGGCACCTTCCTAAACCCATCTTGTTTTAATAATGCACGCTTCTAGTTGGTTGGCACTATTTTTTATTAAGTTTTACTTCTGTTAAAGGACATTCTTATTTGCTTATAAAAGTAAAAAAATTCTTAAGTTGATTCGGTATAGTTTTTTAATCTCTGCAAAAATCTCTGGAATTTTCTTATTAGAAATCAATGAGAAATTCATAATTGGTTTGAGTTCAGTATATATGGTTTGCGTCCCGACTATTTAGTACAAAATTTATGGTTATGTTACAATAATATTTTTTTCTTCGTAATTTATCAATTAAAATTTTAATTTTTACTTTATTAATAAGATACAATATTTTTCTGCCATTTTAATTAAGACAATTTGATATACTTCTTATAAATATACTGATAAAGTTTGCTCGATTTCATTAAACTTATTTTGATGTGCTTATTTTTTAAATATCGTCAATTCAATGAAAATATATCTGACTCTTGTTTCTATCTCACTTTTATTTTATTTCAATGAATTGAATTAAAATTATGTACAAATTTTGTAATTTATTTAAAAATGTGTTCTATGATTTCTAAACTAATTAAAATAATGTAAAATCAAACATAATATTTTACTTTTCATCGATAATTTTGCAAATTAAAAATCATAACAGTGTACTCCACACAACTACATAGAAAGGCTTTAAAATTCTTATTGGAATTAGCAGAATTCCAATTAGATTTGTATACGTATACGATTTTAATCTATGGAAAAATCTATGGAATATTTCACGGGCCCTCTTTGACTACACTTCTACGTTTTGCAGCTCAAAAAATTTTTCATCAGGGACAATATTCTCTATATAGTTCTTCGTTGTAAACTTCATCTTCAATTCATTTGAATAAATTCTTCCGTTTTAGGAAGCTCGCCTTCTTCGGAATCTTCATCGTCGTCTGTATCGTCACCAACATGATAAGAAGTTCTCCAATTCTTCATAAAATGTGCACTGGTACTCGTGTGAATAGGACCCGCGGGCTCTCCAAGCTTTTCGCCTTTATAGCGGTCATTCGGACTAACTTCGGTAGTTTTATACGGACCCATAAATTTTGGTATTAATTTGAGTCCAGAACCAAACTGGGTACGCTTTATAGCCACAATATCCCCAATCTTGTATATTGACGCTTTCCTCCGTTTCCGATTATACACCCGCCTGTTTTCTTCTTGGACCTTCATAATTTTGTTTCTTGCCGTTTTCTGGTCGTTTCCTTTTCTAGCATCAAATCATTCATTAGTTCTTCTTCCCCCACTTCGGCGATCCTTTGATCTTCGGCGTTTCGCATCCTCACGCCAAATAATACTTGAAATGGCGTCGCACCGATGCTTCTTTTTGCCAAGTAGAGTTTATGTATCTTTGCAGTTTGTCTGTATGTTTATACCAATTTTCCGGTTAGTCAAATGTCAATTTGGTTAAAGCTGGTATTATCAATTCGATCTGAATTTGAGTACAATAATCGAAAAATTCATTTTACCGGAACGATGGTCCTCGGTCACTTATAATTCTCTTTGGGTTTCCAAAAATTGGTTTTCTGAATTTCTAGCTTTTTTGTTGCTTCGTCTGCGGTCGTTGTTTTTACCGGGTATATCCAGACAAACTTAATGGCAAATGGATTTATAGTTAAAATAATTTATTTTTATTGTTTGGAAGTGGGGTGCATCGGTCCTAAGTGGTCGATATGGTATGTAACTAAAGGATACTTATATTTGCCAATCGGGTGCAGGAAACCTTCATATTTCCCTGTAACGGCCACACTTCTTTTTTATATTTGGGTTGAAGTATTCTCTGAAAATGATCTCCATTATCTTCTTTGTTCCAAAATGTCTAGCTTGCTTCATGTGTGTTTTTAATGACTTCGCCTTGAATTTTCCTCGGCACACACAATAATTTCCGATCTTCGTCGTCTCCTTTATACAGAATGCCTCTCTCTATTATAAAACTTTCGTATTGTTCGTATTCAAGTATTTTTATGATTGCAGTAAAATTATCGTTTTCTCGCTGAGCCTTTTTATTCTTTCTAGGAATTCGTTCTGTATTACAAAAGTGACCGGATTATGGCTGACATATGAACAATCCTCCCTTGACATTTTGAGGTTTTTTTTTTACTAAATTAGTAAACAGTCAACATACATAATAGTTTACATAACAATAACTTGATGCGCCTGTATGGACCTCGGTGTGGTTACAGGTCAAAAAAACATAAAGCACTGGTTTCGTAGTTAATAATCGTTTTATTTCTGCAAATGCTGTTTTCTGCGACGGTCTGTACTGGAACTCTATATCTTTTTTTAGCAAATCAGATAACGGTTTTGCCACACGACTGAGTAATTTTACACAAATCTAACACCTTTCTTAGTTTATCTAATCCATCCTCTTCGTTGCCGGACGGAATAATGATGTATCGTTCATGTAAACTAAAATTTCTAATTTCATCATTAGCTCTTTGAATACCCAGTGTATGTACATTGAAATACTGCTGGCGCAGTACTTATGCCAAATGGAATCCGTAGAAATTCAAATTGACCTGTTAGAACTATGAAAGCGGTATATTTGATACTAATTTCATCGACCATAACGTGGGAGAATCCATTTCGTAGATCCAAATTTGTAAAAATACGGGAACTATATATAACCGGTCGATCTGATCGTCAATTAAGGGCAATGGATATCGGTCCATTATAATTTTAATTCAATCTCCGGTTCCATTTTTCTGTGATACCAATACGACAAGACTTGCCAATTCTGACACACTCTATTCCTCAATCTGCTTATCGACATGCACTTTTTCATATTAGTTTCCATTGTTTTTTCTGGCTAGCAGTTTTTTATCATCGAGCAAATTTATTTTTCGTATTCTTCCAATTACCAAATCTTCTTCTATTTCTTCGACACTGTAACATGTTAATAATTCGTGTTTAGGTAATAACTCGACTCTTACTTGATTTGGACCAAGAACAATCTTTTTCCCTGTAAGGAAATCATTTCCGATGATACATTTTACATTAATTGCTTCTACAGGAACGATACTGACAGAAAGACATCCTGCGACTGTTAGTCTTGCTTGAAAAATGTGCTGCATTTGAAGTTAAAGTTCCCGCACGCCTTGGGCTCCTTTTCGTCCTGAAAATCTTGGAAAAAGTAAGAATTTTGTTGACAGCGCCTTAGTTTACAAATCTACCGTTTTTGCGCTGGTTTTCATTGAAAAGATCATGAAGAGTGTATCACAAATATTGCTCAATTATTCAAAACTGCTCCCTAAGTGCGAGGATATAATTTTTTTCTCTACATAAATTCTAGATGTGACAATAGTCGCTGTTAGCTTCGTTTGTTGTGTATCCAATACGAATTCCATATTGCTACGTGTTGTATGTGAAAAAATACTTTCATGTACAATCGTACTGAACGCTTTGGTCAAGCGTAATACGAAATCATTTGATCCGTTGTCTAAAACTATTTTTGGCTTTACTATTGCCCAAGAAAAAGATTCACATCTTTCTTTTGATCATCGAGTAGTTTTTCTATGAGTGTTTTAAGACATAACAATTCACGACAGCATTCAGCAGCAGCAATGTACCCTGCTTCCGTACTAGAAAGTGCTACAATGTTCTGTTTTCTAGAACACCAACATATTGGCCCGCCACAAAAATAAACTACATAACCAGTAGTACTTTTACGTGTATCAATATCTCCAGCAAAATCGGAATCCAATAGGCTATTAAGTCTAATGTACTGTTGCAATTAAAGTCAATTCCATCACTAATGGTACCATTTAAATATCTAAAAATTCGTTTTACGTTTGTTACATGTTGAGTGTTGGGTTTTTCTAGATAGCGGCTTGCAAATTCTACAGAAAATGCCAAATCCGGTCTAGTCTTATTTGATAAATATAGTAGACTACCTACTGCTTCTCGATAAGGGTATCCTTCTTCAATGTCTTGTTCTGGAATTTGTTCCTTATTCGGTAGGAGTGGCGTCTCCACTGTTTTAGATTCTTGCATTTGAAATTTGATCAACATTTTCTTTGAATAATTGTCTTGTTTTAATTTTAACCCATCTGGTGTTTTTAAAAATTCGATACCAAGAAAAACGTCAGGATTTGTGCTTGGTGTCATATCAAATTTAACCTTCAGCTGGTCTAATAGATTTTCCATTTCTTGTTGATTATTTCCAATTAAAAATCCGTCATCAACATACATTGCTACAATTATTGATGCACTTTTACTTTGGAATATACACCTTTCTGATTTTAATGGTTCAAGTCCTTGGTTCATTAAGAACTTGGTAAATGTTATATTCCAATTTAAAGGAGCTTGCTTAAGTCCTTAGAGTGCTTTTTGGAGTTTACAAATTTTGTTTCCCATGTTGTAACCTTCTGGCCGTTGCATGTATATGTTCTCATCAAGATGTCCATATAGAAAAGCTGATTTAACATCGAATTTCATAATTTTCGTGCTTTGTATCGATGCTATAGCAAACAGAATTCTTAAAGAACTTATGTTTACTACTGGACTGAATTTGTCTTCAAAATTTACACCATATTGTTGTTCACATCCTCTAATGCCTAGTCTAGCCTTTTATTTTCCGTCATCTTTGATTCTGAATATCCAACGACTGCTTAATACCTTTTCTTTTTCGGCTTCTTCACGATTTACAAGCAACCATGTTTGGTTGTCGCTTAAGGCTTTCTTTTCCTCTTCTATAGCTGGTATCCATTTATTCTGTTCTGGTCCATTGATTGCTTCCTCGTATGTAAGCAATACGTAGTCTTTGAATTTTTCCGGTAATTTCTTACTTCTTATACTACGTCGCAATTCGGTTGACGATGGTTCATGGTCAGTTACAGTTGAATATTAATTATTACTTTGATAATCAGTTTTATCCTCTTCTTTGATGTTTTCATTTAAACAGCTGTCATTTGTTTTTATATAGCTATCATTTGAATTCATTTTACCGTGACAATCAAATATTACATCCCTTGCGATTGCACAATTTTTTTTTAAACTTGATCCCATAGTCTATATGAGTTTGTAGCATAACCCACGAATATACACTTTGACTACGATTGTCAAGTTTTCTTAAATGACCTTGAATTTTTGCATATGCGATGGATCCAAAAATTTGAAGTTTAGCAAGATTAGGTACTCTGTTATACCAAGCTTGCGCAGGTGTTACTTCCATGTTTCTGGTTGGACTTCTGTTTAAAATACATGCCGCTGTACGAACTGCTTCTCCCCACATTTTATTTTCTAATTTAGACTCATATAGAAGAGCTCTAGATTTCTCCATAAGTGTTCTATTAAGCCGCTCTGCCTTGCCATTATGTTGAGGGATGTGCGACGGTTGTGTAATCCAGAACAATTTCCTTTTGACTGCACCAATTTTTAATAAAATTAATAACATATTCTCCTCCAGAGTCACATCTTAATTTGGATACCTTTAGGTTCCATTTTGATTCAACTTCAGCTATATAATTTTGAATTACCTTTGCTGTTTCACTTTTATTGTTAACTAAATACAGCATCGTAAAATGTGTATAATCATCCAGAAATGTAACTATGTATTTATTGGGGTCCCATATTGACGGGGTAATAGGTACACATATGTCAGTATGGACTAATTATAAAGGTCTAGATGCTCTAGCCCTTTCTTCATTAAATGGTTGTCTTGTATGCTTTGCTTTTACACAAACTTCGCATACAGCATCTAGTTGATTTACATCACACTTTATATCATCAATACCAATCGACATTGATTTGAGCCTTTTTAAATATGCGTAACTAATGTGACCTTACCTCTTGTGCCACATTTCAGCAACTTGATTATCAGCAACTAACGCTTCTTCATAAGAGCCTGTTTTAATTTTTACCTCATACAATCCTGTTTCATTCTTGTTACCCTTCATTACAGTTTTATTATTTAATTTTATCTCTACTAGGTCCTTTTTGAAATTAACCTCCCCACCATGTGATGTGATTGCATTTACACTAAGTAGATTTTTACTCAGATCAGGAACATAAAGAACTTTGTTAAAAGTGCCTTCCTCTGTTTCTATTTTACCGATCGCTTCGGCTTGCATGGACTCCGACTGTTTAACTATACCTATTTCTGACGATGACTCAACCATTTAGGTTAGACACTCCTTTTGATTTACCATATGTGTTGAACATCCAGAGTCTACTATCCATGACATTTCTTGAACCTTTCGTTTCTCAGAAGTATGTGTGAAAAAACAGAATTTCTTCTCGTTTGTTGAATTCTTCTGCATTTGATATTTATTTTTACGAAAAAAACAATCCTCTTCCGTATGATTTGATTTTCGACAAAACTTACAAAATTTTCGTTGACTATTTGAAATTTTCTTGTTTGGACAGAAACGAGCAAGATGATTGCCTTTACAAGCAAAACATTTCTTTTCTGCTGATTTGAACGCAATTGGTTGTTTAGTCTCATCTATATTAGTGTCTCGCTCACGTGCTTCTTCATTTAATAATCTTGCGGTGAGATTGGTCATTGTTTTCTCATTAATTTGCGTCGACTCCCACGCTGTAACAAAATGCTTATATTTATCCGGCAACGTTGTGAGAATTTAGGTTATTAACATCATGTCATAGATTTTAGTATTAAGAGCATTCAAACGAAATGCTAAATTTTCAAGCTGACTTATATGTACTGCAAGATCACCATTCTTATACGAGTAATTATAAAATTCTCGTAGTAAATTGCATTTTTGTTGTTCATTATCCTTCTGGTAAATTGAGCAAATTTTCTCAAACATTTGTTGAGCTGTGTTACAATTAATTATATGCATTAATGGCTGTTTGGTTATAACTCGGATATCGTGATAACTGGGATATCTGGGCCCAAAACCTGTTGAAATATTAACTTTTAAAGCGTTATTATCTTTGCAGTGGTTCACGTGTTTTACTATTATCAAAAACTACTAATTATCGTATTAAATTATTTATTAAAAAAACTTAATACACTTTATAACTTGTTTTCCATACGTTCGGCTTTGTTCTTCTAGAATGAAAGAATCGTCAACACAATCATGACAGTTACCCATCAAACCAAGTTATACGAATACATAACCAATTCCTATTTCCTCAACAAAGGCAAGTATTTATTTCAATTCGCTACTGGTCACATCTTTCCTTAGACGAAGGTTAGATTTATGGCTAATGCACAATAAAAATAAAATACCACGTGCATTAGTCCAAATTAACTATTTTCTCGAGCAACACATCGATAAATATTTTCCTGAAATATTCCAGACTGGTTAGACGGTTGGTAGTTAGTTCTGTTCTGCGCCTAAAAAAACTAAGTTTTTTTCATCAGGCTCAACGTCAGTACACTAATCATTGTTATTTACGACACAATTTGTGACTCATATGTAACATATGTGTCTTTGAGGGACGAACGTGTTAACTTGGTGACCCGTATATCGCTATAGTCTACTGCTTTACTGCCAATAATTGTTTTGCAAGTTGAAAGGCTTCAACAGACCAGAACTAATGTCAATTAGATCCCCTTGGGTACCTTTGTACAGAAACGCTACTACTGATAAATGAAACACTTCTTCATGCAAGACGGCTGATTGAATCTCACTATGCAGAATTTTATACTGTTTTTCAATTAGTCCGCAATTTTTTCGGTTGTTCCCATAATGAGTGCTTCTTTAGGGCACCGGTGGAAAGTTTTTCAATCTATTGATTATATTTCTGGGAATTCCACTAACTTAACATTATGCTGAATAAAATTGGTGGCATTTGGATTTGTTGTCCAACACAGTAGTTGATCCCGAGTTTGCTTAAAGTACTCACATTCAAGCCAGTAGCTGGAAAGATTACAGAACATTTGAAATTTGTAATAACGTGTAGATATCATTGCTGATGCAATCAATTTAACTGAAGCTTTTCTCTATTTTTTTTCGTATAAACATCTGTAAAATGCGCATTAGACGCCGTATCTCATTTCGTATTTAATTTTCATCCATCCTATTTTTTCAAGACTTTCTTGGGTTCTTTCTGAGAAAGGATTGTTAATGGCCTCGTACTCCAGTACGTTTAACGCATGATGTCTGGAAATGGTATCATTTAATAGGTTTGTAAAATTAGGTTTTGTGCAATACACCCATTTAAATAGGTTTTTCGCAGGTGGTTATCGCTGAAAAATTGTCTAGGTAAAATTTTATGTTGGGAATTTCGGAAAATTGGGGACTGTGAATTACACGTGCAAAATTCAAGAATTTAGCTAGGCAATGGTCTTATTCTAATCGATTTGTCAATGGTCATTGGTAAAAGACTTTCTAGTTTAATGTTGGAAGATCAAACAAATTGTGAATTGGTTTACCGATGGCTATCGCTAAATAATTTTTTAGGTTAAGTTTCACGTTGGAAGTTCGAGAAAATTGACGCTTGTAAAATACACGTTCAAGGTTATAAAATTTGTAAAAAACAACGTTTAAAGCATTATGTCTCGAAAAGGTTTTATTTGAAGATGGATATTGCTCAAAAAAACAAAACTTGACCTGTAAAATTTTCCAACGATAGATGGCTATAAACCGATTCACATGAGAACATTTTCATAGGTAACACTTAAAAAAATAAGTTTCTACAAATTTTTGAAATTCGAATTTTTATTTAACAACCCCCAATTTTCCTAAACCTACAACATTAAACTTGACCTAAAAAATTGTCCAGCAATAAACGTGGACAAACCGATGCAAATGAGACCTTTTCCAGACATAACGCTTTAATCGTTAAGTTTTGAGAAATTTTTGAATTTTGGACTTGTATATCACACTTCCCAATTTTCCCGAACTCCCAACATGGAGCTTGACCTGAAAAATTTTCCAGCGATCATTATCGACAAACTATTCAAATGAAATCATTTCCAGATATAACTCTTTCGACTAACTTTAACAAGGTCTTTTTCTGTTCAGCCATATTTCTGAGGTGTCTAGATAGTAAAGAAACCATTGTAAGTTCTAAAATATAGAGAAAGGTTGACCGCTTTTTGGCCTCCTATGATATCGTTGGCATGGAATATCCCCGATATTTTTCCTTTGTTATATACCAATACATACGCCAATCTATGCTCCTATGCGTCGATGAACTATGGCGAGTACAAATTTTTGCCCAATTTTGCTGAACAATTCTGGCTGCATTACTTTGAGCAATGTTGCACACATACACCTTTTGCCCTACACTCAGCTCACGGTTTGCTGACCGACAGTTGTACCGATTGTTGGGTTATCATATGCTTACCGTATTGGTACCCCGGAGTAATTCATTCTGACACCGTAGTGGTTTATGGTGTGTTACCCGAACACTAAGTAAGAATGATCGAAACTGGCACTTGCAATTTGAGTAAGATGTATACATTGGGTGAACATGTGCTTGACTCCTAGATCAAACAAACTGTTTCTAAAAATGATGGATTTGAATTGCTTTGTAATAATTGATAATAATTGCTTTTGTTCAATTCTGATGCAGTTTCTTCAGAAAAAATCTTCAGTCCATGTTGTATGTAAACGTTGATAAAAAATTGAACGTCCAAATCTATGAACTATGAGTCATTCTCAGGTGGTTTGGTTTACTCGGCTTTGTCATTATTAACATTTTCACAACATTAGGCGAAGTATGTAGATTTCAAAACTTCGGAAAATTTTCATATTCGTATAACACAATCAAATGCTATCACTTTGCCTCCTAAAAGAAATTCATGGTAAGTATGTTGTGGGCAACAGAGAATCTGACCATTTATAGGGTCAACACACTTCATTTCTAAAGCGAAAAATTATACCTCATAAAACCTGTCTTTTATAATCTAAAATTATAAACTCCCGAGGAAACCCAACAAGGTGGTACGATCAAGCCACCACTTCCGATACCAGATTTTCGCCATCTCTCGCAAAGATCTCTCAATTTATGGAAAAAGTTGAAATATGAAGTTTCTATACCTACGTTTATTACCGAATTTCCTTTTGGCTACTCCCGAAATGTCTCGTATGCCGTGTGTGGGATATTTCTCTGAGATCACCACAAGAGAATTCGTTAATGAACTTATTTTCAACTGATTAATGTATTAAAAATTGTTGTACGTGTTGATCATTATTTACCATTATTATTAATCATGATTTTCGAACGGGCGTCTCAATTTAAGGCGTAAGTGTAGATGACGTATACATCGCAGAAATCGGGTAAGATAACCATCGCGCGTAAAAACTCGCCACATTTTCCAAGAATATTTTCAGTTTGAAACAAGTAAAAGTTACGTTTGCGTTATTTTAATATGTCTTATACATTAGAGGATAAGAGGGCTACCGCGCCCAAACCCTTGATTCACTAGAAAAAATTAAAACGCAACTGCTTTCATATTAAAACTGCAAATAACAAGCTTGCAAAATTTTTTCAACCACGCCCAAGTAGAGAGGCTGCCCTGAGGAATGGCAACCGCAAACTGTTCGATTGACCATTATACTTGAACTGTGCATTGACGTACCCAAACACTCGTTCCAGTTGGCCAAGGGTTGTATTTACAAAGGAAAGAAACTTATAAAACTTATGAGAAGATTTATTCAAAAAAAATTCGGATCCTTTAAGGTCAAAAGGTCGTATGTCACCTTTGGAACAAATAATGGAGAAGATGATCAAAGATCTACTCGATTTCCTCTTGGACCAAGACTGATTAATCTCTCTATTCGTCGTGTACGATAAACACGTCGTGGAGCCATGACCAGCTCTTTAGGTGGGCAGTGTAACGAGGCAGGCATATTTAAATGAAGCGACGAGTTAACGGTAGGAATTAAACCGGAAGGTGAGATTTTTGCAGAAAAACTTACACAGGTGGCTTTGTTGCGAGCCGTGTCTTCTCGTGAGATTCGGGGTGCAAATATTCGCGCGTATAAAACAACATTAGGGTTGTAATTATTTTTATGTGATTTAGCAAAGATACGGACTTTATGAAAAAAACCTTTTCGGGATGAAAGAGACCATAATTGTAAAAGATTACTAAAATCTTGAGTACTTCGTGATGACAATTACCTTATGGTCGAAGTAAGCTCGGATTCTTTTAAATTTGAACACAGTCCGCCATATTATTCGAAAAATTTATGCGAGAATAGGTCATAATACTGCAATCTAACGCAGCCTCTGAGGTTTTCGTCAGAATCTGATGATTGCACTTTCGCAAAAATATCATTAAAACTAAAAAGCTTTATAAATGTCGCAGCTTACGAAATAGCCACAAACAAAATACAAAATTCAACTTATCACATAAAAGCTTAACTTTATTAGATGAGTCGTTACACAAATAATTATAAATCTTTTTTACACAAAATTTTTATAAAATAATTGTCTCGCATTAGTGTAGAAAAAATTATAAAATTACATTAGATTTTATGCTCTATACACAAAATAGCAACAAACACTACACCAACAAAACCAGCTAGAAGTGGATAGTTTTAATCAAGAATTAAATGGTATTAAGATGAAAAATGTATAGAAAAAAATGGTAAATGGATAGAAGAAAATTATAAAATAGCGCAAAAAAGCTGCCACAAGTTTGTGTGCTGATTAAATTTCATCTTAAATTAAAACGTTTATTTCTTATGCGAGAAGACACAAAAAAAAAATAAACGGCGACGATACATAAATCTAACAAGTATCTTAGAAGAGTTTGTCTTCGAGACGAACAGTGCGGGATACTTGCGGCATAAAACGCGATATAAAAATAAATTTTTTTTGACTAAGCTTTCTACATTTATATTTATTTTATCTTATCTAATTAAGGATTTGTGGGTGTGCCAGGTGTCTGCTCGCTTTGTTGTCTGTCCTGTAAAATTTATTATTTTGTGAAATTGAACTGTATATAGACATGATGTAGAGTCGGCACCTCAACTATATAGAAATTGAGTCAGTGCATTTCGATTTTGTTGTGTCAAAAAACATATCAGCAGACAAGCTCATGGAAATTGAAATTTTTTATTGTTTATATCCGCCAAATATGGATTTTCTAGAAAATATGGATCCAAAACCTAACTGAATACGTAAAAAGACTAAATTTGGTCTTTTGTTCCGTTTAGTTGATAAGTGCACAATAAGATTTTATTGATAAGTAATCGGTCGAAATGCAAAAAGCTGCCACCATTCAAAATGTCTGCGATTACTCAACAACTTTGGTTACGTTTCCAGCATCCAAAAAATTGTTTGGATGATTATATGTGATACACACTCTTCCAACAATCACGTGGATCGTGTAAACTCCGAAAACAACTTTGGTAAAGTTTTCCTACGATTTTTTTTTGTTGGGATTTAATTATCTCTAGATAAGCGCTTCGACTTTTTGCGCTCCTTTTGTGTATAACCTTCTCGCCAAAAGATTATGAAATAATAACTTCTTTTTTCCCTGTCATCGACTGCACCGAAACAAAAAATAACGGGAAATGTTCGGAGTTAACTCTATAAACATTTTTGTTGCCTGTAAAGAAATAAAAATACCGTGAAAAAAAAATCGAATAGTCTATGACATAATAATAATAATTATCCAATTCAAACCCCCAAAAACCCATCTCACCCGCACCGCCCATATTATCACCCTTTAACACCTCCATACTCACTCCCACACACACACACACACACACAAACCCTCATCCACCAAATCCCAAATTCCAGCACCAAACCCAAAAAACCTTATCCCACCCCTCCACCTCCCACACCACCACTCCATTCCATAACCACACAACCCACACAAATCCACATTCAAACGAGATATATTTTTATTCCACATTCACTATGAAACCAAAATATAATAGAAAATAAAAAATATTCTATCAATTTTAAGGAGGGGAGTTAACAAAACCCTACATATCTCCGAATATCCTAAGCACAGAAATGTCCAAATCAATAGGGGATCAATCTATCCTATGAATTGCTTGAACTATTAGTGCAAAAATTAAGTTGATATCTTCATCCATTCCCAAGTTATCGTGGACACAAGCGGACAGATGGCAAACCTAAACCATATAGCATTTTTAAAATACTGATGGAAAGGAGAGGCATCTATCGGAACAGTTTTATAAAAATGTTGGGCTACTCTATGTGATGGTCAGATATTGCTTTTACACATTGAATTCTTTATTTTAAAATATACGAAGACGTTTGACAGTAACCTGACCTCTTGTAGTTTTATCGAAATTGCAGCGATCAAACCGACAACTAAACAAAACTTCGGCTGTTTTGCCAATGGTGCCACTTGAAAATCAAAATGTAACAAAAAATTTGGTTTTATTATTAAATACAGCGCCACCTAAATCAAGGTTATTTTCTGTTTTTGGGAAAGCAAAAAAATATTGGGTATACAAATGAGTCTCCGCCGCTCGACAAAAGATGGTGCCACCAGTAAGTTATTGTTAAAATTATCCGATGTAAAATATCATATTCTATGGTTGAACATCTATCAACAACATAATCTTAAAATATTTGCGATTTTCTATCAGCATCAGTTTTTTTTTTTTTTTTTTTGAAAATGTCGAGTTTTGAGCCGAATAAGCGTTATTTGTGGGAACTTTTGACGTAATTCTATTATTTGAAGAAATCTGCAGCTTAGGCGCATCAATTGCTTGTAGGAACATATGCGGTGAGGCTTAGGTGAGTGATGTTGTCGAAAGTGGTTTCAAAAGTTTAAGGCCGAAAATGCACGAAAACACGAAATTGGAAACATTTTTGGATGAAGGTTCGTTCCAATAACAAGAAGAAGTTACACTTACGTTAAAGTCACTAACAAACAATTTCTCATTGCTTAAAATTATTGAGAATGATTCAAAGGCAAGGGAATTGGTGGAGCCGAAAGATGTTAAACGCCATTTTTTTCATGTGAAATGCTGATTGCCAGACATAAACGAAATGTTTTTTGGCATCACTCAGTCACTGTTGAAGAGACATGGATCCATTACGATAACCCAAAAAAGAAGAATTCATTGAACCTGTGTATGCTCTCTACCGAACACATTTGTGTTTGTGTATGCTCTCTACCGAACACTCCAGAAAAAGCGTCGCCACTTCTACTTTAGACATGACAAAATTATTCTTTTGTATACGATAATGCTCGACCACATGTTGCAGCGCCGGTCAAAACCTACTTGTAAACACTTAATTGGGAAGTGCTACCCCACTCGCCGTATGCACCAGTTACTGCTCCGTCTGGATGCTGATGGATGACGCTTGGCCTTCACAACATATTAAGATTTCAAAAATTGGGTTGATTTAACGATAGCCTCAAACGATGAAGCGTTCTTCCAATGTGGTTTTCGTATGCTACCAGAAAGGTGGAAAAATTTGTGGCTAGCGATGAACAATATTTTGAATGAAACATATAACCTACCGATACAAACCACAGGATTCCCCGTGAATTCATTATTTGGCTTGCAAGGCGTTTTCGAAATAGCTAGGAAATATAGCTCCTATTATAGCAACTCCAAAGATTCTGCGCTATAAAGTTGCGATTCAAACTCCACCTACCGCCGTAAACTCTTCTATTTTATTACAGTACAGTCACCATGCGTTGGTACAGTTTATGGTACAGTTTAGTTAGAATCCTTACCTTCTGTGAGCTTCCCTTTAGGTATCCCAGTCGATATCAACTCCAGTTTTCTGAAGAACTTTACGGAGGAGATTCTTGCAATTTTTTACGAGCGCTTTACATTTTTTTCGACTGATTCGAAAGTCGAAACTGCTGTATTTATTCAAATTGTTTTAGAATCATGAATTCCTTTCGAAAAATTCTAAAGGTAACCCAGTTGGTCCTTTTTCATAAGATCGATTTGTTTGAGGTTTTGTACCGCTTTTATTATTAAATAACCCTCCTCTCTCGCGCGATACTGTCTGCCACAGATTGTATGTTGTGAATTCACTTCGCACCCAAGATGACTCCTACTTTGACTCCATTGCAGGGAATTCTCGCTGTAGCGCTGTTGAAGGCTGGTTCCGGGCTAAATCTAGAATTTTTAAAGCGTTCTTGTAGAGGAGCAGAGACAGGATCGTCCATCATCAGGCCAAAGTCTTTTCCATCTTACTATAACTATAAATGATTTGTGTCCTTTTGGCCACAGACACCACTAAGGTAGATAGCGCAGTTGTCTGCAATTTGGTATTTTTCGGAACAATACGTGAATTAGAGAAATCTTGTCACTTCCCTTTCGTAAACCATGGGTTCTAACCCGAACCGTTATTCGTGGGTTTTGCCATCCTTGGCGGTCTTTTGTGTCATATATAAATTTTAGTCGTGTCATTGTTAGTAGTAGCCATTTTGTAACTGCCCGCCCTTGTGACGCACGTAATTATATCATATTGATTAATAACGTCGGATTGATCCCGTGCTCCGTATTCTTTGCTTTTAAACTGACTGCCGTTATCGGAGTGGATAGTCTCTGGAACTCCATATACAAAAAATATGTCATTTTTGAGAAAATCTACTATTTGCTGTGCGGTTCCCTTACTCAATGTATTTAACACTACAAACTTAGTCAAATGATCTAACACAATTAGAATTATAGTCTTGCTTTGAGTTAACCGTGGATATGGTCCTACAAGATCAACATAAATTCGCTACCATGCCCTTTCGATTTGATACATGTTACCCATGGGCGGCTTCATCATTCAGTTGGGAGCTTTTTATGCTTTGGAGGTTTCACTTTACCGATATATTCCTTAATTTGTTTTGTCATCCCAGGCCAATAATATAGTCTACGAAGTCTCTCTAGAGTTTTGACAATACCACCATGTGAAGATAAAGGATCATTGTGTTCTATCTTGATTAAATTGTTACGCACCTTTGCAGGTACCCACAAATTGAAAGATCAGATAAATTATCATTTATTTTTGGTTCCAAAATTTTGGTGATTGTCAACTTGAAATGCTGGAAAACTATTTGGTCCTGTTCAATTTGTCACGTAGATTTTTTAACTCATCATCTACGAACTCTGATAACGTAATCTCCAAAATATAACAAATTTTTGAAATGCTACATAAATATTCTTCTTTCGTGTCGCAGTATATACGATGTCTGGAACAACGTTTACCTTCCCTTTCTGTGCCCCTGTAACTTTAAACTCCATCTGGCAAGGCGTCCACTAAGATCACGCTGGCTCATGAGCCAGTTGAGACTAGCATGGTTCGTAATGAGGGTAAAATCATACCCTTCAACGTAAAGTCAGAATTTCTTTATCGCCAACAATGCCGCTAAACACTCGAGCTCAGTTACGGAATAATTTTTTTGAGCTTTATTGCGCTTTTGCGACATGAAGGCGATGGATCGCTCGTTTCCTTATTCATCTTGCTGGTACAAAACAGCACCGACACCCTTGTGCTTGCATCGCATCGTATTAGGAATGGTTTGTTGTAACATGGGTTTACTAATACCGGACCAGTTGTAAGAAGAGTTTTTAACTCCTAGAAAGCGTTCTGTGCGTTTTGCGTCCATACAAATTTTCCTTTCTTTAAACAATCCGTTATTTTTAGGAGCCAGCATTATTTCTGCTCCCCTTTCGTTTAAACTTTACGTGCTAGAAACCTAACATAACGGTAAACGAACACTCGGCAGTATTTCCGGGATTTTAAAAAGCCAGACATTTAAATTATTTTTGTGGTTGTCCTTGAGGAACCCGCATTATCGCCTATTATGTCCCGTTATTTATTCGTGACTTTGGACCATGCCCAACCTCCAACTCGACAGCCTTCAAGTGTTGTGAATAAATGTTTCAATACATTACCATTTACGTAGCACATTTCTATAGAATGCGTAATGCTCCCTCACTTTTCTGTTTATTCATGCACAACTCAAAAGCCTTTGGTAGTCACTCTTCCTATCTTATTTAACGATTAAGCGGGATGTCGCTCCGTCTTGTTGAAACCGAAGGTCGTTGACACGCAATTCATTCAATTTTGGCCAGATAAAGCTCGTTTTCAACAATGATGCCACCAGCTCTTAAACCACACAGTGACTCTTAGGGGATGAACTTCTGCTTCGTGAATAACATGAGGATTCTCCACTCCTCAAATACGATAATTTTGCTTGAAAGCGTTATATTTGAAGATTTTAAATGGCTTTTCATGTTACAGTAAAAGCGCGATTATCCGACATTCAATTATCCGGAACACTCAGTTTCAAAAAAGTTCTTAAAAATTAAAATTCCGGTTAACTGAGTGTTTCGGTTAATTGGATGCCGGATAATCGGGCTTTTACTGTAAGATGAAAATTAAAAATATTCAAAATTTTCAACTAATCCTTTCATTAATGAAAATGTGCATAAAACAATCGCAAATTTGAAAATGAATTAAAAAATGCTTATATGAAAAAGAAATAGCAAAAAAAATCCAAAAACTCGTTTTTATTGAGCTTCTTAAACTGCTGATCACATTCCCTCGCTTCAAGTTGAGTAAGAATTCCAAACATGTCTCCTAGTATGACAGCTGTTGAGTCTCCAAACCCTCGTTTCACGGGTTGTTTTTCCTTGTTGCTGCTTAGTAGCAACTTATGTATTATCAGTGACCAGGATGCTGAATTGCCAGACAGCTACTTACAGGTTGCTTGTATTTCACTGTGGGCTACCTTGTAGTTTCTGATTTCTTCCCAATAGCTGCTCATGTTGTACTGAATCGCCAGAGACCATTTCATAGCGACAATTTCTAACTCGCCTATCTTCTCGAAGTAAATGCCTGTAGACTGGTCGAAGATTTTAATTTCGATGTTGGTGTTAACGAGCCCGATCAGGCAGCACATTGAGAGCACGGCTAACGCTAGATGATTCATCCTACCGATGGTTTTGGCACGATGCGGTTGTTGTTGTTGTCTGGGTGATTAATAGTCATTCTCAGTCAGAGCTGTACTAGCATCATTGATTGTTGCGTCCTGCATCGGTGAGACTGGTTCCACAGATAATGTCTCCTTTGAATCACCATCTATAGGTAGTTTACAAAGCTTTGTTATTGGCCGTTTGGTTGTCACGTCCTTGCATTTAATTGTTGCAATTTGCACCAAGTTATCCCTTCCTGCATGAGTGTCAATAACCCGTCCCAATTTCCATCGTGAGAGCGGTAGTTGATCGTCTTTTACTATAGTACCAGGGCCGAGAATTGGAAACTGCTTCGATTTGAGTGGTGATAGTATACAATTCTTCGAATGTAAGAGTTGACTCTCCTATCACTCTCTTGAAGTGGAATTTTACGGACATTATTCCTGCTTCCCATATTCCACCAAAATATAAAGTGTGAGGAGGTATAAAGTGCCAGTTTGGTTCATCAGTGGCCAGCATGGCTACTATGTCATTGGGTAATGCACGGTACGTTCTTTTCATTATGGTATTTGCTCCAACAAAATAGGTTCCATTGTCAGAAACTATGTCCGTACACAGTCCTATTTACATACATGGCCTTTGTTGCGATGGTTGTAACTAGGGCGATGTATCCCTTGTAGGATTGGTTGCCTCGACCTTTGGTAGTTCTTAGCTGGGTGGGCCCCGCATAGTTGATTCCCATTTTGGCGAACGGTCTTCCAGGCCTCACTCTTGATGACGGTAAACTGCCCATTAGTTGTTCCATGTTTTTCTGCTTATGGCGAGAGCATCTTATGCTTTCTTGCATTACTTGTCGTACTGCTCGCCTGTCATCAATGGTCCAATATTTTGTGTCTCAGAATTGCCAGTGTCAGTTATGTACCAACATGTAATGTGTTTTGATTGGTGTCCTCGATTATCCGTTGCTTAATTATGTTGTTTTTGTTTAAGATGATTGGTTGTTGCTGTCGATTGCCAGATTTGGGTGCTATGAAGAAGTCCCATGATACGTAGCAGGCTTTGGTCATCCTGGATTGGGTTTAGTGAAGCCAGCTTGCTGTCCGTATCTAGCTTTCGATCCTGGGCTATGCATGTGATTTCTCCTTCGTACACCTTTTTTCTACTATTGTTTATAAATCGTATACAATATGCGACTGTGCGTTTTATTGTTGAACAGGTCTGAGAATATGTGCGCTCTCTTTATCCTTGTCAGTAACTTACCTTTTCTTCTAGCTCCACTTGTAATCTTAAAAAGTCTGGAGTAATTTCATCAGTACTCCATTAGTGTGGCATAGACCTCAGAAAGGTTGGTCCATACCACTATAAGTTGTTATTTAATAGCTTTCTTTTGTGTTATGCCATGCGTGGTAGCGTCTGCTGGATTTTCTTGTGATTTTACATGATGCCACCTTGTTGTTGGTAATATTTTCTTGACTGTTGAGTTTCTATTTGCCACAAATGTTTTAGAGTAAGTGTACCCTGGCTTTTCCATCTCAATTTTGCTGAGTCCACACTATCCTTGAGAGTCTCATAGTAGTTATTTTGGTCGTTCGGACTGAGCTGTTTGCTCTTGTTCTTTCACTTCTACTAAGAGCTCTATATGTGTAAAGTATCAATTGCCCCTATTTCTTGTGATAATTGGTCCATTTTTAGCTTTATGTACTCCATTGGAATGTTGTTGTTGTACTTGTTCAATAGATTCTAATTTTATATGCATACTCCTCATCACGACATCTTGCTTTTTGAGTAGCTTTTGGCAGTTGTGGGCCACCCCTTTGCTGAAATTGTCAGACTTTTGCTGGTAGTCCTTACTTGATGATCCTGTTGGTGTTATTAGTGGTCCATTATTTGACTTCGTTTTGATGTGATATTCGAGTTGCTGCTGGTTGGCTATACTGGACAAGTAGCTTGTCGTTAGTTTCGGAAACTATTTTTCTTGTATAGAACACAGCTGATCCTCTTTTAATGTTGGAGTCATTATTATCTCGTCATCCCTGGCAAGAAAATAAGCGTATAGCTTTTTCAGCTCTTTTATACTCTTTTCGAAATAGGTTTTCATCTTTCGACTATCTCCGCCTTTGCTGTAATTTCTTGCTCGTGATTTTAGGTGTTGATTTTATTTTATGCTCGAACGACCATGTATAATCAGGCCTTTGCTCTGATTATGTTTAACTTGATTATTTAAATTACTGCTGGTGAGGTTTAACTAATCAGTGAGAACTATATGGTTGTTTTTAATTCGGTCTAACAAATTTTATTTATGACCCCGCATTATATACAAATTTAAATAAGTTCAACCATTACAGTTCATTTGCATTAATAATTTTATGCAACGTATGAAAAAATAATAAAAACTATAGACAAGTAATTACATATAAGTGATGTACGCTGAGACAACAAATTTGCTTTACATACAATTGCATTTTGTATTATGAACAGTTGTTGAATAGCTCGTTGACCTGTTGAGCTTGCCTTAACAATGTCAAATTTTAAAAATTTCCTTAAAATCGGGATTTTTTTTTATACAAAATCGGGATTTTGTAAACGGGATTTTGAAAACCGGGTTTTGAAAACTAAGATTTCGTTACACACCCCAACTGAAGACGTACGCCTATACAAAACCGATTTAAGTTACCACATCTGTGCATTGCATAGCTCCATGCCAGAGTATAGTACTGGACATGGAAGATGGGCCAGTCCATCAGTTTTGCACGGCGATAGGGCCCCTATCGGGATCTTTCCTAACCCGTGGTACCTCCCGATCGAAACGCCAACTTTTAAACCACTATGCCATTTTGTCGGTAATAAAGCTTCTTAACCTACTCGTAATCCAATAGAACGAGTAACAGTATAAATGTAAAGTAAATTGTCGAGAAAAATTTTGTTGCGAAACTATATACAAAATATTTTATTAGTCTCCTTTTAGAGATTAAAGTTTAAAGTTAATTTTCCAGATATATAATTTTCCATACAACAATTTTCCGCAAGTTTTTTTTTTTAATTTGTTGTAACTGGCACCATATTACATATACGTACGTGTATATATGTATATAGTAAATGGAGCTAGCATTTTTCCTACCATAAAAAAAACACTGTATTATCTTTACGAATTTCTCTTCGTTACTTTCTTTAAGATTTTATGTTACAGTTTTTTTTTCGTATTCAGTTTGTGTTGGCTTTTATCTTGAATAAAATGGATAATTTTTCATATGAATTTTTCTCGTCTCTATTTTAATTTTAATTAAAAAAAATGTTATAACAAAATAATAATTTTAAATAAAATATAAATTGAAAGCACAAAAAATATATAAAATAAGGAAAATTGTTAAATAACAACAAAATATAATATTCAATTTTCCTTCCGAGAGTCTCAGACAATTAAATTGAAAATCAATTTTCTTTATTTATTCTGTGTATAACGATGCTGAGAAAATGTATCCAAAACTTTTGTCGTATACCGTAGACTATATAAGATGAGACTATTCATGTTCCCAGAACTTTTATTTTTGTGGAATATGAAATCGATATGTTTACCTCGTCAATCTATAATATTATAAACATCCCATATATGGAGGGGTATTTCCAAATGTGGTTTTACACATATTCGTAATGACATAAATCACTCAATGCCCTAATTAATTACTTTATGAAAAATAACATGAACATATATTTCTACCACCCACAGGAGCCGGCTATTGTTACCAATATTAACACTAGACGGTGAAACAAAAAAAAAAATGCAAATTTTTAAAATTACCTGATGTTACTATATTGCCACCTTATATTACTGATGCTGCAGAAATCTATAATTTTTTATTATTTTTTTTTTCGTCCGATGTGGTTAAACGTTATTTGATTCAGGCGAGATATTTTTTCCCCAGTGCAATAAAATAACACCGCACCAACCACAAATTTTGTTGCACGAACCCGTACGTATAAAATAATTGGCGGATAAAAATTTCTTTAAACCTGTTTCTCCATCTCCTATAGACGAGTAGCTGGGCGATTATAGTGCGATCGAATTTACACATGCGGCCAATTCATGGAAAAGTTATGATTTTCATTATATACAAAAAAAAAATATATAAATAAAATTTAATTAATCGAGAAAATAAATATAAAAATAAAAATTTAAATAATTCGCGGATGCAAAATTTTTATGTAAAATCAATAAATTCGAGGAAAGGATTTGGGTGTTAAAGGCCCGGAAAATGTAAATCTACGGTTGTGTTTGTTTTAAATGGAGGTTTAAATTTATTAACTGATATTTATGGCTGGATGTTGTTTGTTCTTTACAGTTACTAATTAGTGTTTTGTACATACATACGTATAATATGTGAACCCGGCTGTGAATGTCTAACATTTTTGTCCAATTCTTTTATATTTGAATGAGTTGGTCTCTTGTGTCTCTTAAGCTTATAAAGAACCGCTAAAGCTATGCTAGCAGAAGATGATTATTTAGTCAATGTTCTTAGCGGTGCTAATATGCCTTCATCATCACCCATGATTTTAGTGAACAAGGATATTCTTGTTATTCCCCGAAAAGGTTAATTAAGTTTTATTTTATTTTATTTTTATATATAAAAACTGGGCAACAAATGAATGAACATGGTTTGAAAGAACACGATTAATAATTGACCGAGAACGAATAACAGACCGAGATTTGATCTTGAAGTTGTTACTTGAAACAATTGTTGGTACATAAAAGTTTATACTTGATAACAGCGGTATGTGAATCAGACCATTGATCAATTTAAAGAAAAAACTATCATCAAGTAACATTCTTTTGCTTTCTAATATCATTAAATTGAACTTCTCAATACGAATCGCTTACGCCATATAACCATCGAATTATTTCAATTCTGTTCCAGTACTGATCATAGAAGGGGTTCCAAATCTGTGATAAAGCCGAAGAAAAGTAATACCAATATCGAAGGGTTCTTAAAGTCTTTGGCACGCCTAAAAATGTATCCCAGTGTCTTACATGATTTGCGACAAATAATAACAACATGTTTATCAAAACGTAATCTTGAGTCAAATATTATACCTAGATCCTTTACTGTTGTAACCTTGATTAATGGGGCGTTGCCAATAGAGTAAGTATTATCAATTCTATTTATCTTCACGGAGAGAAATCGAAGAATACATTATTCCTACCAGGAATCTATTATTATAACTAAAGAATAATAAAACATATTTAGGAACAATATATTCTTAGCAACAAAAGTTAACATTATTCCGAATAAAGACAAAAAATAGCATTAATTCCTTTTAGTTTTGTTCCTAAAAATAATAATTAAATATTTTTTTTTTATACTTTTATTCGCAAATCAGAATAATTTAAATTTATGTTAGGTATAAATTGTTTAATACAAGGAATAGTTAAATCAAATATTAGGAATAGGCTATTCAATGACAAGGAATAAATTGATCATATACGGAATAATTATGTTTAAAAAATAAGAATAAAATATTCAATCATAAGGAATAAGCTAATCTTTATAAGGAACAGATAAATCAAAAAACTAGGAATAAATTTACAGTGATAAGGATTAAATTAATCATTACAATGAATGAATTTCAACAGAATAATTTTCTTCTTGGACAGAAGGAGGTAAATAAAATCAAACATCATTTTATTTTAAAAAGGATGAATTTTTTTTTTTTTTTTTTTTTTTTTGAAATTATTTAATCATTCACTTAATTTATATATGTCTTAACATAAAATATCTTTTATTTTTAAATCTAAGCATTTCAAATGGTTTATCAAAACTTAACATTTGAAAATTAAAACAAATTATATGTAAAGTTTCTTGTTTAACAAAATAAACTTGAAAATGTTTGTCAAAATGAGTTACTAAAGTGATTAATTAAAACTTCAATAATGGCAAAAGTGTTTTCACATAAAAAACATCTAGCCATCGTTTAAATTAAATAAAATTTTAAAATTAGTAAACTATATCGAAAAAATCCTGAATACAATTAAAAAACGAAACCATAAATTGTGGAGAATTTTCTTCACCTCTACAATTATGGCTGGTTGAAGTGTAATTTTCCTTTTTACATAATACAGTGAGTTGTATTATTGTATTAAATACTTGTAGGAACTGCAATCTATGGTATTCTAGAAATCAAAAAATAATATGTTTTACTATTAATTTCTTTACTAAAAACTGACTTTCCATCGTGTACAGTATTTTATAAAATTGCCAAATAATATGAAATATCGACGAGAAGTGCAATTTTATTACTGAATAATATTCTAGCATTTTATTCTGCACTTAATGCATACCATTTTAAAAATTTGTTTACATCGAACGAATTTTTTATTAAAAATTTAAAAATAAAACGATAAATTGATGTATACATAATTTGGAGAATTAAGAAACTTTACGAATGGAGTTCTATTACTAATACAGGATTAGAACCGTTTGACCAAGATTGGTGGAATATTAAAAGAGGCTAGCTTTTGTAATAAAAGAAAATGAGAAACTTTATCAAACGCTTTGGAAAAATCTGTGTATATATACAGTCCAGTTGCCCATTTTTATCCAAAGTGTTATATGCCAGAAAACCCCGCTAAGTGTCAGAAAACCCCGCTAAGTTGGTTAACGTTGAACGTTTGGGAAAGAAACCATGTTGGGTAGATGTGATTTGGTTTTGAATTAAGTGGAAAACGATTTTGTACATTAGCTTCTCAAATAATTTTGATATCGAGATTAATATGAATATAAGACTATAATTTTCAACATAAGCCAAGTCACCGCTTTTATGAATAGGAATTGAAAAAGATTCTTTCCATTTTGAGGGAAAGTGCCCTTCTTAAATTTTTTCAGAATAAGTTGGTTAACTGATCGGGACCAGCACCTTTATTAATATCTAATAATTCCAACGCGGCCAGGATTTCAGTAGCTGTTCTAAATATCGTGTTCTATACCGATTTGAAATGCTGAGCAAAAATATTGCAGATGTCACTTTGAGAGTTAGATGTTTGATCTTTATAGAACATACAACTAGGATATTCTGATTTGGCCTGAAATCATTGATTTGGCCTGATAGTTCCAAAAGCATTTTGAATTGTTGTTTACATTATTTTCAGTACGCTGAAGTAGTTGGAGCACATTGAATAATGAAGGTTATTTTTTTACCACTTAAAGGGCTTTTGTGATTTAACTTTCGCTTTGATAAGTAGTATAAGACGCTTAGAATACTAAAAAGGAAACTTCCATTGTTTTTTGAAATATAATTTGAGTATTAATAAATAGAAGACAAAATGTTACGATAAAAAATGTCAATTGCATTATCAACTGATGAATTATAAAATAAAGATTGCCAATCAATACCAGCCAGATCATCTATTAATTTTATGTAGTTTATTTTACGGAAGTTTATTTGAGGCTGTAATTGCAGATGATGACTATCAATTCCAGGTCAAGAAGCCGGTTTTGAGCATTTCGTATATGTGATTGATTCGCGATAAAAGAGTCAATTCCACAGTGTCAATCAAATATTCGGCAGTTCGTCCCTCGTAATTCGAAGCAAATATATTCTGAAGATTATAAGTATTCCATTCAATTGATGCTAGATTAAAGTCACCCACTATAATAAATTCGAATTAGCCTTACATGAGTTAGAAAGCTTTGACATATTATCACAGAATAACTTATAATCCAGAAAAGAAGTCCAGATTTCAATTTAATTTTGATCCAAACATCATCAATATGATAACAGTTATTTAACCCGCTAAGCTGCACAACATCCCAATTATTATGAACAGCAACAAAAACTCCACCTCCATTTTGTTTTTACAGTGGGCAAAATTACAATCTTTCTGATGAACTTTAAATCTCGCGTCAAAAAGTTCTAAGGAATGTATAGACTCGTTTAACCATGTCTCCGTTGCAGACTATATTAAACTTGCTGGCTTGTACCGCAAGATTAAATGAATGAAGCTTTGTCTTCAGACCTCTTGTGTTCGGATAATATAATTCAATCTCTGTCAGCAGAATTAATAATAATAGTACATATATAGTAATAACAATGGCTTCGGGCCAATAGTCGGGTAAATCGTTTACTATGGTAAACATCGGATTTTGGACAGTTTTTTCGATCAGTTTGCCGTAGAGTTTTTGAAAAATAATTGAATCTACCGAACAATTTATTTAAAATTGACTTTTACCTTAAGTTTGGCACACAGCCTTAGGTGGATATTAATTCAATTTTGATAAATCATCACGAGATGATATTTTGACCGGCTTACCTGAGTCAGATTTCTTACAAAAGACATTGCCATTTGAGACCCAGGCATATTTATAATGGTTTTCATAGTATTCTTAATCTGCAATAATTGTTTAGCTTCATGGCTACGGGCCAATAGTCGGGTAATAGTCAATTTTTCGGTAAATTCATTTATTTTTCAAAAACTCTATGACAAACTGATCGAAAAATCTGTTCTAAATCCGATTTTTACCATAGTAAACGATTTACTCGACTATTGGCCAGCAGTCTTAGAAATAAATTCCACAGTTATAAGTTTAGCATTTGACCTTGTACGATGAACATATTTAAAATCAGCCTACGAAATATTTGTAGCACCGACATAGTAAACAATTTTAGTGACAAGTTCATTAACCTTTCATAGTTTAGTTATTAGGCACACCATATAATTGTAAGCTCGATGAATAACAATGCCGGTCCAGTTGTTCAAAACGGGTATTCACATCGGTTAATTCCTTTCGCAATAGGGCATTTTCGTTCAACAAGGTTTGGTTTACGTCATTTAAGTTTGTTATGTTAGTTTGCATGTCTGAAAGCGGATTCAGTGTTGCGTTCTTTCGTTCCTTCCTTCGTTCTGAAAATTTTTTAAACCAATTTCATTGGTTAAAAATTACGTTTTTTTTTCTGATGAATTTTTTTCGGCAACTTTGATTGATTTAAAAAAAAATCAGAAGGAAGGAACGAAAACAATACTGAATCCGCCTTGATGTGTTGCTCATTTACATTCATTTTTTTTTTCAAGATTGATTAAGACCACAATTCTATCACTAATAGAAGACAAACATTTAGCAAAGCTCGTTTGTTGTTTAATGAACTCGTCATGCTTACGTTTCAACATGCCAATATCCGCTTTCGTCGCTAGGTGGGTTGATTTTATATCCAATTTACTCTAGTTAGCCACAGGACCAGGATTACAGCAATCGATACATTTCCATGTACATTTATCTATTTGTAGATAATCGTTCAGCATATCAGGCGTAATTTGACTACATCTGATGTGGAAAAAACCGTTACATTCAAGGCACCGTATATTATCGCTTTTATTATTATACGGACGACTTTTTCACTACAAACTATACATGTAGTCATTTTAGCACTAATAGACAAAACACAGCTACACCAATTGATATCAAGCTCCACTAGAAGTCTCCAAGTTGATTTAGAGCATACTAATTTGACTTTGATACGAAGTAGCAAAATTCAACTCGTTGGTGATTTAAAAACACAAAAATTCACAGTTCCATAAATCTTGTCATATAACAATAACTGGATTTTTAAAGCTTAATGCAAATAACGAGAATAAACTCAAAATTTTACTTTTATGAAATATCGAATACACTAGAAGTTCTTATAGCATTATCAGATTATCGAAATAAAATAACCGCGCATTTGAACTATCGCAATGAATTTTAGAAATTTGGATAGTTTTTAATTGTACATCTTTATATTAATGCTCAGTTAATTTATTTGATTGATATGAAAATAATTAATTCACTAACTAATACAACTCACTGATTAATACAAATCAATAGTCCAATTACAGTTTAGCAATTATAAAAAATAAATATGAAATTAATTCTCTTCTGTTGTGATGTTATCTCTATATGGAGTTGGAGTCAATTTTACTAAAATTGAAGTAAATTAACCAAACGATCGATCCCTATGAAACGGTTTGATTATTAAACTCGTTTGACCGGTAGAACAACCACCACCTTCTTTTGGAAACAACCCACAAATCTGTCTTGAGAAAAATATCAGATCGGAAACGGCTTTCACTTCTTAGGAGCTTCCTTTCGGGCATCAATTTTGTGCCCAAGATTTTTCATCTCTTAGTTTTGGTAGAACAACTTGTACATGATTTGTTGGCAATGCGATTTGTTGTTTTCTATTATTGTCGTGATTCCTAAATTCTTCTAACATAGGACATTAATTTCACAGAGTACTCCCATCTCTTTACAAAGTGCGCTCTGAGATAGCAAAGTCACGCCACTTTTAGGTTTTCCTTCAGCTATTTTAAAATAACTAGTAACTAACTAACTTTAATAATTTACCATTCAAAGATTTACCATTCGCATTCGTGTGTTGTGTCGTGCCGACTTAATGTCTATAGCTTCTCTATAGCCCCAGACGGATTGACTGATCGTTATGAAACTTCATACTTAAACTTTTCTCAAAAATTGGGAGGAGCTTTTTTGCAAAAATTTTGAAAAGAATTAAATTAAATTTAAAATTATCGGCCCAGATAATTTCTCCAAAATTTAACCGAAAATTACAATTTCTGATAAAAAAAAAAGTGTTTTCAACGAAAATTCGGCACTGTACGGCCCAAACGGATTGATTTATGAGGATGAAGCATCATACTTAAGCTTTTTCCATAAATTGGGCTATCTCAGTAAATTTGGGGAGAAATAATTCCAACGGAAATGGCAGCTTCCTTAGGTTTTTCGCAAAGACTTTGAACATTTTAGCATTAACGATAAAAACGACTATCAACTAAAATAAAATTTGCAATAAGGGTTGCCTTTTATGTTTCGGGATTGGACAACCCTAGTGTTGCAATCTGGCAACTGACAGCTCTATCGTAAAGTTTGACATTTTTGAGATTATACTTACTCAGAACGTTTTGACTCATTAACTCAACATCTCGGCGAAAAAATGGAATTAAATCGTGAATATTTTCGTGCGATTATATTTTACAACTTTCGACGCGGATTAAGGCGGCACGAGTGCATGGATGAACTTAATTCAAATTTTGGCGATGAAGCTCCATCAAGGACCAGTGTTTATCGATGCTATGGTGAATTCAATTGAGGTCGTAGTTCACTCCAAGACGAATTTCGTGAAGGTCGTCCAGAATCAGTTGTTGTTCCGGAAACCATTGATGCTGTGCGCGAACTGATATTGCAAGATCGTCATGTAACCTATCGTGAGATTGAGACAACCGTAGGCATTAGTGGGACCAGCATACATTCAATATTGCATAAACATTTGAATGTCAAAAAAATTTGTTCGCGTTGGATCCTACACAATTTGAATCCCACACAAAGGCCCGTGTCGATTGGTCGAAAGAAAAGCTCAAAAAATACGATCGCGGTGCTTCAAAACACGTCTATGACATAGTGACAGGTGATGAATCTATGATTTATGCGTATGAGTCCAAAAGTAAACAGCAGTCGACTGTATGGGTGTTTCAAGATGAGCCAAATCCAACAAAAGTTGTTCGCGCACGAAGCATTTGCAAGCAAATGATCGCCTGTTTTTTCGGAAAAAATGAACATGTTGCAACCGTACCACTAGAACAACGCAGAGCAGTCAATTCTGAGTGGTACACAACCATTTATTTGCCAGTTGTCTTCCAAGAAATCAGGAAAACCAACTGCCGAAGACGGATCACTCTTCACCGCACGACAATGCGAGCTCTCACACATCGGCTCAAACAACTGCATTTTTGAGCACTCAAAACATCGTAAAAAACAAACTGAGAGGTCAACGTTTTTCGACACCTGAAGCGGTTGCTGCGTTCAGAATGCATGTTTTGGAGATACCTCAATCAGAGTGTGAAAAAGTGCTTCGACATAGGTTGAAACGTAAGCAAAAGTATATAGATCTTCATGGGGAATATTTTGAAAAACAATAAAGCGATTTTGGATGATTAATATTTGTTTTTGTTCTCTAACCCCGAAATATAAAAGGCAGCCCTCGTAATACCGTGCCAAATCAGTTTACCAAAATTTAACCGCAAATGACGATTTTTGACAAAAAACCGGGTTTCATTAAAAATTCGTTCACTATACAGAACAGATTTACTGATTGATCGGGATGAAACTTCTTATCATACCTAAGCATTTTCAGCTTAAATTGAGAGATCCTAGTGAATTTTGGCCAAAATCGGTCCACCAGATGCAAAAGCTTCCATAGAAGTTTTTTCGTGGTTTTGCACGTGTTTTAAAATGTATTTAGCATTGACGAAAAAACGATTAAAATAAAAAGATTGTAAAATAAACTTCACACAAAATAATTTCAGATCGTATTGTAAATTTTACCGGAAATGACGAGTTTTAATAATAAAAAACTTTATTTTACCAAAATTAGTCATCTCTACAGACCAAGCGGATTGGCTATTTAGAATAAAACTTCATACTTTAGCTTTTTCCATATATGTATGGGGTGGGGAGATCCATGCTAAATGTAGTAGATATGTGTGTACCAGAAATGCAGCTTTCGTATGAGCTTTTTTTTGCAAATTCAATTTTATTGAAAATATAATTGTTACAAAGATTAATTATCGAAATATTGGCCAACGGTCTTTTGCCATTTATCAGGTAGATGATTAATGCCTTCGAGATAGAAACTCGGTGGTTTTCATTGAGCCGTTTGTCCATATCTTCAACTTTTGTGAACCACTGCTCTTTCAAATATGATGACATCGATCTGAATAAGTGGAAATTAAAGGGAGTCAAGCCATGCAGCAATATCACTTTTCGCCTTCCTTGGCCCGTAAATGGTCTTTTTTCCTCCAGAGCATCACTTAATTTGATCAATTGGGCCTGGTAACGTTCAGTTGTAACAGTTTGACTGGGTTCCAGAATCTCGTAGCAAATTTGTCCTTTCCAATCCCACCAGACACATAGTAACAATTTATTGATATGAATATTTATTATTGCAACTGATGTTTATTGCTGCCTTGAGTTAATCCATATAGTTTTTTGCATTTAGGATTATTGTACAAAATCCATTGTTTTGTGCCGAGAACGCAAATTTAAGCAGATGTCAACTTTTCGGTTTTTGTTTTTTTTTTCTCTCAGTTCATTTTGAGAACGCATTTTGTTTCCTGCCCCTGAATTTACGTGAGAGCAATAGACTGCACTGATGTTGTTTTGTATTCAATTATACGATTTCCTACGAATACATAGAGCTACTCTAATTTTGCTTACAAGCATCTTTGAAACATTCAGGTAACCTAAGTTTCTTTAATTGAATAAAACCACAAGTTCTGGCTTTATTTTTTATTTGCTAACGCTAGTCGACAACTTGTCGGTATGGTGGTTGATGACACAGACAGCTAGACCTTTCCTTGGGAATGACCTTTTATTATTATTCGACCATTGGTTCGTTGGAGCCCTAGTTTTTGCGCGCATTCTTTACTGGTGAAAGATTCTCGGGAGGAAGAGTTTAGTCATGATGTGCATTCCTATTCATATCCATAATTAGCCGTTATCTTTTTCATCGCTTTGGACAGCACAGCTTGGGATGCCATCGTGACCTGATACACATTGGTTGGTTCAGTTTAACTGCTGCGGTATTTGCGGCTTCTGCTGTAAGGCTAGCTTTAACTTTTTCGTTTATCTACAATATATACAATAGAGAGTACGGTGTTTGCGTCGACAATGACGACATCTGGTCTTGAACCTGCATCGGTTTTGCATATTGGGCACGATAATACTTTGTCACTATTACTGCTCGCATCGTAGCGAACGAGTTGACCTTATAGCTTATCTTCATTGGCATGACTAAATTAGATTTTCTTGTATATGCTTTCAATGTTTCTAACGAATCTCAAAATTTTGAAAAATTGAGCCAAAGTGGGAAAAGCCCCCCGATCTTCTATACTGCGACCATAATGTTTGTGTTTCGGCGTCAAGCTTATATTTAAAAGAATGTAAATAAGCCATGGGCCGCACATTTCCGCTTTCATATCCAAGCATTTTAGCCCACCTAATGCTTCATCTGAAATGTACGGTAATGAACGGATGCTGGCCGCGTTGGGATTTGTAACGGAACTTAACGCTGCTTTAAAAACGACGCGCTGAGGTTAAACTCTCCTTGTCATGAATGTTAGACGAAAACAGATCAAAAAATGTGTGTCATTCTTTGTAATTGTCCTTGAACTCTGGTTATATTTATTTTCGGCAGTTTTACAGCAGCCCTGTTATTATGCAAAACATGTATCGTTATCGCGCGTTGCACTTTTTTATTGGAGAGATTTCTCTTTCTAATCCACGAACTTAGTCCAGATAGTACGGTATAATAATTTTCTTCAAAATGGCTAAGGTCAGATTGCTCGGTTGGATTGGCCCGGATAAAATTATCAAATATATCTTGCCCGCTTAGCTCTCGTTCTCAGTTGCTCAATATCACGATCTCTTTTTTTAGCTCACTAACAAAATTTGAACGTTTCGTAGACAGCACCTAATAGCATTTTATTATATACGCCACTCAGTATGCTGGTTTATACGAGATTTCTGGGGTGAGATTTTGTAACATCACTTTTCTCGATACGAATTTACGCCTCCTTCATCATAAAGAGTTTTTTCATTTTTCAATTATATTGATTCTATTGCGATCTCAGCAAGCTCGAATAGAGCATTATGCCTATCTACTCTGTTTCTATCATCTATTTGTTTTAAAGTTGATACTTTATCGAAAAATGAAATAGAGACAAGCAGCAAAATTGTTCTAGTAGACGGTGATCGCAATAGAAAAAAATAATTGAAAAGCGAAAGAAACCAAATTTATTCTAGAAAAATATCAGTTAGTATAGTATTCACTTAGCATTCTGGGTTATAGGAGATTTTCACAAAAATTCTTAAAATTGTCGCATATAGGAAAATTTGCCTGTCCTAATAACCCTGAATTTCAAATTTGAACAAATGAAACGTGTTTCTCTGATAGTGCCTACTAGCATCTCACGCCTCTATCATTTTGTACAAAACTCTCAATGAAATTTTTTTAAATCTTAGTTGGCTGCCTTACTTTGAGAAAAACTCTATTTATTTGTCGCGTCAAAATTCAAGTCGTTTTAAATTGTCGAGTGAAGAATCGCAGGGAAAAAACTAAGATTTAAAAAACAGCCATAACGAATTTTGGGGATAATTATTTTGGAAGTATCGATCTAATAATCTAGTAACGAAAAAGATGAGTAGTCACATCGCATGACGTGATGCGACTAAGGGAATCGGGTGTATACATATGTCACTTAGAATGCTCTTTACAATTAAAAATTTAACATTTTAAATGTTCTCCGGAGACTTTAATCTAATAAAAGGATTTCTTAAAAGTTTAAGGATCTAAGTTGAACTTATACGTTACCGCAAAATTAATATAAAACCGATAGTAGTTTTAACGGTTAACGAGAAAGTTTAGTTTATAATCGCTATTTGCAGTAATTATTAACCATAAGGGTAGTGAAGTCCAAAAGATTGTATTGAAATGCCGTACATTTAACACTAGATATACTAAGCAGTGGTATATACCTATCTTTATCAACCGGTCATTTTGACCTGGACATAATTTGAAATAAAAGATTTATTTTTAAGATTTATATGCTTCTATGTAATTCAATATTTATATGTCATTTACATAATCTATTTTTCTTGATTTGATATTGTGTAAGGCTGGTCCCGTATTATGCTTGTGGCATATAATAATTAAATTAATAATTTTTTTTACATAAATTTTATACATTACAATTTATAGAAACTGAAATTTTTTTACATATACATTTCCCATAAATATATTTTTTGCAACCAACACAGATATTCGTGGTTTTATTTTCGTTGCAGAATCCAATTTGACAACGGATGTAGAAGTTGTTAACAAAACGAAAAATTTACAGAAAATAAAATTTGTTAAATTAACAAAAATAAACAGTCGGTAAAAGCAATGTTAACAACGGAAAACTGACAACAGACAAATTTTCTTTAATTTTGTTTGAAATAAAAAAGCTAAAATGACTATTTAAAAATATTTACATAAGTAAAACAAATACTGTTAATAAATTGAAGTATGAAGTTTTGAAATAAAAATGGTCCCATCAAACTCTACGAGATTTTCCCATTTGTTAATGGGTTTAGTGTTTTTGCGTTTTAGTCTAGTAATTATTGGCCAGATCACAGAGATACTACCGAGTAGTGACTAGTATCAAATGATGGCATAAAAGATGCTCTTTGAAATAAAATTAGTCAAAAACTGCGAGATTTTCCCATTTGTGCGTTGGAAAATCGAATCGCATTGAATATTTTGGCGGTTTTTGGGTTTCGGTGTATTAATTACTATAATCAGATTACAGAGATACTACCGAGTAGTGAATATTGGTCCTTGGCTGTGGATTAAATAGACCTAGTGCTTCTTAAAAATATTAGCCACATGCATTATAAATAAACCCAGGGTCTCACCAGAAAACCTCTCACAAGATTTTTTCCGAAATCAGGATCCATCGTAATCAATTCCTGGTGCTACAAAACTTCCTTCAACAATTTTCATTATAATTGTTTGAGCTACGAAAAAAATTTAAAATAAGCCCGGGGCTCACCAGACAAGCCCTAAACGATTTTTCCCAATATGAGGATACATCGTCATCGATTTCTGGTACTCGAAAACCTGCTTCCAGCAGTTTTCATTAAAATCATTTTGGCTGCACAAAAAAATTAAAACTAAGCCCGGGGCTCACCAGCTAAGCCCCTACACGTTGTTTTCCGAAATTATGATCCATCGCCATCAGTTCCTGGTACTCGAAAACATGCTTCCACCAGTTTTCATTAAAATCTTTTGAGCCGAGCAAAAACATTAAAAATAAACCCGGGACTCATCAGAAAGCCTCTCTCACGTTTTTTCCCGAAATCAGGATCCATCGTAATCGGTTCCTGCTACTAAAAAACCTCCTTCAAGCATTTATCATTAAAATCGTTTGAGCTGAGTAAGAAAATTTAAACTATACCCGGGGCCCACCAGATAAGATACTATAGTCACTTCTCGGTAGTATCTCTGTGATCTGGCCCCTAATGAATACACTGAAACCCAAACATCACTAAAATATACTATACGAATCGATTTTCCAACGCATTAAAAAATGGGAAAATCATGTAGTTTTTTTATGAGCCCAATTTTATTTCAAAGAGGACCTCTCATTTTGACATTTGTAATACGTATATGCAACTCCATTTCATTGCTGTGGCAATATACAAATGTAACTGATTCTTTAGTAGTGCTTACTACAATTTATTAACATTATTTTGTTTTACTTATGTAAATATTTTTAAATAGTCATTTTACCTTTTTTATTTCAATCAAAATTAAAATAAATTTGTCTGTTGTCAGGTTTCCATTGAAAACATTGTATTTACTGACTGTTTATTTTTGTTAACTTAACAAATTTTAGTTTTTGTTAATTTTCATTTTGTTAAAAACTTCACATCCGTATTTGACAGCATTTTCGTGTAGAATTTTCAATTTTATCTACCAAATAATTTAAATTAAAAAATCCTTTCTGGTAACATTTATCCCGTGAGTTCTTTGCATAGAATCCAAGCATTCATTTCCAGCTATGTTGAGGATATTAAAAAACACTTGTAAACCCATCACCGAGACCCCGCTATTTGGTCCATCATATCTATACAAAATTTGAAGCTGTTGTAAAACGGAATCGATTAAGGAAGCTTTTTAAAATGTTGTTCAATTTTTTTTGGGAGTTATTCTATTTGAACTAAGTAAAAGTCCTTTCTTAGTTGACTTAGCTTTGTATACCGTTAGTGTGCAATTATCAGATTTGTAAATTAAACTTGTTTGCCAATTTCCGGTAATTCCATTTTATTTAAACGAATAGTTTCAAGTAAAGTCGTATTATTTTCTTAATGTTTTGAAGCCATTGATTTACTTGTAAAAAAATTATCAGTTTTCACATTCCTACCACAACCAGTAAATGGCTCAATTAGTTTTAGGACCACAAACTTACCCAAAGATATTGATACTGGTTTATTTTAATTTTTTCCTAAGAATGATAAACCCATTTATGACATATTTGCTTGTAAAATCCGTTGCAAAACCAAATTTAGTTCCAAATTTACTCGGTTTATTCTGCTTATACTGGGTAAATTTGCACTTGGCTTTATTTGGAAATAATTTTTCATCCAATAGTAATATTTTGTCTTGGCACATAGCAGTTTTGACAATTTTTGATGACAGAAGATTCCGAACGTTTGAGATCAGCGCAAATTTACTTCATTTCCGTCGTTGACTTCGTTCGTTTTTCATATTTAATCGTACAAACTGCAAAATATCAAAATAAAAGATTCAGGTCGCCAATTTTTTGGCCATAAAACGACAGTTCTAGATTTTAAAAATTAGTTGAATTTTTCTTCTGTTAAAACTCACTATATTATTTATAATATTTTTATTTATTATCAAAAATGCGCTGCTAACTTTTTCTTCGATTAGATGTCATTTTGCAAAGGCTGTAGGTCGACCATGGCATCCCTAATTGCTTTGAAAGTTGTATTTCTTTGTGGTGTTCCTGCTCTTTCTCAATAAAATCCATGTTTTATTAGTTCCCAGACAGTTCCATTAAAAGCTGTTTCTACTTCTGTATCATTATCATCAGAATATTATGTTAACCTAATTAAATTTTGGGTTATTCTGGATTGATAGGCAGATAGTATTTTTACATCAAGGTGAGGTTATCAAGGAGATGGAAGAGTTTGGTTTCTTTATACTTTGATTAGTTCAAAGTATTTTCAATTTTTTTGTAGTTTGGTCACTGCAGTCTGATGAGACGACCGAATTTTTTAAATCAAAAAATTCAATGTTTCATTAGTTCGAAACCAAACTCTTCCATCTTCTTGATAACCTCACCTTGATGTTAACCTAATTGTTCTCTTCCGTCTTCGTACATTGGAAATATTTTCCATGTCATTGCCGATATCTAAGAGCGAAGTATCTGAGAGTCCATTTTCATCACCCTGAGTAAAGTTGTTGTTCAAAAACTGAGACTTGAGAGTTGGGGGTTTTACTGCTGTTTCTCTAACCTACTAGATCCACAAAATTAATATTATTGTTGATTGATGTAAATAATAATTAAATTGTATATTTACATCTAGTATGTGGATGAAACAACATAAAAACTCCTAACTCTCAGGTTGCGGTTTTCGAAAAAAAATTCGGATGCAAAAGAGTTTTTATTTATATATTCTCGTAGTTTCTGTTTTTTTTTTGAACGGCTTGCCATTTTAGAATTCAAATTTATTCGTATAATTTATTCATTTTGACCGAATAATATATCTAAAGTGTTAACGTTCCCAAAAATAGTGCGATAAACTTAGTAAATACTCGTATTTACAATTTTCAGATAATCTAAGCATAAGAGTTATTCAATTTTGCTTTGTAACTATTTCTACAATTAATTAAATTTAAATTGAATATTAGAGAATAAAAACCATAATTTAAATTAAAAATTGCCCCTAAATCTATGCATTTCAGTAGTAGAATGTTTAACCACTTAAGGTTTATGGTACGTATGTGTGCCAATACTTGTTTTTCACTTTTTTTTTAAATACTATTGTTATGTTTTTGCCTTGTCACTCAAGGTTCGAATCACTGGATTGTGAATAAATACAACTGCTTCAAGTTTGAACTCACACAATTTATTTACACAACACAATTTATTATACAACACAAAATTAACAATTAATTATTACAATTATAACACACTTTTTAATAATCACTTTAATAATCTTTCTATTTAACCTTCACTGTATCACGTTTAAAATAAGACTCAGCATTCCACGTCAACGTACGCCTTTATATACCAAAATATTTGTTTCTAGAATAATCCTAAATGCGCATCAAGCAAATATGTTAGTATAGAAATGACGCCTAAATGTTGAACCAAGTCATAAATGCGATTGAACAATTAATGAAATTAAGTTATTCTATTCTAACCTAGGTGTCACCGTAACACTATGTTTAAACATTATCTCATTCACTTCGTACGTAAATTGCTCTGAGTATGGCAGTTTTGAAATATTTGTCCGTCATATGTTTTATTTTGAACCTAAAACAGGTCACACAGTAGTTTTTGAAGTGAAAAGTTTAGTTTTAATAGTGAAATACATTAAAACCAAGTAACTTAAGTAAAATTTATTAAAGAAATGTTGTTATTTATTTAAGTAATGAAGTTTGATATATATGTGCCAAAATGCAACCATTTGCAAAAACACAAAGCTGTCACACATTTACAAGTGTATTGACCTAGATGTTACATATTTTTTTTTCAAATAAAATGTTCGATATATCAGTTTAGCAATGAACAATGTCCAAAATAACTGTCGACTTTTGCTTTCGCTGGATGAAAACATTCAAATGTTATGGGCAAACAATAGTGATGACGAAGATGACCCACAGTTTGATCAAGAAGACCGCCAATTACTTGAAGACGATATTGAAGCTGTTGACATAAGTGAAGTTATAATTGAAGCATCACCAGATCAAAACGAACTGGTTATATCGCATAAAAATAAGCTTTAATCATGAGTATCACATCTAACTGATTCTGATGGCAACGATGATCAGCAACAAATATCTCATTCACAACATACGAGGGTATATCAAAAAGTCTTGCAATATCATATGAAAAAAAAGAGTGAGTGAGACAACAATATATTTTTCAAAACCATTTTTTGTCGCGATGAAACTTCTAGAAGAACATTTCGATGTAAATTTTACAGTTCGTTTGTTTTTGTCAATTTAGTAACACGTGTTTTGAACTTATCTTAAAATGTATGAAATTGAATATCGCGCCCTTATTAAATTTTTCTATAAAGATGGACGAAATGCAATTTATATATTCAACTATATATCAAAAGTTTACGGCGAATCTGCACCATCATATGCCACAGTAACAAGGTGGGTAAAATTATTCAAAAGTGGCCGGGAGTCATTTGAAGACGACAACCGCTCGGATCGGCCAGCAGATGCTATTAGCCATGAAAACGTAATTTTGGTCGAATCTATTGTATTGGAGGACCGGCGTATTTCTGTTTCGCGGTTAGCGTGGAGACTTTCTCTTTCATACGGTACCACATATACTATATTACATGACCACCTTCACATGTCGAAAGTAAGTGCACGATGGGTTCCCCGTTTGTTGAATGTAGAACAAAAAAAAATGCGTGTTCAAACTTCAAAGGCGATTTTAGATATGTACAAAGAAGATCCAGAAAATTTCTTGGATAACATAATAACAGGCGATGAAACATGGCTTTATCATTGGGATCCGGAATCCAAACAACAATCGATGCAATGGATTAAACGTAGTGAACCACCACCAAAGAAATTCAAAACTCAACCGTCTGCTGGTAAGGTTGTGGCAACAGTTTTTTGGGATGCTGAAGGAATTTTGATAATCGATTATATTGCACCGAAAACCACAATCACAGGCATATATTACGATGAAGTTTTGCGAAAATTGAAAAAAGCGTTCCGGGAAAAACGGCCAAGGAAAGTTATTAAAAAAATCTTGCTTCTTCATGACAATGCACCAGTGCACAAGGCTAATATTGCTCAAGCTGCATTAAAGGGCTGCGGCTTCGTGGAAATTCCGCATCCACCGTACAGTCCAGACTTGGCACCCAGTGACTACTTTCTGTTTCCCAATTCAAAAAAAAAACACTAAGGGGTCCGAAATTTTCCAGTGACTATGAAGTACAGTCTGTTGTAAATGAATATTTTATGGAGCAAAAGAAATCTTTTTTTTAGAGGGTTTAGGCAAGTTAATTGATCGATGTGACAAATGTATAAACCTTAAAGGAGATTATGTCGAAAAATAAAAATATTGCTGTCTCACTCACTCTTTTTTTTCATATAAAATTGCAAGACTTTTTGATTTGCCCTCGTATTTTGAATTGGAGAAAGCATTACAAGCCAAATTCTTACGAAATTTTAAAAATTAATTCCCCAAATTTGCAACATGCTTTATGGAAGCACAACATTAAGCCGTAATTGATATCGCTGTTAACAATTCATATATTGTGTACTTGGAAGCCTAGAATGAGCTAAAGTTGAAACAAAATTATCGAGCTTAGAATTCCGTCAAAGCATTGCTCGAGAAATAATATAAATCAGCTGGAAATGGGCACATATACATATGTCACTTGCTGTATCTTCCAGATTAAATCAATATTTTATTAAAACTTTGTTAATTACATTAATTAAGACCTAGCTAAGTGTAAAGCCCACTAGAAAAAAGGATCAGCCCTCCCAATTTTTTATAAACCTGAAAGGATTAAAAGGACATGTCATCCTTCTGAGTTCAGTCCTTCATTTCATTGTTCAATTTTTTGGAAAACCTTTGCATTGTAAATATCTTATCTCAAAAAATATTCCCCGATGATGAAATACCGCGAGATACAAACACCAATTTGAAACAATTAACAATAAACATAATTTCACTGAGTACTTTGTCCCCCCTGAAATAAAAAGCCATTCGTGAATAACTTAAAATAATTATGTTAATTAGATGAGCTTTTTGTTGTTTTATATAAATAAAAAGTCATCCTTTATTTCAACAAATTTTCATAAAAATTTCAGGAATTAATTATAAATTCACCCTTAATTTTTTTTTAAATATATATTTTTCAGACGGTGTTGGGAAGCGAAAATATTTTCGGTAGGGGTAAAATAGAAAAGTTTATATTTTATTCTAATTTATTTGATTTATAATTTTGTCTCATTTTCGAAAGAAATTTAAAGTAAATAATTTTTTAGTGAAAGAGATCCGGACAGATATATAAAGCATAACCGCGTTTGCCTTTATATCACTATATTAGAACCAACATTCGAAATCAATCACCATAAACTAACACAATCAAAATTCGTTTAACATTAAATTTACCATTAAAAGGCACCAAACGTGTTATAAAATCAATTCAAACGAAAAGCACAACAAAAAAGCTCAAACAAGATCAAAATGTTTAAAGCAGTAGTTCAACAATTTTATCTACGCTGTATATGGGTTATGTGCACATAGGTGCTGTGCAACATTAACGACATATATAGATATATACAACAATATCATATATAAATTTACATTTTACACTTTCATCTATATCCGAACACATTCACTGTGGATAAACGAAAAGCTTTTTAAACGATAAAAGCTTTGGTATAATATAGTGGATATGGAATACGTTCCAATTGATTCCATTTGAATTTTGTCACATTTCACGGGCACTAAAAATATTTCCTATTCTCGTTTCTCGGTGAAAAACTAATTGTTATACATTTCGTTCGGTAATGCCGGATCAAAATTCCGACACGATATAAAAATCGGGATTTTTATTTTTTTCTATTTGATTTATTCATTCTAACAACTTCTCGTATTACATATACATACACTACGAGTATTTGTGCCGAGTATCTTATGTATAGCAAAAAAAAAAAAATGTAAAATTTTAAATTTACCTAACGAGCGTTTAGGATACGAGTGAAATTCGTATCCGGTGTAACACAAACACATACAAAAAAAAATTATCAATTTTTCTAAAGCTAATACGCATGTATCCGGTTGATTATGTTGTAGATGTAGACTCTAACTTGTACACATCGAATGATGGATTAAAGTTTGATATATGACATAGAGTAGTTTTTTGTTGTTGGGGCCGCAATTTCGATCTGTTCTCGATACCACACATATATCGTTCACCTATACCTATATATGGCTGAGCGTCCTTTTCTTTTTAAACGTTGCTCGTACATACATTTTCAAAATTTTAATTGGATTTTTTCTCGTAAATCGTTTATCTGCTTTTGCCTTTTATATGGTTTTGATCCGTTTTGCACGGTATTTTTTCCAATTTTCACGGTGATATGATGGGAAAGAAAAAATTTGTTACAATTGAAAAATTCATATAATGATGTGATTGGAGGGGGGCATCACACAATTGGTGTATAAAAGGATGGGATGTCGTTGCGAACGATGATGGAAATGACGATGATTTTGTGAGCAAAATTGAGAATCAGGGTGTCTTATTGTGACAAATTGATTTTCATGTACATTTTTTCGTTCGGAAAAGTGGTGCTATTGATATATATGTATACGTTATTTTATTGAATAACATTTTTTTACAGGTGACGGATTTAATCTATTGATTCAACAAGATTAGATAAATATATATATAAGGTATCGATACGAATCCATTGGATTACAAATGATTATTATTTGGATTTCAATGATGCGAACCCTTAGAAATAGCATAAGGTACTTTATTTTAATATTGCGCGTCATATTAAGGTTTAACAAACTGTAGCTTGATTATGCTTAGCTCGAACAACTTTGGAATTGTTAAACAAAGCTGATGATGTCTGAAATTAGTAAAAAAAAAATCTGAAAATATGTGCATGTTGCGATTGGCGATATGACGCTTCCACGTGTAGGGCCATACCGCCAAACACAAAACCCAAGTTGGATACACACTTGGCACTCATTGTTCCGATGATTTTTTGAATTATTAAAAAATTAAGCGAATTTAGCCAAAGACGTTTCCACGGTTCACCTGTAGGGCAATACCGCCCATCGCGATAGCCGCGAAGGCTGATGGACTCATTTTTTGATTCCTCATAGGCTCCATCTGGTTTACCAACCGAAAGTAGTTTCTTCTGCGGTGTAAGCTTTTCCTTTCCGCACCCGTTGCATTGCTGCTGCTTCTCAGAAGTCAACTAGTGACCATCCTACGATTCTATAAATTGTGTCCACTAAAACGGTTGGAAACGCGCAGAACAAGCGGGAACATCGATGATGTTAAGAAATTGCGCAATAAAATTATGGACTCTGACAAAATTCGAACTCGCGCTATTTGAGTTAATAACACTTGGTGGGCCCGAATAGACTCCTTCGTTTTTCTCATGTTGTATCTTCGTAATTTATCAATGTGGACCACTTTCATCTTAGTGCTGGGGCCTAATTGAATCCGGTCTCCATTATCGTCATTTCTGTGATATTCTTTTTCTTTTCTTGAGATTGTACTGCAAACCAAATCTCCCTCTGCCGTCGCCATCAACTTTTAGGTCGTATGTCGTTTTTACTATATCGCTAGTGCGATGTTGCTTCATACTTCATTATGAATCCAGATCATTCTCCGTTTTAGATCGGCACACCATGACAGATATCATGCACTACACTTCGATAACCCAATATGAATAGGGGTATATGCATCGATCCCAGTTATCCTGCGGTTGGTATTCTTCCAGTGTCTGTTTAAACCTCTTTACCATTCCGTCTGATTGTGGATGTAATGGTGTGGTACGAGTTTTGTTTATGTTAAGAATTTCGCACAGTTCTTGAAACACGGACGACACGAAATGGTTGCCTTGATCCGAGTGTAGTACTTGCGGTACCCCAAATATGCAAATCCAAATGTTCACAAATGTTTTAGCTACAGTCCGAGCTTGCTGATTTACAATTGGATAGGCTTCCACCCACTTACTGAAATAATCAATATTCATCGTTGCTGATCCTTTTGGCAATTTTGAATGGACGATTTGCTTTTCCGCTCTCTGGACTTCAGCCACTCTAAGTCAGGTCGTCGGAAATCGGTAAATCTGGTCGTATTGCGCTTCTGATTTATTTGTGGCTCTTACTGCTTGACAAATGGTTCGTTTCTTCACTTTTTGGACACTTTCGCCTGATCGTTTCTCTGCCTCGTCATATTCCAGCACACTTCCTTCTAAAGTCATACCTTTGCACGACACTCAGTTGTTGCCTTCTGGATCGCTCTCTCGTTAGCAATCAAGTTCATTGTTGGACTCAACCTCAAAAATTGTACTGGAAACTTCCTCTAGGCCCTCTCTAAGAATCTTTGATAAACTAATTCGTTCCTACTTTTCTCTGGCCGTAAACTCTCTTTAAGCCGACTTCCACTGTCCTAGCTAGAATCAAGTGTTGGATGTTAAGCATAGTTTTGACTTTTGATGTTACTTGCCTCGCCACTTGACTGTTATGATTTCCTGTGACTCCAACAGCCCTGTGTTAGTTGTCTCCTTAACTAATCTCTTATTATATAATTTTAATCTTCGCAATATCCTCGAAATTGCGCAACTTTACTGTGTCAGTTACCAAACTTGCTCAATATTTACTGATAAACGCATCCAATATTAGTCCATTCAATACGTCAGCAGGCACACGAACGTTAACTTAACACGCCAATTTTTTACCTAGCATCTCTAGGATTTACAGGCATGCCCCGAATATTTGTCGTAGATACAGTTGCAAACTGACATCTACAGCTTACCCATGAAAACCAAAATAAGTGCGTTGAGACGGTGATGAAGAATTTCCTAAAATCTTCCTAAATTTAAATTATTTGATAGTATTAGTAAAACTTTCAATTATTGCTTATAATAAAGCATTCAACAAAATAATTGAAAATAACAATTATAAAAATAATAAAATTTATTATTAACGAGCGAGAGGTTTAGTAAAGAAGAAATATTGTTAAAAAATCATAAATAACCAACTAAAAAAATAATAATAAAAAATAAACAAAATCATTTTTATTCTAAAATTACTATTCAAACTATAAAACAGCTCAGAGGAACGAAAATACATAGTACAATTGAATCGTTTTGCAATAATAATTTGCTTTCCTAAACCACTTTAGAGATCGAAGGCATCAATAAGCGAATATTTGTAGATAGATATTGGTCAGTTTAAGCTATGCAAAAAGTTTCAAGAAAATTGCTTGGGGGCTTTGGGGGTCAAATTTGAATAAAACTCTAATAATTGAATTGCAATCAATTGAATCGTTTTGCAGTAATAATTTGCTTTCCTAAACCACTTTAGAGTTCGAAGGCATCATTAAGCGAATATTTGTAGATAGATATTGGTCAGTTTAAGCTATGCAAAAAGTTTCAAGAAAATTGCTTGGGGCTATGGGGGTCAAATTATGAAGTTATTGAGGCCATTCTGCAATAGGTTAACATCGGTGGAACTTGAAATTTGTCTGTAAATTTTTATATCGTTAGCATAAACGGAAATTGACGAGTTTTTGATCATGAAATCGACATCGTTGATATCGACATCAATAGATTAGATGAAAAAAATATGCCCAAGATGACTGCCTTGTGATACCCAGGAAGTAGGTATAAAAGGAGCAGATATATATGACCTAAACGTCACCTGATATCTACGTTTCCTCAGATAAGAGTCCACCCATAGTATGAATTGAAGTCCGAAAGCAAGAGATGTACCAGAAACGTCGAAATTTTCGAAACTAAATTAATGAAATGTTCTGTAACTTCTGAGTAACCAACTTTACCATCGAACCCACTATGTTTATTAGAAAGGTCTAGGTAAGCCCACGCGAAATTTGGAGCAATTCTGAAGGTGATCGGGGGGGAGGGGGGGGGGGATGTAATTTGGTATAATGTCCCAGAAAGTCTGAAATAAATACCACGGACTACTTTTTAATTATGTCGGTATTAATTAATTAATTGACCTAAAACGATTAACTGGTTTTACGATTAAGTGTTCATACGATGATATGACCATTTGGTTATCATTTGGACCTAATTAATGGACCAGGTGGAGTTTGAGGCAAGTCTGATAGACATAGAGTGGTGTACTGTTAAAAGTTTTCTCTAACATTTGAATAGGTCCTAATGCTACATAGAGTCGATAGGAGTTGTAATGGATTATTATTTGGTGTAAACATTGAAATTTTCTAAATCTATATATATAAAACAAAGTCGGGTTAGTTACACCATTTATAACTGAAGAACTGCTGGACCGATTTTTATGATCTTTGTTTTGTTGGATTTGACTCCGTTCCGAATAGCATAATAACTATTAAAACATTGGAAAAATTCACCAAAATTCCAATTCCTTATTTTCATCCAATTTTTTTTATTTCATCTACTTAGCTATATAATTCATGATGGAAATGGTGGATTATTTTTCTTCGATGCGACCGGTGGAACTGGGAAGGCATTCCTCATATCATTGATTTTTGCCACTGTTCGTGCGAGATCCAATATTGCTGTAGCAGTTGCTCAGCGTTGAAATTGTCGTTAGACCTTCATTTGGCTGAAAACCCGACTTGCAACTTTGCGTAACATTCAGCAATGGCGAAAGTTTTGGTATCAAGTAAAATCATCATCGATTATGAATGTACAATGGCGCACAAATGCGCAATGGAAGCATTCAATCGAACTATGAAAGATCTACGCAATGACTCAAGATGTTTTGGAGGCACAATAATTCAACTCTCCGGCGATTTCCGTCAAAAAATACCAGTGATTCCAAGATCGACCGCTGTCGATGAAATGAACGCTTGCCTCAAATCATCGACTCTGTGTGGCGCTATGTGATGAAACTTCAGCTGACGACAAACATGCGAGTTCCATTGTTAAACCAGAGACAACCTAACAGAGATATTTCATTCTATGTAACCGTAAAAAATTTAAACTGCGAGTTCATTTTCTGTAAATAGCCGCAAACAACCAAAAATATTTTGTTTTTTTGCGTAAACGTATACGCAGTTTAACGAAAAATGACAGATACAACGATGACATTGGAATTATCAGAAATATATTTTGTTTTCATTTTTTAGCTCGAAGGAAAAATTTAATTTGATTGTCTGTGGTTAAACGATCCATCTGCCGAAGATTTCTCCAAGCAATTGTTGACTATCGGTAATGGGAGTGTTCCGGTCGACGAATCGAACAGATTTATTTAGTTTCCTCAGAACTTTTACAATTTTGTCTCAACGAAGGACGAGCTCATCAACAAAGTGTTCCCGAACAATATTACTAACCACAAAAATCACAATTGGGTGAGTGAACGAGTAATTCTTGCGGCAAAGAATAAAAATGGGGATCACTTAAATTTCACAATTCAAAATCTAATCGTCGGTCCACTTCATTCCTTCAAATCTATCGAATGTGTGACAAACAAAGACGAATCAACCAACTGTCCAACTGAATTTTTAAACTCATTGGATCTGGCTGGCTTGCCCCCGCACAATTTACAACTGAAAGTTGGTGTGTTGCCGGTAATCATCATGCTACGAAACCTGAATCAAACAAAACTATATAACGGAACGCGTTTTATTTTGAGAAATCTCAAGGAAAGTTCAAAGGTGAGGAAGTTCTCATTCGGAGAATTCTGATGATCCCAACCGATATGCCATTCGAGTTTAAACGAATTCAATTTCCGATTCGTCTTGCATTCGCCATGACGATCAACAAATCACAAGGCCCATCCTTGAGTGTTTGTGGCCTGAATCTGGAAAATGAATGTTTCTCTCACGGCCAATTGTACATTGCATGTTCACGTGTCGGCAAACCATCCGCTTTGTTCGTTCTCGCACCTAACAATAAAACAAAAAATGTCGTATATCACAAGATGTTTTACTGAAGGGAATCGACCCTATTGCAACCTACTCAGGAAATAGTTTAAAAGAAAGTAGTGCAACAATGCTACGCGAATCATTTCGAATCAATTCAATAAAACGAAATCCTAGCTGCCACGTGAATTACATTCATTTCAATGTAATTAAAATATATTTCATTTGGATTGAATTTAATTAATTTGGAGTATTCATTTTATCCGCCCCGGAGGTCTCGGGTTCAATTCCCGGTAGTGACAAGGAAAAAATTGCACGGCTGGTTTAGGATCAATGAATTAATCACTCATTAGTCATTATCCGAAATGAAAATATGATTATTAAACCTCATTTAAGGCGGCCAAATCTCTTGATGGGATATAGTGCCAGAGAGAGAGAGAGAGAGAGAGAAATTCATTTTACCTTAATAAAAAACTCAATTTAATTAAGCTATAATAACTTAGAACAACATTTATTGATTTTGAGGCGGTACGAAGTTCACCGGGTCAGCTAGTTAATTACTAAAATCTCCTACAAATTTCAGATTACTTAATTTTCTATCGAACTAATCGTCATCAAACTTAACCTGCACTCACTCGATTGTTACCTAGGATTGGGGTCTATCAATTAGTTAAGTGGAACCAATAAGCAAGTGGGTAATGTATAAGTTAACAAATAACAAAAATTTTATAGTTTTGGAATATTTGTTATTGTAGTAAATTTGTATTTATAATTTACTAAACTCAAGAAAACCGAGAACAAATACCACCTGCTTAAAGTCTTAAAAATTAAATTTCCAGAAAACAATCTCGTGTTAATAATTTATTTTAGCTCCCCAATTGTCTTGTATACATTCTGAAAACCATATGAAAAGATCATCAAATTAGTAAAGGGGAAGGGCAGCGTAAGAAAAATAAACCTCTTTATCTCATATCATAAATGTATACATACATCTAAAATGTATATAAGCATCTTAAATTAATATTTTTTCATTTTTCGTAAAATATTATACTCCCTATCCCCTTCAGACTTGCTCCAAATTTTGCGTGGGTTTACCTGAGCCTATGACCTTTCTAATAAACGTAGTGTGATCGATGGTAAAGTGGGTTACTCAAAAGTTACAGAACATTTCATTAATTTAGTTTAAAAATAATTTCGTAGTTTCTCGTACATTATACTAAATTACACCCGCTTATCGCTTTAAAACTTGACCCAAATTTCGGGGATTTGGATTGTGACCTAGCCAATAAACATAGTATAAATAATATAGAACTAGATATATCAAGTAATGTTACTTTCGGCTATAATTTATTTTTTTCTGCTGGGATAGCAAAGACACTACCTGCATTACCATCTTTTGGCTGGAAACTTTCGGCTAACTTCAATAGAGTCTCCAAATTTAAATTTAATCACTGTACATAAGTATAATTTATGGCAAAATATAAAAACTGGAAACAATCGGCAGCAGCAATGCTACACTATGGAAATTATCGCGAGATAAGGAGATAAATTCCAGAACCATAACCTATTTAAGGAAATGGCGCACACATACTTAGATAGGCCACTTCGCCCCCTTTGATTATCATATAGTCATCATGCGAGCACACCTCCAGATTTTGCGATAATTTCCATAGTGTAGCATTGCTTCCGCGGAATCTGGAGGAAAATAACGTTGGTAAAGGTTATCCTAAATCTGTTTTAAAAACAACAACAACAAAATATGTGTATATGTGTTTGTATAATGTCTCGATAGAACGAATTTTACAATAAAAGGTTACATACAAATATTTTCTAACAAAAATTTTAATTTTTCTGAATGTTTTCGGGTATCTCATATAAACCAGTACTTAAGTAAGTATTGAGATGCTAGTAGGCCCTATCTAATAGAAAAACTAGTTTATTTTATTAAATTTTGGATTTTAGGGTGTTTAGGACAGCGAAGTTGGCATCTATGTTGGGTTCCTAGGATTTTCCGAGAAAACTTAGGAAAACTTACAAGTGATTTATAGAGAGTAGATGCCAACTGCGCTGTCCTAAACACCCTAAAACCCCAATTTTAACTAAATAAACTAGTTTTTATAATAGATAGGGCCTCTTATCATCTCAATACTTACTTTTCACCCGGATCCGCTCGAAACACGATATTTCAAAACGCGATATTTCAAAACAAGATATGACAAAACGAGATATGGTATAAAAAAGGCGATATGGTACAAAACGTGATATTTCAAAACGCGTTATGGCACAGAATGTCCATTGCGAAGCGACGGGAGCGCAGCGACCCGATTGTTACCGGTCCTATATACTCTCGCCTCTATCGATTTTTAAATTCCTATAAACTGGAATTAAATTTCCCCTTCACCCGACTGATATAACCCGATCCTAAACTCCCGTTTTGTACCATATCGCATTTTGTACCATATCGAGTTTTGAAATATCGCGTTTTGAAATATCGCGTTTTGTACCGTATCGCGTTTTGTACCGTATCGCGTTTTAAATTATCGTGTTTTGAAATATCGTGTTTCAAATGGGACCCCTTTTCACCAACATGAATAGAAATGTGAAGTTTGTCCTAAACGAATCTTAATTTTTTTTTTTTTTTTTTTTTTTATGACAGATTTAGGACAAACTTCACGCGAATAGGAAAATATAATATTTTTGAAAATTTATATCCAGAGCCATAACCAATTTAAGGAAATGGGACATACATACTTATAGACCACTTCATCGCCTTTGACTACCTTATAGTCACCATGTGAGCACATCTCCAGATTTTGCGATAATTTCCATAGTGTAGCATTGCTTCTGCCAATGGTTGCCAAATTTTATATTTTGCCATAAATTATACTTATTACAGTGATTAATTTTAAATTTCGAAACTATTTTCTCTTTTGTTCACTTATTTTTGTATAATTTATTGTAAATTGTTGTTTGATATAAATGTTTTACAAACCTATACTTTTTAACGTCAGAATCGTATAAACATTTATACTTTTATGCTCCCACTTTTATATTGCCACTTTTTTGTGTACCTACATTTTTTTTAACGTTACAAACTTCACACTGCACAGTTGAAAAAATATGGCCTATGTAATGCAAATTGCATTACATATAGGTCCGGAGCAAGCTTGCATTACAAACTAATGCAAAAGTGGCATTATATCAAATTTTAATGCTATTTGTATTAATTTTTATTGTATAGTTTACATTAAACTTTAACGGAATATTTTGTTAAAATTGATACAAGTTATATTAAAATTTATAGCACATTGCATAAAAAAAATAATCAAAATATCCATTTGGAAGCATCATTTTTTGTCGTAAGTGGCATTAAAATTGTATAGTCCAGTTCCAGTACTTTAAACAGTAAAGCACACTACATTAGAAATTCCCAAATAATTGTATTAACACTTATATTATTTTGTATTAAAACTAAAAGTATAAGGCAAATTCCACAGATTGCAGTTTTTTACTTCCAACTCAATTGACGTTAATCAATTAGTGTCCTTACACAGCAAATATATGAAAAGTGTTTTAAGCTTATATTTATTTATTTATTTATTTATTTATTTATTTATTTAAAGAAATCTATTTTGTAATATACATGTATGATTTCAGATTATTTACAGTTATAGTTAAAATTATATTAAAACAACAAAAAACTTTAAAACATAATAAAAAAAAAAAAAAATATAAACCAAATTTTGGTTTAAACAATTAAAAATTTAGAAAAAAGTCTTTAAGGATATTTTTAAAGTTGTCCATTAAAAGTATACACAATGACTTAGCGAATTATTATAAATTCGCTAAAAATTAGTTAACACCAGATTATATAGAAATTTTCTTTTAACGCACTACTGCAGTAATTTTTAACTCAACTACATCATAACTATTTTTAATGCAAGCTTTGCACTAGAATTTGATACATGATTACATCGTATAAGCCTTAATGAAAGGGTTGCATTAAAAATTGCAGCTATATTTCTAACTGTGTGGTATGGTTGGCTGAAAATCAACTTTCACCTCTAGAAACACTATTCCTTCTCTTAGCTGGATATGGTTGCGCTGCTGGTTTAACTCGGCAAACCCCCTACCTAGTTCTGCTCATAGTTCTGCAAATTGTGCACTGTGCTGGTTGGATTTGGCAGCTTGCTGGTCTAATTTGGCGTCCTGATCTGTTTCGAGTTGATCGAATTTGGCGCCAACAAGGTGAAACTTAGTAGTCAGCCGGTCTGCTCTCATTTCCTTTATTTGAAATTACAGCGCCTTCATCATATCTTCGATGGTTTTCTCATTTTTTTACTTCTCCTTTGTAGAGCTTAAATTTCTGCTCATCGATTATCGCGACCTTTGTCCTTCAACTCGTTCTTATTGCCTTCAGTTGAGAACCCGGGGTTCTACAGCTTTTCCCACAACTGCCCTGATATTAAGGTGCTAACGTTAAAACAAATTCAAAACGTTGAGGACCATGGGTAACTCAGTAGAATTATTTCACAAAGCTTCCAAAATTTCGTGGAATTGTGTTCACCTACACATGGTACTACTGCAATTACCGGAAATTTTTAAAAAAGTTCAATAATATTCATCAACCCTAGCAAAGATGAGCATAGCAAAAATATGCCCAATTCATTTTTGTCTCGTTCAAGAACATTCCAAGATATGTTGACAACGTTATAGTATTCCTGGTTCTCAAAGAATTACTAATTTTCAACAATTCATGCAAAAGTTGGTAGCTCTGTGCTGAATATGGCATTAAAAATCACGTCACCAATATTAAATGATAGCCACGTTCAACTTGTACTGTGTGTAAGCGTCTCGCACATTCATATCAAAGCATTTTAATCGATCCACCGTATTCCTTTGTACATACTTTCAGAGTTATATCACCTAACCGCCATGGCAAATTAAGCCTCACACCAACTAGCTTTGCTCTTCAAACATTTCAAGGCTGAGACTTTCCAGAATATACTTTTGTTCTCTCCCACTGGGATCTAGGTCTACTGAGTATTTTCTCCGTACTTTTTAATCGTAAACAGGCCTCCCGCCACCAAAGTCTTATTGAGTCTCGTTAGAGCTTTCTATGCCTTTCTCCCGATTTTGTAGTTTTTTCCATAAAGACTATACAAACATGTTTTTGCGCCTAGTAGTTGCAATGTAATTTTTTAATCTATAGATTGAAATTATCATTTTCCGCAACCTGGTATTTTCCACAGAAAGGTCACTTTGCCTAAAAATAGAATATCATAACATTTTTTATGAAACTTTATGATTATAAATGTAGGTCCAATATGTGGTGTAACGCAAAGTCTATTATTTTCTTAAAAATAAACAATTTCCCATGGGAATTTTCTACATTTTCACCTTCACATTTACCGAACATTAACAATTCCCATTCACCATATTAATTTTGTTTATGGAGTTACATCACTTTTTTCTCCAAAACTACATAGCTTCCCGTCAAGTTGTAGCAGGAAATACTCCACCTACTAGTAAAAGTCCCCAAGCAAAATGTTTTTGTTTTGTTTTTAACCATTTTCCAATAAAACGACTTTTCATCCTATTATTTACGTACATATTCCCATGTCGAAAACTTCCCGAACCCGAAAAAACTACTCTCCTTTTAATGCTACTAGTAACGTTCGGGTACATTTTTCAAAAATTTTAATTTACTAAAAAACAAAAGAAAATTTATATAACAAGAAGCTTTCCCATATAGTTTGTGTTACATTTTTGTTTGCCTTCTGTCTCACATCCCTGGGAATCTAGTACATTTCTTCTCAGTTTTGTATTTATTTTTTATTTTTATTTTTTTTTTATTTTACAACTGTCTAATAGAAGACAATAGCAAAAAATTTTCATATTTTTTCGATTAAAAACAATAACGGAATACAATACCAACAACAACAACAAGAAAAAGTTTCTTCCTACATTTTGTTTCATTTTACTCTGTGTGTAGTACTCTGTGTTCATTGTGTACAGTATCGTTGTTGTTCAGCTTTACATAACGGAAAACCAAATCACGCGAAATATGAAACATTTTGCTAAAATTACGAGACTCTTCTGAATATATTTATTGTTGTTGTTGTATTTGTAGGTATGTTTTTTGTTGTTTTGCTCATGTTATCGTGTTGTTGTATTCTTGCTATATACATTTTAACTTTTACTGTATTTTATATTTGTGATGACATTTTTCGGAAATGTCTGATGGTTGGGTGTTTTATTGTTGTTTTTGTGTAGTATACATATAAAATATATATTGAAACTGTCATGCCGGGTAAAAGAGTATCAGGAAGTTTGAAAAATATGATCAGATCGATTTCATCGTAACGTTTTCTCTGCACAAATCTGTTTTAAATACTATTTAGTATTTCACGTCGATACAAATTTCCCGTACTGTATAAACAAAAAATAAAATTCTCATAGGTGTCAAAACTTGTAATTATGTATAAATTAAATTAATGGAAAGGTTGGGCCTTTTGTATACATACGATTCAATGTGGTGATGACGGTTACCAAATAAATAAAAAAAGAGCAAACCACAAACACAAAAAATATAAACATTAACGTAATTATGCAAACCAAAATTTTTGATTTCATGTTTTACATCACCCATCATCCACCCAGTAAAATTAAAATTTTCATTTGAATTTAATTTTATTTATTATTTTTAGGTGAAATGAATTTTACATTTTTAAATAATTTAAAGCAGCTTATACCAAAATGATATTTTCGCATAATTATTTCAAAATATTAATTTAACTGAATTATATAGTAATTCATGTATAAGGACCAAAAATTTGATTATCATTTTTAAATTCGCCTTTTTCTGTTGTTTCCAACCTTTTATACTTTAGAGTTGCATCTTTTTCTTACTGACACAAGTCATCCTGTAAATCTCAGCCGATTCCTGCTTTTTCAAAATCAACCAGGGTTCCGCACTCAATGTATTAAGAGATGATAGTGAAGTTTGCGCTAAAAAACATTAAGAAATTACACTGTTAAATTTTTTATTATTGGAATTACTTTTCAAAAGTATATTGTAAAATTGGACACAATTGTAATGTTGGGCCGTCGTATTTAGAAATATCTACAGGGGTTTCAAACAATATTCCAGCCAATTCTGGAGATACCCACGCAGTTTTACTACCATTTTCAAATGGATCATCCAATCTACTGAGCTGATGGGTTTTACTATGTTTTAAAGATTTTAGAAACTTTACAATTTTGATGAATATTTCAAGTTTTATAAATAGTAAGCTAAATATATTTACAGTACAAAAAATTTCCTTTTTTTATACCTACCTTTTATACCTTTTTATATGCGTAATTTTCATGCGTAAATTTCGCATATCTGTTTCCAGCACAATTCTAAAAAAACTTAAGTCAAGCCAACTTGACGATATAATTTTGAGTACTAGCTGTCATTTCATTGTCAACAAATCGAAAATTGACAAGAAGGAAGAATTAATAATAGAATTGGTGAAAGAAATGAATTTCTTTCTAAAAATGTATGTTTACAGGAAAAAAATTCCATATAATTCAATAAATTGCTGATAGGTGGCCTAAACCTTGTCAAATAATAGCGTTGGATTCTACGTCTACAAAGGGGATGAGAATTGTCAAATTCATTGATCTTACGAATATGATGAAAACTTGGTGGTCATTGCCAATGAAATTTTTACAAAAAATTACATTATGCATATTCACAGAACATAATACCAACAATTCTCTGAAACCAATTACTGTAGAATTGCCCAATGGACAGGCGTACGAAATTCCAAGTTATAAATATAAAGTACCGTCACTATTAATAACCTTATGAACATATGCCACAATGGATAAATTGTTCAACGCTAATACCGGAAGAACACCTTTAGCGACACTAGAATATAATTCAAAGGTAGAAAACAAAAGTGGCAATTTATATACTGCTTTAAGAGCTTTGTTTTGTTGAGATTGGACCTTACATAACCTGGACTTTGCCGACAGCCCGTAAGCACCAATGCCATAACTAAGCCGCGAGTGAATGAACGCAAAATAAACGCAGTACTGATGTAGGGATAAAATAAGAAAGTTTGCGCATATAGCCAGCTAAAGGGGCTATTTTCTGGCAAATATGATCAATATGGCTTTCCCAATTTAATTTAGAATCAAATACCAAACCTAGATATTTGTAATTGTCAACTGTTTCAATATTTATGTTGGATATACTTAAATTAAAGGTGGTATTAACAGTTTTATGTGCCGATTTAAATAAATAAATTTTGTCTTCCTTAAATTTATGGATCGCATATTGCAATTAAAGTATTCATATAGAACCAACAAATCAGCTTGTACCATTGCGGGAATATCCTCACATTTATTAACATTATAAAAAAGTGATGTGTCATCAGCAAATAGTCGAATTTTACCATACAAATTCAATTTACAAATGTCATTTATAAAAATTAGGAACACTACCTTGCGGTACTCCAGAAGTGATTGGTTGAAGAGTACTAGAATGTCCATTAATGGAAACGTATTGCAATCGATTGGCCAGATAACTCTTCAATAAATTAAACGGAGTTCCTCTAAACCCATATTGATACAGCTTCTCAAGTAGGATAGCATGGTCAATACAATCGAACGCCTTACGTAAATCAAGAAACAAAACACCCATATACGATGAATTATTTAATGCAAGATTTATCATATCAACCGTTTCAATCAACGCAATTTCAGTACCAACACCACTACGAAAACCATATTGATATCTATAAAAGAAATTATGTTCTTTCAAAAAATTGTTGATACGATTATTTAAAACTTTCTCCAGTAATTTATCGAAAACGGACAATATTGAAATTGGACGGTAGTTATGATCATCTAGCTTGTCACCACTTTTAAAGACAGGCACTACTTTAGCCACTTTCAAGCATTCAGGATAAATGCCACTGCATATAACTTTATTGAATAGATCTGAGAGAAGATACTTAAATTGATGAATATTTGTCTTAAGAACTGCAGCCGAAATATTATCTGGTCCAGATCCTTTACATGATTCAAGTTCATTGATTAGATTGATTATCTCAGTAGGAGTTGAAGGTTGAAAGAAGATGGAACTAGATATACTGTGAACCGTATTAAATTTATTAAAATTTTTATCACTATTAAGCGAATTAGCCAATAAAGAATCACACTCAGCAAAGTATTGGTTAAATTTAGCAGCAACTTTATGAACATCATAAATCACAACATTATCATCACGGATTACTATGTCATTAGTAGTATTATTTTTGCCAAACAACGAATTTACATTTTTCCAAAAATCTCTAAGATTAGGTGTACCATTAAACAATTTCTGGTAATACCTTTTTTTAGCCTAATACTTTTCCTTAGCTATTTTCTTACTAATACCACTAATTTTGTTTACAAGTATACCGGTGGTAGTTCCATTATTTAAATTACAACGACTCTTCTTTAAACTTTTCAAGAGATTATTTTTTTGCCGAATAAGCTTCCACAGGTCGTAATCAATCCACGGACAGTTGATAGATTTAAGTTTAGCATCTAAATATACAACTTTAGTATATTTGTTTAGTAGCTGCTTGTACTTGTCAATCAATTGTAGAATTACTATATTTGGCTCAACATTGTAGATCTGAATTTCAGATAAGTATGCTGCAAATAATTCATTTATTTTGCTATAATTTATTATGTGCTTTTCAAGTTTTTTAACAAGAAACTTGTCTCTGTACTTAAATTTCGAAAAAACTATGTTATGATCGCTGATGTTCGCATAAATGGTTAGATTAGTAATAGATACTATGTTAGTAAATGTGCTGGCTACGTGATCAACGATATTACCACTAGAACTGCGAGTTTCAATAGAATTTGATAACACTAAATCTAAATTACTTAATAAGTGTAAATAATTTTTCGTAATGTTGTTATTTTTATTTATTTGTATATTAATATCACCGACTAGTATCATATCGGATTTATTACTATTTCCACCCAGTAAAATATCATTCCTATCAAAAAATTGAGTGATGTCAGAACTCGGCGGTCGATATATAGCGCATATTTTGGTATTAAAATTGTTTAAGTCTAATAGAATGAATTGAAAATCATACGAACTATCATCAATGCATACAACAGAATACTTTATGTCGGATCTAATAAACATTGCTACACCGCCACCCAATCTATCATCCCTACAACTAAAAACACTCGAGTAATTGGTAATAAAGGGTTATCCAATTCAAGCTTGATAAAGTAAACTTAAAAAAAACACACAAAATATTCGGAATGTATTGTAATTTTTATTTCATTTTACAGATTGATCCTTGCCATTTTTAGTTAAACAAGATATCATTCAAATGTCCTCCACGGGACTTCTTACAGGCCTTGATTCTTTTGAGGTAATTTTCAATGACTTTTCGGCACATTTCGGGCGGTATCTCGGCCATTACCTTACGAATATTAGTTTTCAATTCGTCAAGAGTTTGAGGATTGTTTGCGTAAACACGATCTTTCGCGTAGCCCCACAATAAGAAATCCAAAGGCGTTAAATCACAGGATCTTGGAGGCCAATTGACATCAGCCAATCGCGAAATCAAACGTCCAGGAAATTTCTCTTGCAAAAGATCTCGATTTGCTCGTGTTACGTGACTGGTTGCTCCATCCTGCTGGAACCACATATCGTCAAGATCGTAATCTTTGATTTTCGTAAAAAAATAATCGGTAAAAAAATAATGCGGCCATAGCGCTCAGAATTGACGGTAACGGTTCGTCCATGGTTGTTCTCAAAAAAATACGGCCCAATCACAGCACCAGACCACAATACGCACCAAACAGTGACTTTTTCCGGGTGTAATGGCTTCTCTACAATCAATTGTGGATCTTCTGAGCCCCAAATTCTACAGTTTTGCTTATTAACTGAAGAAAATTTTGTTCGAAAAATCAGCTTTATTCAGATTTAATAATTTTAACGCGTTGGTCGATTGTTAAATGCTCCATATTCTTAAATGGCAGAATGTCAACTAAATAAATGACAGCGTACTTGACGTTTATCTTTGACAGATGTCGGTATACAGATTTCTACTTTATCAACCTCGAATTGGATAACCCTTGAGTATAAAATCAAATTATTTAAATAAAAATACAAATTTATATAAAAAAAAACTTACACTAAAATATAACGAAGCGTTGGGCGCCATGATGTAATCCAAAGCGATATAATCTAAATGATCGTTAAAACTTAAGTGCTCGTCGATAATAACACCAAGATATTTATACTGTTTTACTCGTTCGATAATTTAGTTGTCAACTATATCTGCATTACTCTCGAACTTTGCTTTGATTGATAGGAGCATGTAACTCGTTTTCGAGATATTCAGTGATAGTTTGTGAAACATCAGCCATTTCCGTAGACTTTCGAGATCTTCGTTTACTTTCTGCACTGCTTCTGGAGGAGTTGTTGCCGAAATAGTAAGTAAAGTATCATCTGCGAACATATTTATTTTGCAATTTTGAATAACATCGACTATGTCATTAATGTACAGAATAAAGAGTAACGGACCCAGGGCTGATCCTTGAGGTACTCCGAGATTATTTTGTATTAGTGACGATGTGTAATTATCAATTTTCGTATATTGTTGCCTCCCTTGAAGATAACTGTTAAACCACTCTAGTTCTTTCCCAACAACTCCGTACTTGGTTAACTTTTTGAGTAGAATTCCTCTATGGCCCATGCCACACGTACAAAAAAAATGCGGCATTTTTCTTCGTTTCTTTCCCCGTTTACCTATGATACAAGTTTTAATTGCGACTTAAACAAATTTTCTGTTCTACCACACAACTCAAACATAAATGAAATAAAAAATATTTCAAGGACATTTTTGACTCATTTTAGTTAAAATTTTATTTAAGAGAGAGCAGAATAAAACATTGGTAGAAAAAAAATGCCAAAATACAAAAAATGCTAGTGTTGCATGAGCCTATCGATGGTTTCAAAAGCGGGGATAATAAATAATAAATGGGATTCTCTAAATCCAGATTGTTGATCAATCAATATATTGTTATCAGCGATATGATTTGCCAGTTGGTTTTTAATTACTCGTTCCAGAACAGTCTCATACAGTGGGAGCATATTTATTGGCCGGAGCTCGTCTGGCATGGTTGGCTTCGAAATTTTTGGAATGGGAACAACTGTTGATATTTTCCATGAATCTGGTACCACTGCTTGCCTTAAACTACAATTAACTATATCAGTAAAATGTTCAGAGAACATTTGATTCTGCATTGCATCCAGCATGACAATTTTGTTTATACCATCTATTCCGTATTGCGATTTTATTCTGCTTATTATTTTTAATATTTCATTTTGTGATGTTTGTTGGAATTGAAATTTTTGTATGTTCAAAACAGCATTAGGAAGTTCAAAATCCGATATTTCAGGGATGTTACGGTGAATATCTACGGCGCTGGACACAAACGAGTGATTTAGTGCATCTGCAATCTGTTGTTTATCGGTGAGTGTTTTGTTATTAAATTGAATACTCCATTGCATACTATTTTTAGTCTTATACATAGATTTGAGAGTTTTCCATAGCTCCTTTGGGTTATATTGGTTTTCAATGAACTTATTCTTGAAGTATTCAGATTGTTGCTTTCTTAACGATTGTTTGTAAATATTTCTAGCTTTTCTATAGTTTTCCCAATTCTCGCTTGAATTTATTAATTTCAGAATACTTAAATTACGTTCCTTTTCTTGTCTTAATAATGACAAATTTTCTGAGAACCAAGAGATTTTATTTCTACTTTGAACAATTTTTGTTTGCGTCAGTTGTTTAATCGCATTCTTTAACTCCAGTATTAAGCTTTCAGCTTTCTCATTCAATTCATTCTGTGTTCTGTAGTGCTGCAGTCTAGTGATTAGGACACAATTTAATTTTTCACCAGAATAATTTTTCCGAGATCTAATTTCTTTAAATTGATCAAGTAACTGTGAATTGTTTCTGCTTATATCCACACATAACATACAATGATCACTTATTTGTTGTTCTTTTATAATTTCACATTTTGTATTTACTGAATTAGTTATCAAAAGATCTATTAAACTTTTGCTGGTTTGTGTGACTCTGGTATAATCTGGAACTACTTGCACCAATCTATAATCCATGATTAACTGCTTTAATTGTAAACTGTAAATATCGTTGCTTTTCACGTCAATATTGAAATCCCCAAATATATAGTTCGATTTATTATAATTGATAACTTCTTCGAACCATCCATCTAAATTATTTAAAAATGCTGCTTTTGTTGTTTGGTATGATCTATAAAGTACGCCAAATATTCCTGTTGTATGGTATCCTTTTATGATCTGAATCGCCAAAAACCAAGCGCGGTCCTTCTCGATATTCGAAATTATTTTAAAGCTTATGTTTTGGTGAATATACATGACAACCCCTCCAGTATGACGACTATCCGAATCACACCGTACACATTTATAATTTTCAATAAAAAATTCCGAGTCGTACATGTCTTCTGTTGTTCTAGATTCACTAAGTAATACAATTGACGGTTTATATTGAATAATTATTTGTGATAACTCTAAGAAATTAGAGGGTAAGCTGCGAATATTAGTGTATAGAAGGTCTTTTGTTTTGAACTGCTATTGATAACTTATTTGGTTTTTCAATGTTTTCATCTTTCGTTGGTATACTGCACAAGAGGTGTCCCAAGTCGTGTGGTTAATAGCAACATTTAAATTGAGCTTTGAATTTACAGCAATGCAATTGCTACACTTTACTTCTTGACTTTTACATTCACTTAACTTCTTGACTTTTACATTCACTTTTTGCACTACAATTATTAATAATATTCTATATTTCAATTAACAACTTTTTATTAATTATTCAAACAAATTAAAGGTTACATAGCTATATGAGAAAATTTTGTGACACACAACTTCTCTTCAACTGACTAACAAAAAACAAAAAACACACAACTACAACTTGGTTACGTTGATGAAATAAATTCAACATACCCGTGTTTCAATATTATTCTCTTCAATTATAAACGGTTAATACCAAGTCCTATTAAACAATTTTCAAGATTTGGTATAGATTGGTGGTATTTGATTGGTTGGTATATATGTCATGTCGATTGCGCCTTTTTCGTAGATTTCTCTTATGAAATGGTATTTTTCGGTTTCTGTTTGATTTTGGTTCTGTTATTCCGGTTTCATGCACCCTATTTTGGTTAAAAAAAATTTTAAATAAACTGCTTCTTTTGCTGCTTCACTAGGAGCAACATACTCAGCTTCTGTGCTGGATAACGCCACACATCTTTGTTTCCTCGATTCCCAAGTTATTGACGATTCGCCTTATTTAACGCGGGTTCTAAATATTAAGCTATTTTACTTGACGTTTCATTTGTCATTTTCAACCATTTTAATTTGTGTGTTGTGTGTGGCTGTGGTGACGACTGATAATTAAATAAAATAAAATAAAAGCATTCATTTCATTTTTCATCAACATTCGTTTATGGTTGAGTTTGCTAAATCACAAATCGAATGAATGAGTGATAAATTGATGAAAAGTTTTGAAGATGCCCGTAACAATCCGTTTCAATTTCGGCATTTGCAGTTGTGTCACAATTCGGCGGATTTAAGTAAAGTTCCGAGCCCAAAGATCGTGTTAGCTTCTACTTCCGATATTGAATGTGGATAAGCACGTGATTTGTTTGTACAATGAGCTTCAAATTCTAACAACAGCATTATTCTAACGAATCGTACCTCGCCTGGGACTTTTGCTCGCGATTTAATAGAAAACGGTGGGAATGGGCGTAAAATTATTATACGAATAATATGCGATAGTATAAAAATAAAACAAAATATGTGTTTCATTTTTCATAAAATAAAGACAAAAGTGGAAAAAATTGATTTAATTCAGTCTTGTCCGATCTAGCCAATCCAATTATTTATTACTCTATAGTTAAATTCATTTGTACCAGCTGGTCGCCTATATCTGCACCTTTCGAATCCTTCGTAGTACGTCCAAATCGCTTAAATTATTGCTGTAATATTCATTCAAAAGTTAAATGGAGATAATTTAGTGATTTAAACAAACGATCTACTCACATAACTACAGCTGTCAAACGCTTATTTAAAATTAAGTTTTCAAGCACATCTAATTTACGTTTATGATTATCCTGTTTTACTGTAATATTAGCGATGTGGCACAGAATCGCTTAAAATGGTCAGCGAACGCATCGGCTGTCCTATTTCCGAATTTTATTCAATGTAATAATTCCGCAATTACACAACATTTTAGTACACAAGATATTTTGAAAATACGTCGCACAAAATTACAAATTGTTTTCACAATTTTAATACATTTATTAAATAAAATTAAACGCACGACAAAATTAAAACACCAAATGCTGAAAATGAAAATGGCGCGTGTTTTGTTTGTTGTTGATATTGACGTGAGTCATATAGAAATGTCAGGAAAACAGCAAAACTATTTATTCCTTTTCCCACTTACCCACACAATTTTGTGGGTAAGACAAAATTATCATGTTTTGTATGTGTTTTGATCCAACTTACACATTTGTGCCTTCCTTTTACACAATTGTGTTGATTGTACTTCAAATCAACCGAAATTTTTTATCAAAAAGCCATTACGTACTGTTTTTTACTTACACATTTGTGTGGTTTGGACTTAAATTTAGCCAATTTTTTTTTTGTAGAAAAAGGGATATAATGAGCGTCATTGTTGCTCATAATTTGTTTTTTGTTTTTTCTATGTTGGATGCTTGCGATCAAAAATTTGCCCAAAGATAAAAATATTTCATCTCAGGCGGGGACATTCCAACGATTTGATTGGCTTGATTCGCGAATCATATTTTGATCACGTACGTGAACCCGCGTTTAAATATATATCCATATTAGGATATACATCCATGAAGTGATTCAGTAGTATTGGTAAATGTTGGGATTCTGTCGGATTTTGATTGAATTGACTCAATGTACTCACAGTATACGCTAAATCGGAATGGGTACGAAGGGCCGAATGTCAAAGGGCCGAATGGGTCGAAGGGCCGAATTTTTTTTTTTGTTTTAAATATATCATTTTTGGTAAAGGAAAGGAACATTTTGGTGAAGGAAAATTTTGTCATGCAAAAAATAATTAAATTAAATAAAAAAATATATTTCTAAACACAAAAAAAAAAAAAAAAATTCGGCCCTTCGACCCATTCGGCCCTTCGACATTCGGCCCTTTGAAATCATACCACTAAATCAGGTCTTACACACACAGCTAAATACATTAATGATCCAATAAGTGATTGATATAAATTTCTTTCTGATTTATCGCTTTCTTCTTTACTCGAATCAGTCTTTCTAACTAGATCTTGGGGTCTAAAGGGGTTTTTACCGAATTTGCGTTAGTCATCGTCAATGTATTTTTGTTGTGTCGTTGTAATTGTATTATCAATCGAATTTTGAGAAAATTATATTCCAAGACAATAATTTAATTTCCTTAGATTTTTCATGTTAAATTCTGAGTTTAGGGTTTCTTTGATGTGAGAATCGTTATTTGTAAATTGAGTCGTTATTTGTTGCGATTATTAGATCATCATAATCGCTTTGAATCACCCCTGCTCTTGTTAAATGATTTTATAATTTTTCGTACCATTCGCCTGATTGTTTTAGTCCATTGATTTTTTAAGTAAACATACCAAATTTTCCTCATCTGAATTTACAAATTCTGTTGGCTGTTCTATATAAATTGTTCATTTAAATCTCCATTTATATATGCCATCACTACATCAAGTTGATGAAGTTCAAGATTTTCTTTTGCCGCAATACTTATTTTAAGTCTAATTGTTCCAAGTCTTGCTACTGGTGCCAAAGTTTCTTCGTAATCTATTCCAGGTTTTTGTGCATGACCATTTACAACTAAACGAGCTTTTCTCTTTTCCACTGTTCCATCAGGATTGTATTTAGTTCTCAAAACCCATTTACAGCCTATAATGTTTTTATCCTTAATATTCCACAATCTATATGCTTTACATTCTGCCAAATATCAAAAGAAAATACATTCTATCAATTTTTCTGAAAATTTTCATGCTCCAAACGCTTTATTTAAAGCGTACTTACTTTTAGACCGCAAATTTTCAAATGCGTGATATTAGGTTTCATATTCATCCAGACTTCATACGGAGTTTTGCTAAAAATTGCTTTTGGAGATCTATTCCGTGTATATACGCTGCGGTACTAATTGCTTCGGCCCAAAAACTTTATGGTAAAGTTGATTCGAGTAGCATACATCGTGCCATTTCGATCAGTGTTCGGTACGTATATAAAGTTAGCCCACCTTTCATCCCATAAAACTAAAAAATGGCAACACTTAACTATCACGACAGTTGTTCCATCTCAGGATATTACTGTCAGCCCAGGATTTCTGCTATATATTAACATTTATCATCCCAGGAAAAACTATAACGACACTAAAACATCATCCCATAAAATAATTTTAGCCCAGCTATATCTGTAACGGAAGTTAACTATCCGATCAATGTCAACCCAGAAATTAGATATGTATAAGGATAAATTAATAAAAAAAATCTGTAGCGACCACATAATGTAAAAATCTATATCTAAAGATAATAAACTGTCCACCCAGAATATGTCATTAAAATTATGCAAAAAACCTATGTATAAAAATCAAACATAATAACAAAATAAAAACCAATGCAAAATTATTTTATTCTGTGTTGCGAGTACATATTAGTAAGAATAGTGATAATAACAAAATGTTTTATAGATATAGCGATCTCCTTGTCTGACGACATGTTAGTGAGGGAGTTTTTTAGATAAAGTATACCCATATGATCATTAAGGGTTGTTTCCAAGTAACTTCTATGCGTACGAGCGACGATATAGATTTTTGAATTCCAAAATTCGAATATTTTGTGATAAACCACGATTCACTATCCACACTCGGTGTACCAGTTATTTTAAAACGACATGATAGTGAGGGTATGTTTTAGATAAAGTACACCCATATGATCCTAAAGGGTTGTTTCCAAGTAGCTTCTATGCGTACGAGGGACGCTATAGATTTTTGAATTCCAAATTTCGAATATTTTGTGACAAACCTCGATTCACTATCCACATTCGGTGTACCAGTTATTTTAAAACGACATGACAGTGAGGGTGTGTTTTAGATAAAGTACACTCATATGATCATTAAGGGTTGTTTCCAAGTATCTTCTATGCGTACGAGCGACGCTATAGATTTTTGAATTCCAAAATTCGAATATTTTGTGATAAACCACGATTCACTATCCACAATCGGTGTACCAGTTATTTTAAAACGACATGATAGTGAGGGTATGTTTTAGATAAAGTACACCCATATGATCATTAAGGGTTGTTTCCAAGTAGCTTCTATGCGTACGAGAGACGCTATAGATTTTTGAATTCCAAAATTCGAATATTTTGTGAAAACCACGATTCACTATCCACAATCGGTGTACCAGTTATTTTAAAACGACATGACAGTGAGATTGTGTTTTAGATAAAGTACACTCATATGATCATTAAGGGTTGTTTCCAAGTAACTTCTATGCGTACGAGCGACGCTATAGATTTTTGAATTCCAAAATTCGAATATTTTGTGATAAACCACGATTCACTATCCACACTCGGTGTACCAGTTATTTTAAAACGACATGATAGTGAGGGTATGTTTTAGATAAAGTACACCCATATGATCCTAAAGGGTTGTTTCCAAGTAGCTTCTATGCGTACGAGGGACGCTATAGATTTTTGAATTCCAAAATTCGAATATTTTGTGAAAACCACGATTCACCACGTGTGTGGTTTCTCGTGCTTAATGACATAAACGTACCTGCATGTTTTTCCAAACACATGGGATTTGGTAATATCGTTCAAAAACTTTTTTAACTTGAGATTAAACACTCGTTTAACTAAATCAGGGCGATCTGAAGCGTTTTGAAATGAATGTAGTTGCGATTTAATTTCTGACTACGCAGGATTACACGTAAACGTGATTACCATAGCCATATTGTCCTGATAAAGTTTTGACATAAAGCGTGGCCTACCAGTAAATGAAGATGGAAATAAATAATTACCAATCCTTACATTGTTATTATTACTAAAGCTATTCATATGGTTTAAATGACCTTTGTACGAATCAACACGAAGAGATTTTTAGATTGGATCGAATATACATTAAGCGACTGGCTTCTACACGCGCATAGTATACTGCTGAAATAGCTTTCCCCCATAGTGAAGAGGATTAACAATTGTTGGTTTAATTGCTATTTTCTATACGTTAAATTGTAGGATGGTGGTAGTATTTCGTACAGCCGTAGAGTTCGTTGTATTATATAAGGTATATTGGTAGTCCATCCAAAATCTCCATTAGGGTAAAAGAGGAAAAATCATTGGGTCGAAATGTTTGGATAGGAAGTTAATTCGCTTAATGCTTCTGCTATTGGTAGGATAAACTGCAAAATCAATGTTGCCATGTATGTTGGCATGTATGTTGCCATCACGATCGGGAACATAAATTAACGCAACACCATTAGCATTTGTAGGTGCATTATACACTCTTTGATCATTCTGTAAATTTCTATAAAAAACTAAGAACACTTTGTTTAACCCGCAATTATTTTACGCATCTGCAGTGTTGGTGTTTCCCATATTCAAATTTAAGTAAATTGAAATTTTATCAGCAGTTTTTTGGTAGACTTCACCAGAAATTTTAAAGCAATAAACACTGCCATGTATAAAGTAAGTTAGAGTTGTTGTTTTGCCTAATGAAGTCACGGAAATTCGGCTTTTAAAAACAGTACCAAAGCATAATTCTTTAATTTCAATTGGAAAATGTGCATTGGAAGTAGGTAAATTAAACAAATTACCATTTTCGCAACAATTCGATTTAAGCTCACTTTTGAAGTGAACTGCAGCGCAACGGATGCATGTAAACGCAACCGAAACAAGATCAAGTGTTTGAGGAAAAAAATTTTGAAGATCCCAAAAGAACCGACTTGTAAGTGGATTTGCGAAGTTCAAGGTGAATTGTAGGTCTATTATTATCCACTTGGTGTTGTGAACGCAACACTTGTTGCCGTTCATTTATTTCACTATTTCTTCTGACAATGCTAAGTACCTCGGCATGACGCTAGACTCTAAACTCAGGTGGAAAGCGCATGTTAAAAAGAAAAGGAAAAAACTGAATTTAAAATTCAGAAAAATGCACTGGCTTATTGGAAGAAACTCCGAACTGACAACGCACAACAAACTACTGTTATATAAACAAATCCTAAAACCTATCTGGACGTATGTTATTCAGCTTTGGGGCTGCGCAAGGAAAACTACAGTGAAGATCATTCAAATACATATTTCAAAATAAAGTACTACGTATCATTGTGAATGCTCCTTGGTACATTAGAAACGACAATCTCCATCGAGATTTAAACATGAAAAACGTCAGCGATGAAATACAAAAATTTGCAAGGAGTCATGTACTGCGACTGCAGTAGCATGGCAACGAGGAGCTATGGAACCTACTGGATCGCACCAATGGACCAAAGCGCCTAAAAAGAACAAAACCTTTAGAATAAGTGGTTCCTTCCGCTTAAATCAAAGGACTGACAGAGCTGGGATGAACTGATATGTCTCATCCCACAAGAGTGGACTACTTAACTTATAAAACAATTACTAGATAATCCATATGATTAGTTGTAATATTATACAGAAATAAAGATTTTAAAAAAAAAAAAAAAAAAAAAAAAAAAAAAACTATTTCTTCTGCGATGATAGCTTGTAAAATATTCTTGTCTATATCGTTTCATACTATTATTTCGGAAATATCACATTATCACATTAATTACAATTAAATTAAATTACAATTAAATCACATTAATCACCAAAATCACATAAATTAAATCTAATTTGTAAACGAAAACACACGATGGTTGCTTCAATCGGGTAGGCTTGTATATTGTAATATAGATAGTGCAATTACCCGAAGAACTCAGTCTTTTCAGCGAGGCCCAGAATTTAAGCAAGGTTGTCCGCTTTCACCAACTTTATTCAATTTAGTACTATAATCTATAGATGCTGTTTCACAAACCCTTGCGGAATTTATTTCAGGTTTACGTTTAAATCATAAAATCTAGGAGTAAAATGATCTTTAATATTAGCTGTCGTCGATGATCTGTTGGTAATGAGAGATAATTACGATAATTATTCTTAAAGACTTGGTTGCTATTTTTAGTTCGGTAGGTTTACAGGCAAATAAGTCAAAATCTGAGATTATCATTAGTGATTTAAATATATACGAGTTAGTCCTACTTTACGCTATTTATATAGGTACTTATTGCATATATGAGTCGTAATTTAACAGAAATAAATTATTTTGCTGTTAAACAAGAAAAACTTTGTTCTCACTCAGAATATGTTTATCCCCCGCACATTAAACACAGACTCATAATCATAAACTATCAAACACTGTACAACTTTATCTACATAGTGTATCGTTTCAGGATACTCGAAACACTATAAATATCGTCATGGAGCTTTTAACTGCGTACTGTAAACTTTTATTTTTAATTGCAATTGTTTTCCGTCTTTGTTTGTTTGCACATCATGTGTTGCACGTAACTTGTAATAACACTTTCATTTCTCGTTTTTAATTGCAGGCACTTTAACATGAAATACGGAGACATGCGGCCACAGATATACACAGAACGCAGGATTCAGGAAGTTGAGTAATTTTTTTTTAATATTCACGCATAAAATTATAAATAAATCTGACACATAAAGTTAAAAATTTTCATATCGCATTTTTTTAGATGAAATTAATAGAATTTCATTTTTATTTTATAATATGTGAAGCTTTTTATTTATATTTTGATAAATTAAAACATAAAACACATTAAATTAAAATTTTAAAAAGTGTTTATGTTTGATATATTACATGATATGAGGGTGTGTGTATGCCACATATAAATTAACTGTTAAAAGCTCTGGAGGTATGTGGTGCGAGCGTGTGTTATTTAAATATTTTAATTATTAAAGGGTGTCATCATTAAATATTTGGTTTATAAATTAGATGTGTTTACATATTATGTATGTGTATTTGTATGTATGGAAGGGTTGTCAGTATTTCTAAAGTACCCTAATTATTTTTTATTTCATGTATATTTTATAGGTAAATGGGGCAAACCTACATTTTGAATACTTGGCATTCATTAATAATTTCTGTGATAAAATATTATTGCAGCTTATTATTGAAATAAAGCTTATATTATTACGTTGCCTCGTTTATAGTTAAATTTATAATGCTTCCGTTCAAAAACATAAAAACTTAATCGTAAACTTAAACGATGGATGGAGCTCAGATTTTTTTTTATATTATGAAATCCGTTGTGAATAATAACCAGAAAGTTTATAAGCACAAAAAGCTTGCATAACAATCAACAAAATCACGCATAATGTAATCGCAATAATAAGATTTTTCTCAACCATTTATTGTTTGGCTTTTAATTGGCTGCAAAATAAATTTAATGGCATTTTTGACAGTAATGAGAAATGATATAGTTTTTTTTACGGTAATTGATTTTGTCGGTGATTGTGAAATTGTTACGTGCGTCACGTTTTATAAAAATAGTTTTGTCACAAAACTGTATGTTATTTAATATACCAGTCCGTGAGGCACCGAGCTTTGCTCGACGAAAAATGGTTGAATTATCTGTTTTTGAGACATTAAGTATATAAAACGCTATATGTGAAGAATCATATCCATCATACATTTCTAGTCAAATCTGGATTATCAAACATTTATGTATACGACCATTAGTGATGCTATTGAAGCTAGCCGAAAATTTCACGTGAAAAAATCTGCATTATCGACATATATTGTATCAGATGTGTCCCATTTGAAACGCGATATTTTAAAACGCGATTTTTCAAAACGCGATATTTCAAAACACGATATGGTACAAAACGCGATATGGTACAAAACGCGATATGGTACAAAACGCGATATTTCAAAATGCAATATTTTAAAACGTGATATGGTACAAAATGCGATATGGTACAAAACGCGATATTTCAAAACGAGATATTTCAAAACTCGAGATGGTACAAAACGCGATACTGTACAAAACGCGATATTTCAAAACAATTTCAAAACGCGATATATAGTACAAAACACAATATTTCGAAACGTGATATTTCAAAATGCGATACGGCACAAAACGCGATATGGTACAAAACGTGATATTTTATCATTAAATCGAATTATTGATATTGAACAAAAGTGTTCGTATCCAATTATAAAGGGTAATTTATTAAAGATTAGACGAAAATTTTCAAAGTGTCCAAGTTACAATATAAAGAGGTTGTCAATATACAGAATATTTTTACCATTTTTGTAAAAATAAAAATATGAAATTTCAAGGGACTGAATGAAAGTGTCCAAGATACAGAAATACCCAACATTGAAGGTTTAAATAAAATTCAATTTTTCAATAAATTTGCACCTGATATCAATTTTTTTTTTTTCTTTTTTTTAAGTTTTAATCTATGCAATCTGTTCTGGAGCCGAAACACTCCTAACTCTTTCGCAGTTCACGTTTACCGTCCTTCTTTACGCATTGCTTGCCAAATCGAGGACGTACGGCTATAGGTCCGATTTACGTAGAACCATCTGCACATTGCATAGCTCCATGCCAGCCTATAGTACTGACATGGAAGATGGGTCGGCCCATGAGTTGTGCACTCCGACAGGGGGTCATAGTTGTGTTCATTTCCATCAGCGATCGTAATCAAATGATGAAAAATCCCTTTTGCATCCTGCCCCTATCGGGATTCGAACCCGGTACCTCCCGATCTAAACGCCAAAACTTTAACCACTGTGCCGTTTGGTCGGTCTGATATCAATTGACAAAATTTTAACTGCGTGGTTATACTTCCGAATAGGTTATATATGTACCTCCAAAAATTCTTAAAATCGGTATACTAAAGTACTTTCGAATGCTGATTACGAATATGGCCATGAAAATATCCAGAAAACGACCCCAAGTAGCTCTCAATGATCCCAAGTTGCCCTAAATTCCCCAAATGGTCTTAAAAGACAACCCAAACGCGAAAAAATATTGTCTTTTTTAGAAGCACAAATGCTTTTATTTATGATTATTTTAAATCATTTTATACCTTAAGATTGAGGGCTACCGCCCCACATCCCAACTTTTATACAAATAAAAAAAATTACTGTTATTTCAATTATTTTATTTAAATTTTTTTTATAATCCACATAGGGGACATATAATTTAAGTTTAAAGGAATTTAAAAATCGATAGGAGTGGCAGTTTAGGATTAGGTTATATCAGGCGGGTCAGCTCCGGTCGCTTCGCAATGTACATTCTAGAAAAGGGGAAATTTAATTTCAATTTATAGGATTTGAAAAACTGATATTAGCAGGAGTATAGGATCGGGTTATCTGAGGTGAGCGCTTCGCTCCCTAGTTAGAAAAAAAAACTTCAGTTTATAGGAATTTAGGAATCGATAAGAGCGGGAGTATAGGACCGGGTTATATCAAACGAATCGCTGCGCTCCCTTCATTTCGCAATGTGCATTCTGGAAAAGGGGAAATTTAATTTCAGTTTATAAAAATTTAAAAATCGATAGAAGAGGGAGTTTAGGATCGGGTTATATCAGGAGAAATTTAATTTCAGTTCAAAGAATTTAAAAACCGATATTAGCGGGAGTATAGGATCGGGTTATATCAGGTGAGGGCTTTGCTCCCTAGTTAGAAAAAAAAACTTCAGTTTATAGCAATTTCAAAATCGATGAGTAAGAGTATGGGATCGGGTTATATCAGGTGAGCACTTCGCTCCTTTGTTAGGAAAAAAAAACTTCAGTTTATAGGAATTTAAAAATCGATAGAAACGGGAGGACGTTGTTATATCTGGCGGGTCGCCAGTCGCTCCGTACCTTAGAAAAAATTTCAGTTTAAAGGAATTTAAAAATCGATAAAAGCGGGAGCATAGGACCGGGTGATATCAGGCGGGTCGTTGCGCTCCTTTCAGTTCGCAATGCACATTCTTCTGTACCATATCGTGTTTTGTACCATATCTCGTTTCGAAATATCGCGTTTTGAAATATAGCGTTTCGAGCGGCTCCGGTATCAGATGGTAGAACAAAATCCTGATGGCATTAGCCGAAAATTAAATGTTATTACATTCGCTGTGTTGAAATATGCTCAACACTGATGTTCCCATTTTCGAAAATGATGACGGATGTCAATGTAGTTGGTGCGAGTTCGATACCCTTCAATTTTCCAAGCTTGATTGCACTTTCGTTGTCACAGAAAATGTTTACTATCTTTGCTGGTTTGTTTGTTATCTAGTTGTGCAGTTGTTTTAGCCAAAGAATCTCGCATGTTGTTGTTGACAGTGCGATATATTCTGCTTCAGTGCTTGACAGCGCGATAAAAGGTTGGCGTTTACTGCACCAACTGATAGCTCTATTAGACATGTTGATTATACAACCGTTACATGAACGTCTCGAGTCAACGTCGGAAGCCCAATCAGAGCAATTTTTATCGTAACTTAGTTTCGTTTCTGCGTACCTATTATATATCTCAATATTCTTTTGACCGCCTACACTGGTAGGCGAGAGGAGCAATGTTTAGTATTAAATCTGCTTACATCGTTAACAGCAAATGCAATGTCCCGGTTGCCTGTGCTAGAAATAATAAGCTGCCCACAGCCTCCTGGTACGACACTTTACCAACCAACGAATTATCTGCAGTAAAATTTTCGACAGATAATTTTATCGAAGTGTTGGTTGGAGTCCCAATCGGTTTACACTCATGTATATTGAACCTCTTTAATATCTACTTGATACAACTGATCTGACCAAACTCAGTGTAACCTTTATCTTGCGTGACTTTGATTCCTACGCAGCGTTTTGCCTCGCCCAGGTCTTTCGACACAACTGAGAATAAAACTCATGCTGAAGTTGAAACTCGAGTCATGTAATTTAATAACGTTGAGATAAAGGGAGTGTAGGTACAGCTTCCATATAATTTTTTTATGAAAATATGAAATTTTGTCAGAAGAGCCCAACCCTTTTTATATGTACGGGCTATATAAATTTGAATAGGCTCGAATGTCTACTATTCGATAATAGTAGTGGCTATATTGCGAAAACTCTAGGATGGAGTGTTAATTGGGAGTGTAGGTACAGCTTCCATATAATTTTTTTTATCAAAATATAAAAAAATTTCAGAAGAGCCCAACCCTTTTTATATGAACGGGCTATACAAATTTGAATAGGCTCGAATGTCTACTATTCGATAATAGTAGTGGCTATATTGCGAAAACTCTAGGATGGAGTGTTAATTGGGAGTGTAGGTACAGCTTCCATATAATTTTTTTATCAAACTATGAAATTTTTTCAGAAGAGCCCAACCTTTTTTATATATACGGGTTATACAAATTTGAATAGGCTCGAATGTCTACTATTCGATAATAGTAGTGACTATATTGCGAAAACTCTAGGATGGAGTGTTAATTGGGAGTGTAGGTACATCTTCCATATAATTTTTTTATCAAAATATGAAATTTTTTCAGAAGAGCCCAAGAGGGTAAGAAAGTTTGTATCGAACACGTCACAATTTTTAAATACTATTTCCGCCGAAGACAGAGAAATTGAGGCTGATCTGGATCAACTGAGCCCTAGCACAATTATTCTGGCTTTGGAACTCAAGTGGAATCCATCAAACAAAAGGCTTATATTTTCATTCCAGAACTTTTGCGATAAGAAGCTTACGACAAAACACGACATACTCTCTATCGGGGCCAGCATTTTCGACCCACTGGGTCCCGCGTGTCCAGTTGTAATCAGAGTCAAGATGTTTTTGCAAAAGCTGTGGTTTCAGCATGCGTCAAGGGATCAAATGTTGGCGTCCGATCTGTTAAATGAATTCCACGAATTTTGATTTGTCTTCGATTGAAGCAGTCAGCACTGACAGGTGTATCTTCGCAAAACTTCATGATTTCGCGGACGCCAGTCAAGCTGCGTATGGGGCTTGTATTTACATTCATGCCATTAATCACGACGGAACCATTGCAATCGCGTTATTACGTGCCAAGAGCCGAGTTGCACCTTTAAAGCATCAGACCATTCTGTGGCTTGAATTACGCGGAGCTGTTTTGCTTTCACGATTATACAACAAAATCAACAACGTTTTAGGCATCCAGTTTGATAAGGCTTACTTATGAACAGACTCGTCTATAGTTCTGGCATGGATCAGGACACCCGCATATCAGTTCCCGCATGTGGACAGCAAGGAAAACATTGCAGATCTTCTCTCACGTGGCTGCTCTCTCAAGAGTATGGCATTCAACAATAACTGTTGGCATGGATCATAGTTTTTGGGGTCATCTCTCGATTACGAGCAGTGCGTTCCAAATTTACCTGAAGTCGAATTAATTGAACGAAAGGAACATACGATTGTTGTTGCAACGCAGTCCAAGTACAACGCCATCAGTTGCCTCATAAATTGGCATAGCTCTTACATGAAAGTATTGCGAATCGTCAGATATTGCGTCAGGTTCATCAATCAAATTATTAAAATTCGCAACATCAAGCTACCTAGCAAAGAGCCAATTTCAGCATTAGTCGAAAGAACTACAGCTTTGCTCATGCTCGTTCTCGCACCTGTTCAATCTGATGAATTTATTGAGGAGAGGAGAGTTTTGCGATCTAATAAGAAGGTTTCGCGATCCAGTAGTCTATTTTACATAAAAATAAATAAAGCACTGTAATTTTAGTCTATCAAACTTTTTCAGTGTAATCAGTACGATTAATAAACTGAATTTTTTAATTTAAGAAAAAACGGTTGTGAATATTTTCCTAAATACAAAAGTTATTCCTAAAACCAACAACAACAAAACAAAATGTCTATGTATGTGTAAAAAATTGTATTATCAAATAAATTAAATTAGTGCATATTAACGAGTTAAAAATTGATTCAAAAATAAATAATGGGCATAAGTCTGTAGGCCTCAGTCTGACTAGTTTTCCGATATTTCAAAACTCGAAAGACTTTCTGGTAGTAAAGACTGAGAATATTTGGTTACATATAAATACGATACATTAAAAACGATCGTTTTTCCGAGTTTCCCGATATTTTTAAACACCGCGCATATCAGCGGAAAATTGTTTTGAGTAAGTCTCAGTCTGACTAACTGGAAAATCATACACATTTTGCAAAAAGCGGGCTTCCAACAGCTGAATCTTTTTTAACGTTTGTTCTTATTTTGTTTATTAATTTTCCAGTTTGTGTTTGCTCACACAAAGCTTTGCCATCTTCGATGTTATGTTGGTTTTGAAATTTTTAGAAATGTATTTCCAAGCGTGGTTCTTATTTATAACTCGAAGGACCAAATGTAAGTTTGTTGTAGTTAATTAGTATTTGTGGCTTTCCACGGGTGAGGGCACACAAATATATTACGAGGTTCTTGTTTTACAACTGAATCTTTATTATAATTTCTACGGTTTTTATACATAAATTTAGTTTACTAAGCATATTATTATGAATGAATATAATACAGCACATACGATGAGCGTATATTAGTTGACCAAGCAAGTCATTATACTTGAAACTAAAGTACATACGATATTATGCACGTTGTTGAGTATCAATATATACGAAGAAGTCCGATGGTAAAATTCTTGAAGCTGTTGAGTTTTGCTGTGTTTTTCGAGCTAGTTGTAACAGAGCTCTTTCTGCTATGAATTCTGACCGCCGTAGTACCATAAGTTACAGTACTGAACCTGTAAATTGCGATAAGTTTGCTAGGGTCATCTCTCCACAGAACCCTTAGAAAATCCCGATTATCTTTATATATTCATATACTTGTCTGCACATTTTTTCAATGTCGGCGGTTACGACAAACTTGTGCTTTCGCCATCGAAGTAGGATATCTGCGGGATCTTATTGAATCTTAAGGCCACACATCATTAAATGGTTCAATGATACCCGACTGTCGTTGCTGAGGCATCGACTAGTACACGGAGTTCAGTTGTGCTGCTACGTTTTAGCGCTCGGTGATGTGGGGTATCATAACTTTGATTAACTGCCAGTTGTTCTTGTTCCGGATACACTAATTCCATATGATTGAGATTGATTGCTTCTGGATGAACTGGTAATTCATTTTTTTAAACGATGGATCCCTCACAAATTTTCTTTCCAGTTGTATTAGTCTCACTACAGCCGATTTCTTAGATTCGCCTAAGTTAGTGTTCAATCACGGGTTTGAACAGGGAATAATTTATTATATATGTTCAAGCACATAACATTAGCGACACAAATGTGTCGAATCAGCAACAATAAGTATGCGAATAGCTAAATATTATTTGACGGCTTATATTTCCATTATCTCCGGCGCGCATACACTTATTATTTTCATAAGATCAGCAAAAGTATTGTCCATATAATGAATAACATAAACACATATTTTTTAATTTAGGTAAAATTGTAAGCTCAGCAACTTGATAGTTGTAATTATATGTATTAATTTTGTATATAAACCAAAAGAATCTAATAAAAATAAAGTAGTTTAAAACAACACTTCAGACTGTTATTGTCATAGCCCTCACCAGTGGTAAGCGGATAACAGTTCACTAAAATATCGAAAAGCTATATCAAACATCAACACTGATATAACATTGGTCCTTCGACGCCAAAACAACAACCGGCGGACTATATAAATTTCGAGCCAACAACCAACAGGCATCGAACCTAACAACCACAAAAACAGGCGGTATACAAAATACTTCGAGCTACTGGTCATAATCATTTCGAGCCACATTACAATAAAAATATGGATGCTTTATACAAAAATCAATGTACGCGTGTCGAACAACTGCAGCGGTTAAAAACCAATTACAGCAAGGATTCCGAAAGTAGACGGACAACTGTTTACTTAGAAGATAAACGGGATAAACTAGATGACTGGTGGTCCAGTTACACGGATGCAGACAACGAAATGAAAGACCAACACTTCGACGACCATCCAACGCATAGTTACTGGGCTGAGCGGGACACAGTAAAACAACTGTACACAACGTTCAAACGTGAGATAGAAAGGAAACTCGAAATAGCAACACGAGAGGAAATTCCAACGGGATCACCAACAAAAAAACCATTAACAACCGACCATAGTAGTGCTACAAACGATAGTAGTACCAACAGCAACCGCAGTACTACGAACAACTACGCGCTTGAACCAGAACAAGCACATCGGTACAAAACACAAGAGGTCAAAATGCGTCTTTGCTATAAGTTAATAGCCGATACAAATGAGCTGTTAGGAAAGCAGGGCAATCATGTCCAACTACAACATAAGCTGCAACAGCTGAATGCAAGGATAGCACAAATAGAACAACTGCACGAAGACATATTGGTGCACGCAAATGCAGGTGAAGAAGAACGTACAACTTACTTTACCGACGATTATTACTCTGCATTGGTCAAGGAAAGTGAAACATTACGTTGTAAATTGGTTAAAAATGAACGCGGACAACAAACAACCGATAGTGAAAAAAGCAAGATAAAATTAAAACGGATTGAGATACCGCAGTTTTACGGAGAAACTCTGAAATGGGCAGCTTTCTACGATTTATTTAGAAAGTTGGTTCACGAAAATGACGATTTAAGCGACACCATCAAAATGCACCAACTAAAAACAACAGTCCAAGGTAGTGCAGCTAGAATCATTGGTCATCTGGAAGCAACAGGGGTGAATTACCAAGATGCTTGGAAGCTATTGGTAAATCGGTACCAAAATAAGCGGCAAATGGCAACAACACATATCAACCACATTTTGAATTTCCCCAGCATGCATGCAGAATCAGCAACAACTATGAAATCGTTATACGATACATTAACGGAAAGCATGCATGCCATCAAAAACTTGGGCGTAATAACCATATCTTGGAATTACATAGTAATTCCAATTGTAATCAGAAAACTAGATAATGAAAGTTTGAGGCTGTTTGAGATGACCATTCCTGATCCTCGTGAGATGCCAACAATAGAGGAATTTCTGGCATTTTTGGAACGCAGATTCCAAGCCTTAGAAGCCGCCAGACCAAAATCACTCACCTTTCGCAATTCCGGACCAACTCAACAACCAGGCACCACTCCACAATTACCAAGACTTAAAAATCTACACGTAAAAGCTCAACGGACATGCATTAATTGCAAGCAGACACATGAACTTCAAGACTGCTTGAAGTTTCAACAAATGTCTACATTGGAACGTAGCAGATTGATCAATCAACACAATCTGTGTAAAATATGTTTGGAAAAATTTCATCAACCGTGTTTAAAATCAACACGATGTTTAGTATGCAAAGGAGCCCACCACACTCTCCTACACTCTAATAATCACCCACAACGTACAATGCTTACCAAAAGGGTGGATGACAATCCAAAAAAGGAAGCAAACGAAACATGCATTGTGACTAATCATTTTGTAAACCAATTTGAACAACCATCTGGTACACTATTGGCCACAGCAATGGTTGAGGTACAAAATGGAAAGCAACAACCAACCCTGTTACGAATGTTAATAGATCCCGGTTCACAAATCTCATTTATCACCAACGAGGCATCGAAGAAAATCAAACAACCGCCGATAAAAACGCATGTGGAGATTAGTGGCTTAAATGATAGCGATATCACGACTGCCACAAAATTAGTCACTTTTCGAGTAGGAGCACGATTTTCTTCAAACTTCTCCATGGAAATGGAAGCATTAGTATTGCCGAATATAACTCGGCCACTACCTGAACAACATTTCGATAATCAAAGATGGGAACATTTAAATAATCTACTGTGGGCGGATCCAACTTACAACCAACCAAATAAAATTGACATTTTATTAGGTGCGGATTATTACCCAAATATCCTGATGAACCAAGTTGTAAAAGGAAATCAAGGCGAACCAATCACCCAACAAACGGAGCTAGAATGGATCATATTTGGAAATATTGTAAACGAAAAATCCCCGAGCTTCCAATCCACGCTTACCATGGTAGATATTGAAAACCAGTTAAAGCGGTTCTGGGAAGTGGAAGAGATATCATCAAAAACTTTATGACAGAAGAAGAAAGGATGTGTGAAGAACATTATCAACAGAATTACTGTCGAACCACCGACGGCCGCTACATGGTACGTATTCCGTTTCAACAAAACATAACATCAATCGGTTCATCCAAAAAACGAGCACTGGCTAGGTTCATTCAACTAGAACGACGTTTGTCAGTAGTTAATGAATTTTCTACTAGATATCGAGAGTGTATAGAAGGGTATTTCAACCAGGGACACCTCATTGAAAGTAATGGACATACGCAGAACGAATATTACATTCCTCACCACGCAGTAGTCAAAACCACCAGCACTACAACAAAATTAAGGGTAGTATTTGACGCATCAGCTAAGACCGATAAAAACGTTAGCCTAAATGAAACTCAACTCGTGGGTCCAAAATTACAAGAAGATCTGATGTCAATTTTAATTCGATGGAGAAAATACAAGGTGGCGTACACAGCAGATATAGAACAAATGTATAGACAGGTAAAAGTACATCCCGATGATCAACGATATCAGAAAATATTATGGAGGAAGACGCCAGATGAAGTTATAAAATCATACCAGCTAACAACCGTAACTTTCGGTATGTCATCTGCGCCATATCTGGCTATCAAGACATTGCAGCAATTAGCAACAGATGAAAAAGTGAAATTCCCGATTGCGGCCAACATAATAATGAGCGACTTCTACGTGGATGACGTATTATCAGGAGGTAACACCCTCGAAGAAGCTCAAAAAGCACAAAACCAACTTATCAGTGCACTTAAAACCGGAGGATTTAATCTAAGAAAATGGGCGTCTAATTATCCTCAACTATTAGAAGCTGTCGGTTCAGAGTCGAGAGCTCTCGAGCCGATCATAATTAACGACGATGCTGTAAAAACATTAGGATTGCTGTGGAACCCTACAACCGATACCTTCGAATTCAAGGTGAACCTTAACGAAAAAAATGGTATCATGACAAAAAGAAAGATGTTATCCGAATCATCAAAGGTTTTCGATCCATTAGGATGGTTGTCTCCAACCTTAATACAAGCCAAAATTTTAATGCAAACTCTATGGATCTCAGGCGTTACGTGGGATGAGAAGCTGCCTGAAGACGTCGAAAATAAATGCTGCCAATACTATGCCTCTCTCCCGAAGCTAGAGGCGATCAAAATCCCAAGGTGGATCAACTTCAACTCTACGTTACCAGGAGAGTTGCATGGATTTTGTGATGCTTCAACAGCGGCTTATGCAGCAGTAATATATTTTTACGATAGATCGTTAAATAAGGAAACTTTGTTAACATCAAGAACCCGGGTGGCACCAATAGCAAACAAGTTAACGCTACCAAGGCTAGAGTTATGTGGAGCCAGTCTGCTTGCTAATCTAATGAGCAAGGTACAACAGGACATGAAATTCGATAAAACACCAACCTATTCTTGGACGGATTCTATGATTGTTTTGGGATGGGTGAAAAACAAGCCTCACAAATTTAAAACATTCGTAGCAAATCGAATCTCGGAAATCCAGAAGTTAACTGCCTCATCTCAATGGTTTTATGTAAAATCATCCGACAATCCCGCAGATTGTGCATCCCGGGGCATTGAAGCCAATCAATTAATCATATACAATTTATGGTGGAACGGTCCTCAACACGTCTTCAAAACGGCAATCCAACTAACACCAATGAAACTAGAAGGAACGCTAGATCAATTGGAGCTGAAACAACCGATTGTTGGGGCCACAACAGTGACATCAAATAACCCGATTGAGAATTTATATCGAAGGCATTCCAATTTCAATACAATAAAAAGGATTCTAGTATATGTATTGAGATTTATTGACAAAAGCCGAAGGAATACTATAAACAACCAAGAAGTTCCCACGACAGAAGAACTAAAAAAAGCTACCCAAGTATTGATTAAACTGGCACAGAGGCAACGCTTCAGGAACGAAATTTACGATCTTACAAACCAGAAAGGAGTGGCAAATAAAAGTAAGATTAAATCTTTGTCTCCTTTCATGCAGGATGATATCTTACGCGTTGGTGGCCGAGTCCAAAACACAACCTCTTGGAGCTACGACGAGAAACATCCGATTATTGTCCCAAGAGATCATCCCATTACTAAACTATTGATTGAACAAGCACATAAACAAACAATGCATGGAGGAACACAATTAACCCTGGCTCATCTTCGCACCAGGTACTGGATCATCCACGGTCGGAATCTAACAAGACATTTCATATCGAAATGTACAAGATGTCATCGTTTCAATGCAAAAACAGGAACACAGCTAATGGGTAATTTACCAGCCGCCCGAATTACTCCCGGAAGACCATTTTTGAAAACTGGAGTCGACTATGCGGGACCTCTTCTGATTCGAACAACAAAGGGAAGAGGTCACAAGGCACACAAGGGTTATTTAGCGATTTTTGTTTGTATGACAACCAAGGCCATACACATTGAGCCAGTCAGTGATCTAACTAGTGAAGCATTCATCGCGGCATACAAAAGATTCACTGCACGTAGAGGATTATGCAGTGATTTGTATAGCGACAATGGTACCAACTTTGTCGGTGCTAAAAATCAACTTGAACGCGAATTAGCTGCACTAATTCGTAATTCAAATAAGGAAATTGCGCAATTATTAGCAAATGATGAAACAGCATGGCATTTTATACCACCGGCTGCACCACATTTTGGAGGACTATGGGAAGCGGCAGTTAAGTCAGTAAAAAGATGCTTAATAAAAGTCATTGGAGAAGCAACATTGACTTTTGAAGAATTATCAACGGTTACTTCACTAATAGAAGCTTGCTTAAATTCAAGACCACTGGCACCACTATCAACCGATCCTACAGATGTTACCTTCTTAACGCCTGGACACTTTTTAATCGGTGCACCTCTAAAAGCAATTCCACAAGATGCAATAGCAGAAACAACCATTCACGGTATAACACGTTGGAAACTTGTAGAAAAAATTAAACAAGATTTCTGGAGAAGATGGCATAGCGAGTACTTAAATCAATTTCAACATAGAAGAAAATGGTCAGATGAACAACCAAACATGAAGATAGGGGACCTGGTTCTCATCAAAGAGGACAAAATTCCTCCATTAAAGTGGCTAACTGGTCGAGTGATGGAAATACATCCAGGCATAGACCAAAAGGTTCGAGTAGTCTCACTTCGTGGCCCGGGAGGGACTCTTATAAAAAGACCGATTCACAAACTTTCACGACTACCAATAGAACATGAGAACGAAACCAACCAAACAAATACACATTCAGCGGTCGAGCAACCTCAACAACCAACGATACCTTTACGTGTTCAACCTCCCCGAGAAGTTAAAAAGAAAAGACAAGTATATCACAATAAGGTAATATTCAAAAAAGGACCAACGTTGAGACTAATAATCTTGATGCTCGGCATGATGCAAGGGCTTTTCTCCCTTGGAACATCTGAAAGCACTGTAGAACCGCTACCAACGGACGCCGGCATATATTTCCACAACACCGGAACTGTTAACCTGATGGCATTGCGGTGGAAAATAATTGTAAACTACAACCTATCAGGATATTGGGACGACATCAGCTCTATAGAATACTACATCAGTCATCTAAATAACACTTGTCAGACGGGGTGGACGGGGGGGAAGAGACCAAAACTCTGTGATGTAGTGGTACACCAGCTAACTGAACAAATGCAGGAAATTACATCGCAAAATGCCCTACTCAGGTCAACGAACAAGGACCACGCTCTGAGGAAACGTGACATAGGTGATACAATAGGATACATTCTCGGTGATGCGTTCGGCATCATGAATCAAAGAGATGCTTCACATATAGAGAATCAACTGGAAAAGGCAGAAGATAATGAAGAATATTTATTGGCATTAATCCAAAATCAAACGTCAATCATAGACTCAACAATAAATGTATTTAAACACGACAGAGAGACGACTGCTAATCATTTTAAAATTATCGCCCAGCAGTTCTTATATCTCGATGGAAAAATCCAACAATTATCCATAGATGGTGATCATTATGACAGGGTACAATCTATTACAACATATACTATTCAAATAATGATGATCATGAGGCGAATAGCAGATAAACAACGAGTTATTATCGATGTTATTATAAATGCCCATCAAGGACATATCCATCCAGCCCTGTTGGCCCCTCAACAATTGAAAGAGGAAATCAACCGAATTAAGGATTATATTTCACCAACCATGATGATCCCTGAAGGCGATGACGATAATAGCCTTGGGCACATTTACAACCTGCTAACCGTGCAGACAAGAGTCACGAATAATCACATCCTCTTTCTCATCCAGATGCCTTTAGCATATTCGGAGACGTATCAATTATTTCACATAGTACCAATCCCAAAAATCGAAAATGGTCAATTACACATAATAATGCGAACAACAGAATACCTCATAGTAAATATGCATCGAGAACGTTTCGCTCCTCTAACTAACGATGAACTACAACAATGCGTTCAAATTAAAAATCATGGATATTTATGTTTCATTTCTCCAATTTACAACATACAATCAAATCAGTCACAATGTGAAATGAACCTATTAAGACATATAGCGCAGAATTTGAACGGTTGTACAACAACTATATTGCACCAACGGAACTATTGGATGCCAGTAGACACAAACAAATGGCTATTCTCAGTAACATCACCAAAAATCGTTGATCTAATATGTGATCGTCAGATAACCACAATGAAGCTGCAAAATTCTGGGATACTCAGTCTGGATCGGAAATGTACTTTAAAAAACGGGCATTTTTATCTCACAACTATCGACGAAAAATCCTATATGATTAATTCGTCTTTTGCTGCGTCAATAAAGATTCAGAGTGAACTGAAAAACTTAACATATTTATCGGAGCTACCGACGATTCCATCAGAGAGAGGCACCAACAATTCAGCGGACCTCAGTTTAAATAAGGACATAATTAATCTTGAAACGGCCATTGCACAACAAAAATTAAAGGAAACGGCCTTACCTAAATCAATGGACTCTTCTAATAGAGGGCATCACATTCATCATTACGTGATGACTTACAGCATGGTGATCATAGGACTGGTCATAATTTTGTTATATCTCTGCAGACGCAAGACAAATCACCGGGTTTCCTCCGAAGACATGTCACCACCACAACGACCAACGCCACGGCCAAGGTCTCTCAATTGTACAGCCCCGCAGTATGTTCAATCACGGGTTTGAACAGGGAATAATTTATTATATATGTTCAAGCACATAACATTAGCGACACAAATGTGTCGAATCAGCAACAATAAGTATGCGAATAGCTAAATATTATTTGACGGCTTATATTTCCATTATCTCCGGCGCGCATACACTTATTATTTTCATAAGATCAGCAAAAGTATTGTCCATATAATGAATAACATAAACACATATTTTTTAATTTAGGTAAAATTGTAAGCTCAGCAACTTGATAGTTGTAATTATATGTATTAATTTTGTATATAAACCAAAAGAATCTAATAAAAATAAAGTAGTTTAAAACAACACTTCAGACTGTTATTGTCATAGCCCTCACCAGTGGTAAGCGGATAACAGTTCACTAAAATATCGAAAAGCTATATCAAACATCAACACTGATATAACAGTTAGAATTTTTAAAGGGAATTTTTATTGTACATATATATTTACCATCAGGGCTCTGTTCTAAATTTGTCTGGAGGTGTACTTCTATTCTTATTTCCTCTTCAGTATGATTTCTTTCCTCTGGAATGGAAAATGTTCTCGATAAATAACTTGAGTTGTTCTTCTATCGCCTTGGTTGTTATCATGGTTGTTAGTTGTTGATTCTCAATAGTCCTGGAGCTCCCGATGATCATCCATCCGTCCTCAGTGTTTTGAGCTATTGGATGTTGTTGTCTGCTCATTGTTAGACCATTGGTAGCGATGAACGGATAATAATCGGCGCCTATAACACTATGCCAGTAGTTTGTTAATGATTGTAAAGTGGTTCGGCGTGTTGTAGATTTTTCAGTTTGTGAAGTGTTTCAAGCTATTTGTGTTGATGCCGATTTCGGAAACCCTTTGAGTGGGCTTCTCAAAAACCAACGCATCAATGCTTCGTCGGAATTCACCATCGAACCTTGGTGCTAATTTGTATACTTATAAAGTGGCTGAAAGTGGTTTCCTCGATACCTGAAATGTTGACATTAATCTTTCTTTTTTTTGATATTAAGCTTGCTAACCGCCTTGGAAGTGACAAATATGGGATCCCACGTCTATCAGAGTCCTTAAGATGTCTGGCCGACCATAATTATTGCAGTAGGAAGCAAAATATTGGTGCCTGTTGGTTTGCCAATAGGGGTTGTTTAGCAAAAGAAGGCGCCGCGTTGTTGCAATGCAGGAACGTGTGATGATTTCCCTTACAGACCAAGCATACGTTTGCTTTGTATATGTGCATGAGCTACCGTGTTGCTTGAAGCATCTTGCGTAGGCCTCGAGGTGTTGACCAGCTAGCTATCTCCAATGTCATCATTTCCGCTTGATACGTTGGTGGAGATAAAAGCGAGTTGAAATATTTGTTCGCAACTAGGCAAGGATTGTTATACCTGGCCTGTAGCAAATATCGTGCTTTCTCATAGTTTTCTCTTACGTTTAAGAGATGGCTGCTGAGTTGAGCCGCGCCTTTCTGGCCGTGTGAGTTTAAGTCCTTTTGACCGTATCCAAGATTTTCTTGATGAATGAGCTCCGTGAATAAATCGTTGAACGAGCTCTAGGTATATATAACCTTCGGTGAATGTATGTTTGTATGTCCACCTTTGGTAGATTTTTTACTGCGCGCCTCTTGCGGGGCCATTTTTGACTTTTAACCCAATTGCAATATTGTGTCATCCACCTTGTCCACTAGAAGATACTGTAGTAATCCTTGAGCAAGTGATTAATTCTTCGATCTTTCTCATCTGTTTCTAACGTTGAAGATCGTCGTATGCAATTAGTCGATATCGTTCATACTTTTTTGCAGTATGTTGACGTTTATCTATTAGTATTCGGGTGGACGAACTTCTTCAATGAATACTCTAATCCAACTGTCAAGACTATATGAATAATTACAACCACAGTTTGGAATTTGATTTTTTGTTTTTAGAGTAGTGCGCTTACCTCTAGGGGTGGGGGCTCTTACCATTTTTCAATTAAATAAATTTCATAATATCAATTATAGAACAGAACAAGCAGGTTGGTTTTTTAATTTGTTCTAATTTATTTAACCAATTTTCTTCGTATATAACCGACACAAAAACAAAAATAAGGCTTAAATTACAGCAACAAATATTTAGTTGCTGAGCTAGCTTTACAAATTGCATTTAACAAACTATAGTTATTTTACATAGTAATAATTTTGCTGATCTTACAAATTTAACTGATTTGCACAGCGGAAGTCAGGAAACACAAAACCAATTTTTACTGTACAGGTTCATCAACTTACTATGTATATACATTACTTTTAGTAAGTTATACATATACCTGCTGAGCTTGCCTGAATAACACAAATTCATGCCTTTCTATTTTAATCGTCCTACTTAATAACAAGAACATAAAATCCGGATTAAAAAATTAATATTTCTGTTTAATATGGATTTTGTATATTTTACACTAATACATTCTCAACTATTTAGCATTAGGAAATTGTTCACAACTCTAGCTAGAAACGTGAAGTTTTTCCTAAAAAAAATTCTAAAAATATTTAAACAATTTTAGGAAATACTTCACGCCAACAAGAAAAAGTGAATTTTTATTATACGACCAACACAAAAGTGGAACGAATCAAACACTCCAACACATCACCATACTCTTTAATCTCAATTTGTACATTTTTACCACATTTGCAAAATGTCTAAAACATCGTAATTGGTAATTGAATGTCATAATTGACAGATATATGAAAAAAAATCAAAAGTTCTCTAAACTCTTTCTTCTATTCTACATATAGTATATTTTTAGATAGGTGTCTCTAGTTAAATATGGATTTTAAATTAATTTACTTTTAATTTACCTAGATTTAACCCTAACTTCTTCAGACCGGCTAAAGTAATATGAAATGAAAATAATTTGTAAATTGAGTTTTTATGATAATTTCCTTGGTTGTTGACCTAGTCTACATTGTTGATGTCAGGAACGTAAAAAATCGCTATGTAATCTACTTAACAGATTATACGTTTACAACTGCGCAGATTACCCACTTTGCGTAATCTACCTCGCCCATTCTTGCAAATCAATTATCTACACTGCTTTCGACACTAACATGTAGATCTAGACAATTGCGAAACACTCGTAGATGCACAACACTGCCGATGAAACTGAATCAGCCTCCCCTAATGTATCGTTCTCTCAAAAAAAATTTCAAATAAAAAATTTGATGTAAAAATGGAGCTCTTCACCATCAAATGGTGCCAGTATCAAAGAAAACATAGAATTTTACTTATTGCAGGGACATTAATTTTTGACATTTTCTGCATATTGTTTACATTCTTTATATATTTGACGTTATTTGTTTAATTGTTTACATACATTGTCTACCATTGTAGAATATTATTAAGGTACGGTGCGTCGTACACAATACAGCACAACACTGAAGAACACTAGAAGTTTTCTTGATCCATTTGCCTCGTCCCACCAGAAGTTACCAATCGCAAACCATAAATTTAAGCCTCTTACTGTCAAATTGTAAAACAAAATAAAAAAACACACAAACACAAATCCAGATTCACAACTAAACACAAAAAATAGACAATAATAATAATAAATTAAAATTAAATTTCCATAACCTGAAAACAAAAGTTTTTCCTCTTCGAAAGCACAAAGTTAAATATATGTAAAAATACACAGTTTGTGTAAAAAAAAGCTTCTCCACCCCTTCTTATTTATATCATTTCGACAAAAATATATATATTTTTTTCTATTCTAATATCTTAAATAAATAAAATTTATTTAACATTTTTTCTTGGCGGCTTTCAACCAACCCCACCACCTCCCACATCCATTTATCTCAACTATATTTTTCTAACAGATAAAGCAACATACTCTAACACATATACAGATATGAATGCAACATCCAATAAGACAATATATACGAAAAGCTGTTTGTTATACGGAAATCTTTAAGAAGGACGACGAAAAATAAAAAGTTTTGTAAATAAATTTTACCACTGAAGCTTTTATTTAACATTTGTTTGGGTATGTGTGTAACGTAAATACTCGTTTTATACACAAATACAACATTAGATATATATATTTTTTTTTATAAATTTAAAGCGATTATTTGAAATGTCTGGGATTTTTATTCAATGTTTTCAGGGGAATTTATTTATTTATTTTATTTTTTTGCCGGTGCTGCCCTGAATAATAAGATTATTACGATTTTTTTTCTACCATTTTGGATAGATATATGTGCAAACTACACTGTACAGTAATAGTTTTAAAATATATTCGATAAAAAATGATTATACGTATGTATATACGGAGTGATGTATTACAAAAGTTCAATTTTATATGGCGCAGGGGTGTGTGTAGGTCTAAACCAATTTTCATTATATATCATCATGTCATATAATAGTGATGAAATAGCAAAATGGCGAACGATGAAAAGCTTGATATCATATATAGACTATATGGAACTATATAATATGCAAATATTATACTTTCGTCCATAAAAAAATGTATATAACATATATTGGTAGTAAAAAGCTCAATAAAAGCACAAGGAAACTCGTAATTTAAAATGCAAGATTTTGATTTACAGTAGTTTTTTAATGTCCTCATGTATAATACCGATATACCATATATCGTTTAGGTTTATGCAAATATTTTTGCAAAGCTGAATGTAATGCTATTTTAAATCTAAATAGAATTATTTTAGAAAGCTCTCTGAATATATGAGTTATACTTATTTAAATTTTTTAATATACAGTAAAGCTCACCATAACCATTTTTTATATACACAAAATAGCAATAAAATTGTTGATAAAATATATAAAACACTAAAAAGTTAAATATTGAAAAAAATTAAAATAAAAAAAGTTTTAATTTTGAAGATGCAAAACAAAAAGCCAGTAACGCAGAAAAAAGCTTAAAAAAACTTTTGACCGAAAATAAATTCATAAATTGCTACTTCTTCGGTCGCATGTAACGATAAGGAAGAACAAAAAAATATTTGCACGAAAATTAATAAAACTCTTTTCCACTTCATTTCGTTCTTCCTCGTATATACATACATTGAAACTCGTTTTCCCATTGTGTGCAGTCCATTTTCCACCGGATATTATTCTGTTTTAAGGACAAAAGTAAGTAACGAGAGTACAAAAAAACTTTTTTTGTTACTTTTAATTTTACAATAAGAAGAAAAACTTTCTTGATTGTACGACAAAAATTGAATTGAGCAAACGGAAAATAAAACAATAAAGTGTTGGAAAAATGTTAAAAAATTTGTGTAGATACGAAAAAGTGAAGAATTTTAAAAACCGAACAAAAAATAATCTTAAGAATAGGAAATTATAAAAAAACAAAATTCAATTGAAGATTCGAGTATACGGTAACAAGTTAAAAGTGGAATGCTTAACATTTTCTTTTTATTTCTGTTTGATTTGCTAATGCAGAAATTGTCAAAAGAGTATTAACTTTATGTGTTAAGGAAATTTGTGTGACTTCTTCAAGAAATTTTAAATGTACGTCATAATCCGATCCAAGACAGTTAAAGATTTGTAAAAGAAGCGACTCATTTTAAATTTGTCTCTTAACAGCGAAAAAACCCGAAACTCTCCTTTTTTTGGCCAAAATCAACTTTATTGCGAACACTAGCTGTATCCGGCGACACATTGCTGTGGCCCAGTCTGGTTTAATGGAAAAGAAAAAAAATAGACAGTACACGTTTTTAATAAGTTTAATTTCACAATGCTTGTGGATACACAATATTTTTGTTGTCCCATTAGCTGTGTGGATATAAAGATTGTCTGGTTTGCTAACTCAAGAACACGCAACATATAATTGTCCATGTGAGAAGCAATCCGTGTCTAGATCTAAACCTCAATCTCTTAAATTAAAATAGTATATCCGTTGGAATCATATAGGAATGCGAGAAATGAGGGCATCTTCACCATTGAATGGTTTTGTCAAGGTTGGTGCTTCTACGACGTTGGTCATTAATTTTTTTATTGCAAGCTTCATGCCAAGTTTTGGCTGCGGTTGATATTTCGCAACATTGATATTTCGTGGCATCCCTGGCAGATTGAGTGAATTCAAAATTTCTATTGGATAAATGAACCGCTTCATCTTCTTCCACAACAGTGTCAACGGACTTGTATGTGACTGCCTTGAATTGAATGTGACACTGAATAATATTTTAAGTTCGTAGAGGTCTTTGTTCTTGGTGGCAAGAACAGCTCGTTAACTTAGCCAATCGTGATTTTTATAATTGGTTTGAATATTTAAAAATACTTTTCAACCAATTCTTCTTTTGACGTCACTAAACATTGCGAACAGAGTGATTTTTGACAGCGATCTTAAACAATTTTTTTTCTTTTGCCATACTATAGTTTTAATTTTAATTTAGTTTGGTATCGGGTAATTTAAATCGGTTAAGTGGTGTGTGGCTTATAATATATTAAGTGATGTTAGTGATTGATTTGTGCGTGACAACAACAACAACTAACTAAAGTACAATTGTTTTTTTGTGCTCAAACGTAATACCGTAAGTCAACTCGTTTTTTTGAGTGACAGGGAGTCCCTTCACCAGTATCTTACATCAATTCGTTTGCTGAGTGACAGGGTGTACCTGCACCAGGGCACCCAAATCTAAAATATATCCGACAACTGCCTACGGGCAGGATGTCGTATAGAAACAAAAACCGGTTCCAGCCTCTCATGAATATGAGGGGAAGCAGCAGTCCTCTTCAAATAGAAGAAAATAAAAACAAAAGAAAACGACTGTTTTTCGAAGAAAACAAGGCTAACCAAAAGTATGTAGTGGTGAAGAAGACTGACAGTAACAATAGTTTTCAAGGAGTATCGATTTTCTTCATTGAAAAAGGCTTATCAATGATCCCGTCACACATCAAAGATACACAGCGACTACGTAGCGGGGATCTTTTGGTGTTGACAAGTTAAGACGAAGGATTTCAAGCTTTAATGAAGTCCACTAAACTAGCAGACATGCCGGTCAAAGTAAACGAACACAAATTTTTCAACTTCGCTGAAGGTGTTATTTATAGTCAAAATTTGATTTATGTTGAGACTGAGAAGATCGAAAAAGAATTAAAAACTCAAATGTGATCAAAGTCACTACACATCACTACATTCAATCCAATCGAGTTACTGATCAAAGCGGGTTTTTATATCCCAAACCCAATATGTTGCCTTAGCTGTCAACAGTACGGACACACGAAACTTAAATACTTCCGTCCAAGAACATGTCCCAACTGCTCGAAAAATGTGAACGAAGGACACGACGAAAAAGTTTCCGAACCCGTAAAATGCACAAACTGTGCAAACAATAATAACACATTTGATTGTTCGATATTCATAATGGAGGCAGAAAAAATTAAAATTAAAACAATGGATCACATCACTTATTTGACTGGGTGTAAGGAAAAAGTGACGGGGGGGGGGGGGGGGGGGGGGGTGATATGAATGCGCATTCGAGAATATGGGGGTGTAAAAGAAATGATGCTTGGTGAAACTTGTTGACTCACTTTATTTTGGATTCTGATCTCGTAATCCTGAATGATGTTGGGTGAACTAGGATGGCGTGTGTGGGGTCGATAACCAGTGCGATAGACTTAACATTAATGTCTAGTGGGTTTGCGGCCCAAGTCACTTGGAATGTTACGGATGAGAATTTGGGTGGTGATCATTATTTGATCAGTATGTGTTTTGGTGGTATAAATGTTGCTATAGACCGTAAGGTCTTTATGAATCGTAAGAAATGGGTCGAAATAGAGAGGGTGAATGAAATGTGCAATATACATGTAAGAGGAAATGAATGTAAGGTGAATGGTTGGTGGAATAAAGAAATCCAGTAGTGGTATGAAAGGAAAGGGATAGCATTGAGAGAGTTCAATGGGTGTCTATGTTATGAATGCAGAATAAATTATGCAATGATGAATGCAAAATTTAAAAAGGTTATCCGTAGAGCGAAGAGGAAAAGTTTGCGAGAATATGTGTCCAAAATGACACATAAGACCACAACTAAGGACGTATGGGATAAGTATAACCGAGTGAAAGGTTATAGAGCGCAAGGCAGAAATGCAGTGTTAGATGACAGAGAGTGGTGTCTTTTTACAAATATGACGGATGTATGTAGTAATTTAAGCGATAGATATGAAGTTTTGTTACCTGATAATGAAAGTCAATTTATGAACGGCATGTGTAAGGAATTTGATTGGGAAGAGTTCCGAGGGTTCTTAGAAGCATTCACAACTACGACCCCTGGAACTAACAGAGTTAGTTATAAAATAATTAGCAGATTGGAATTCGAAGCCAAGGTGGAATAATTTCGAATTCTCAATCAAGTATGGATGAGTATTCAAATACCGGAAAAATGGAAGGAAAGTAGAGTGATACCTATTCCTAAAAGGGATTGGGACAGAAATCTGGCAACAAATTCATGGGGAATATGTATGTTGAATGTATTTGTTGAAATTGTGAATGGTATGATGAAAGGTCGTATAGATAAATTTATGAATGAGGGTAATTTGTTGCCGGAAACCACCTTTGGGCTCCGTCGCAACCACTCTGCTAATGAATGTGTAGAAAAGTTAGTGTGGGAAGTATAAAAGGAAAATAAGTATGTTGTAGCGGTATTTTTGGATATAGCAAGGGCATATGACTATGTGGTTCCGGGGAAACTTTATCAGATCCTTGGGTCTAGGGTTTCCTTGGAAAATTTGTAAATGAGTGTATGAGTTCATGAATGAAAGAAATTTACGTTTGTGTGGTAGAGTATACAGGTTGGAGGGAGCGGTGGTTATAGGCCTCTTCCAAGGCAGTAAAATTTCTCCGACTCTCTTCAACCTTTACACGAGCTCGATACATAGGTTTAACTCCTCGGACAAGGTCATTCTGCAATTTGCAGATAACTTTGTCCTGTTGGGCAATGGGAGGACCATCGAAGATGCCTTATGTTAGGCTCAATAATGTGTGAATCAGGTACCAGAATGTTTGACTGTAATGAATTTGCATTTAAATTCGAGAAAATGTTGTTGTATGAAGTTTCGCACGAATCGTATGGTCGTACGGTTGACGTGCAAGTGTATCATGAGCAATTTGAATAAGTATTTGGGAATCTGGATTGATAAGCGATTGGGTTTTAAAGTGTATATGGAAAAATTAGCCGATAATTGCAAGAGTAGATTGAATGTAATCGAAAAATATTGAAGGTAATGGAAGAGCCGATATACTTGCAAAAAGGGGTTGTTTGGTTGAGGAGGTAAATGAATATGAATTCCTGGATGCAAGAGAAAATGGGAGGGAGAGTTAGTTGAAAAATGTCAGGTGAAAGGTAAGAAGTACTTTGAGTTGGTTAGTTCTCCTTCGAGTCAACCTTTCTTTAAGTTACTCAAGGGAGATACTAAAGAGGTACGAACAATGGAACGAGTGAGACTGAATCATGGAAGTTGGACAAAATGCTTGAAGAAACGCAATTTGATTAAGGGTGAATTATGTGACAGCTGCTTGGTTGTGGAGGACATCGAACATTTGATTTTGAAATGCTCTACATTTAATCAGAGCGGACAAATGTTCGATCTTCTCTTGAGTGCAAAGAATTTGCTAGAATTATTACGGATGGGAATAAATGTGTATAAGAATGTGCACAATTCTATTAGAATAAATCAGATAGAAGGTTGAAAAGGGATCGATTGTTAAAATTGTAAAACAAAAATTGTAATTTGAAACTGGGCCAAATGGCATACCAATTTTGGAGCCATTAGAGCCAAAAAAAAAACAAGACGTCACTAAATTGCAGAAGTTGTGCAGCAATGAAACTCGTACTGAAGTCAGATAAACCGGCACTTTATCGTTCCCAATTTCCAGCAATTGACGTGAGAATATCTCAGCTGATCGATCGTTTTGTAGCTGGCTTATTTCTTGTTAATTCCAATGTCTTTACGTGTTGCCACAAAGTAGAGCATTTCAGGCAAGCATTTATTTCGACCGCTGATGTCGATCGTAGAACCACAGGTATAATGTTTGTTCGAAATCTTCTGCAAGCAATATTAATGCGTTCGCAAATAGTCCGATGTTTCCACGTATATTTGCAATGATCGATCAAGAGCCTCGAGTGATTTTTTGTGTGCCATTGTGCACTCATCCTTAACAATAAGTTTGCATTTCTGCAATACTTTTCCCATACCGGATGCTTTGAAAATGTTGCACGTGGGAGTTTCAATGAATTACATTTTCAATAGCAATTTTAAATCGAAATAAGCAGTTCTTCCACCTAGTAGTAATGTCGATATTCTAGACGACGCAAAAGCTAAAGCTATGTCATTTTGGGATAGAATTTCTGTCAGAATCAATCTAATTAGGAATGTTTTACCAGTTCCTCCCGGCGCATCTTAAAATAATACTTCTCTAATCCCGATATTGGTAGTTTGCCAGTTATTTGATCGTAAATGTTTGCTCAAGCGTTAGCTTAGGAATTATTGATTGACTATTAACTAAAAGAATATAAATTAAATATGCAACAGTACCGGTTCAGGTCAGTTTTCCAATATTTAACGGTTTTGACATAAAAAATTTGGCCTATGTATAGCCTAGACGCATTTTTTTTTCATAACATAAATTTTATTAAAACAGATCCCAGTGATATTTGGGCCAAATTGATCCAACAGACATGGTAACATTGTTGAAATTATTTTCAAAGCATTTACAAAAAAACGATTAAAAACAGAAATATTATAAAAATATTGAAACGGGGTTGAAAAATATCTCAAACAAAATTTGTCATTAGTTTTGATAAAAAAAAATTGTTTCACTAAAATTCGGCATCAATACAGTCCAGACGAATTGTCTATTGAGGCTGCTAACCAATCCAAGGGTAAATCGTTTACTATGGTAAAAATCGATTTTAGTACAGATTTTTTGATCAGTTTTTCATAGAGTTTTTCAAAAATAATTGAATTTACCAAAAAATTTATTTAAAATTGACTTTTACCCTTGGATTGGTGCGCAGCTCAGAATTAAACTCCACTTAAGCTTTTTCCATTAGTTGGGAGATTCTTACGAAGTTTGGTGTAAACGTGGATCAAATTTACAACAATGGCTTCATTGGAATTAAAAAATTTTTAGGAAGAATTATTTTTTTGGAATACGGCAACTTCACACAGATTTAAAAATTTGCCTGTATGCTAGCAATTTATTACGTAAAGTTGCGCCAACGGCGCCAATGGTGCAGTAAACATATCCACTTTCATCTTATTCTGTCAATTTAGATCATGCAACTCCCGTGTAAACTGTCGTTTCTTCGTGCGTCTTGATTTCCTATCATAATCTTGAGTTAAAAACTTCCACCTACCAGAATTACCTGGTTCCAGGTAATTCTGGTAGGTGGAAGTATGTTTTCAAGAACTAGCCACGATCAACACTTTAATTACATTTTTATATTTTTAGTATCTGTCAACTTAACAGTTCGTCTTATGCCTTCTGGTCAATGATTGGAATATTGTCACATCCAGATGCTTTTTTATTAGAAAATCGTCGACATATACCGATTCTCTCATCCTTCGATATGGTTAGAATCACATCGCTTTGTTGCTGATTACTTGGAAGAGGGAGGTGAATTTGTTTGTGTTGGGTCTTTGCCATCGATCATAATTCACTTCACTACAAAGCCTTTTCGAGCGCTATTGGCGCTATTTCGCTTTGATCGTTTGTGCTTAAATTATTTCAAGCGTCCAATTAATTTCCTTGCAAGTTTAGATATGACTCTGTAGTTCGGTATGTTTGCAGTCAACCATAATGGTGTTGAACTATGATTATCTAGCAGATTTTCTACCATGGTTTTCTCTCAAATTAGCAATGTAGTGTCTCACTTACCCACCGGATTCCATATACCTTTTTTACGTTCATATTCCCCTGTTATAATTTTGTGTCAATATTATGGGTTAGTGGTCGCTATATGCGTGTCGTGTTTGCTAACTTTCCATATATTCAACACTTGCATTCGGTAACTGCAACCGAGCATCAAAAACGACGGAGGAGGCACCATATCTGCGAAAAGTTGGTATATCACCTGTATTAAGCAGTACAATGTTTATTTATGAGAATGTTTCCCAACGTACATCTGCAGCAAGAATTTAATTTAATTTTTCCTACTATTGGAATTTAAAGTGCTAATTCCTTTGTGTGTGCCAATTCAGTGTACATTTCTATTAAAGCAAGTAGGGAATCGCCCTTTTCTACGTATGTAGGCCAACTTGCAAGCAAAGTCATTCAAATTAGAATCTTTTTTCGTCTTCTTATGGAAGAATGTAACCACTCTATGTTGTCTTGATGAAAAAAACAAGATCGCCGCTACCTTCCACATTATTAACATATTTTGCTTCTTACCAACTGCCAAACAGACCCACATTAATCTCAAGGTTGCTGGGTTAAGTCGTTTTTTCATTTGAATTTGTTCTTAACTTATGAGAAGACTCAACTACTGTTTAGTGCAATTTTCGGTTCATTCTCTAACGGAACGATATCCTTTTCCGCTAATTCTTCGTGTTGGCGTAAAGGTTAATATGGTTGTTTTTTAAAAATGAAAATACCTCTTGTACTTCAAGCCGTATATTCGGTGTTATTTATTAACAAAATATATTTATTTACATTAATAAAAGTACAGAGAAAAAAAACTTCAAATTTATTTGGCTCTTCACATTTCTTTTGCCAACTAGGTATATAAAATAATGTTCACTGATAAATGTTTTAGTTGTTGCTCGTTCTAATCAATGTTTAATATGTTTTTAGAATTCGTTGAAAAAACAATAAATTCACTTTTTTTGTTCGTAGAAGTTCGACTCCTTTTCTTATAATTTTTTTATATTTTACTTCTATGCGCACAACGCGCGATTCACAATTTTGTTGATTTTCCAAAGTAGATGAATGCTACTGTCATTTAGAGTCGCAAACACTTCGGTTTTGAGATGATTAATCTGCATACTAGTGTTTGCAATACCGGTAAATCGATTTACCGATTTACCGGTAAATCAAGTCAAATTTGCCTACCGTCATACCGGTAAATCACCTCTAAAATATCGGTATTTCGGTAAATATGTACTAGAGTTTTATTTACACAGCAGCATGCCATGAAGCTAGCCATTCTAGTAGTTTCACACATTCAAGTAATACACCAATAACAAAATAATTTAAAGAAATTGTTGAAAATAATTTACGAGCCGTAATCAAACGTTTAGCTGCACGTGATTGCATTTCTTTTAATAGAATTTGTACATCTTATGATTTACAAAAATTACTAAAACATAAATCATATAAAAATCATTCCGAATTCGTCGAATACAGTAAAAAAATGGTACTAGAATATGGTTAGTCCATACAAACTACATTGAAAAAAAGACATGTCTTTAAGAATAAATTAAGATAAAGGTTTTAGCCTCACTTTCGATGTAAGAAAGCATCGTTTTATGAATATAAATGTATATTCATTTTGAAATCTTGGTTTAAACCGAATTCCACGGTCATTGTCAGCTGAAAAATGTGTTACCATTTTTAATACTAAACTTACCGAATTTGGTATTTCGCCCAAAAACGTAACTTCCTACGGCGCTTCTGTAATAAAGAATGTGAAGTAGCTTGTGCGTTGCTCACGGTATCCAATTGGCCATACTTAAAGCGGTATATAAAAGAGATAATTTTGTAGTAGAACAAAATTCAATTGACGTAAGTAACAGTAAGATTGATATCAATTCCGTTGAAGAAGATTCAGTTTACGAGAAAACCGAAAATTTAAAAATAATAAATAAAAATCAACACTCACTAACTAAACATCACCAAAACGGCCCAAATATCGCTAAAGTACGACAAGTGGAGCTAATTTTTAAAAGATTAAAAACGATATTCGGCAAAAGGATACCAAAAACGACTTGACATCAAATAAAAACATGCATCCGCAAACGTTTGATATTGAAATCGAACCCGAGATATCCTTCTCAGAACCATAATTAAAAATATTGTCAACTATAATAACAGCTTTGTTGTCAATAAAACATCTTTATAATGTGGGTATTACGTTAAAATTCAAGGTCGATAAATTACTAAACAGAATACGTCCTTCAACGAGGAACTAAAGGAAGCTCTTATTTTTAGAATTATAGAAAGATTTACAGTTTATTCTTATGTAGACAGAGTATCCCAGAATGGATGGATAAGCCTTAAACACCTTATAGTAACGTATTTGAAGTTATCCCAGGATTCTATCCCAGAAAATAAATTTTTTAATCAGGCAACACTAACATATCAATAACCAATTTGCTCTTGTGTGAAGTTATCCCAGCACAGGTTTTGATTCATTTCATGCAAATATACTATATTTGTGAAGTTAGCCCAGCCCAGAAATTTTATCAATTTTAATGAAAAAACCAAAAATTATCAAGTTTATTAAATTCGATTTGTTTTTAATATAATAAAAAAAAATTAAATGTAACGTATAAAAAAACTGTAAAATTTTAAGTTGCATAAAATAATTGTAATATTCAGGCAATGCAGGAAAAAATTTGATCCGTGGCAAGTTGTACCGCTTGATAAATTAAAAATGATTTCGCCAAAACTAAAAATGTCTCGGATCAGGGCAACATGATTTTGAAATGTATACACCAGTAGCTAAATTTCAGCAAAATTAAAAAAAAATCGTTCCGTGGCAAGTTCCCGAAAATCAACTCTGGGCTGAAAACTTCATTGATTTTTATATAATTATCCCCTATAATTAGCCCTGATCCGAGACATTTTCAGTTTTGGCGAAATAGTTTTTAATTTATCGAGCGGGACGAAAAATTATATAAAAATCATTGAAATTCTCAGCCCAGAGTTGATTTTCGGGAACTTGCCATGGAACGATTTTTTTCAAATTTTGCTGAAATTTAGCTACTGGTGTATAGATTTCAAAATCATGTTGCCCTGATCCGAGACATTTTTAGTTTTGGCGAAATAGTTTTCAATTTATCGAGCGGGACGAAAAATTATTGAAATTCCCAGCCCAGAATTGATTTTCGGGAAATTGCCACAGAACGATTTTTTTCTAATTAAGTTGAAAGTTAGCTACTGGTGTATAGATTTCAAAATCATGTTGCCCTGATCCGAGACATTTTTATTTTGGCGAAATAATTTTCAATTTATCGAGCGGGACGAAAAATTATATAAAAATCAATGAAATTCCCAGCCCAGAGTTGATTTTCGGGAACTTGCCACGGAAAGATTTTTTTCTAATTTTGCTGAAATTTAACTACTGATGTATACATTTTAAAATAACCCTGCCCTGATCCGAAACATTTTTAGTTTTGGCGAAATAATATTTAATTTATCGAGCGGCACGAAAAATTATATAAAAATCATTGAAATTCCCAGCTCAGAGTTGATTTTCGGGAACTTGCCACAGAACGATTTTTTTCTAATTTAGCTGAAATTTAGCTACTGGTGTATAGATTTCAAAATCATGTTGCCCTGATCCGAGACATTTTTAGTTTTGGCGAAATAGTTTTTAATTTATCGAGCGGCACGAAAAATTATATAAAAATCATTGAAATTCCCAGCCCAGAGTTGATTTTCGGGAACTTGCCACAGAACGATTTTTTTTTAATTTTGCTGAAATTTAGCTACTGGTGTATAGATTTCAAAATCATGTTGCCCTGATCCGAGACATTTTTAGTTTTGGCGAAATAATTTTCAATTTATCGAGCGGGACGAAAAATTATTGAAATTCCCAGCCCAGAATTGATTTTCGGGAACTTGCCACAGAACGATTTTTTTCTAATTAAGTTGAAAGTTAGCTACTGGTGTATAGATTTCAAAATCATGTTGCCCTGATCCGAGACATTTTTATTTTGGCGAAATAATTTTCAATTTATCGAGCGGGACGAAAAATTATATAAAAATCATTGAAATTCCCAGCCCAGAGTTGATTTTCGGGAACTTGCCACAGAACGATTTTTTTCTAATTTTGCTGAAATTTAACAACTGATGTATACATTTTAAAATCACCCTGCCTTGATCCGAAACATTTTTAGTTTTGGCGAAATAATTTTCAATTTATCGAGCGGGACGAAAAATTATATAAAAATCAATGAAATTCTCAGCCCAGAGTTGATTTTCGGGAACTTGCCACAGAACGATTTTTTTTTAATTTTGCTGAAATTTAGCTACTGGTGTATAGATTTCAAAATCATGTTGCCCTGATCCGAGCCATTTTTAGTTTTGGCGAAATAATTTTCAATTTATCGAGCGGGACGAAAAATTATTGAAATTCCCAGCCCAGAATTGATTTTCGGGAACTTGCCACAGAACGATTTTTTTCTAATTAAGTTGAAAGTTAGCTACTGGTGTATAGATTTCAAAATCATGTTGCCCTGATCCGAGACATTTTTATTTTGGCGAAATAATTTTCAATTTATCGAGCGGGACGAAAAATTATATAAAAATCATTGAAATTCCCAGCCCAGAGTTGATTTTCGGGAACTTGCCACGGAAAGATTTTTTTCTAATTTTGCTGAAATTTAACTACTGATGTATACATTTTAAAATAACCTTGCCCTGATCCGAAACATTTTTAGTTTTGGCGAAATAATTTTTAATTTATCGAGCGGCACGAAAAATTATATAAAAATCATTGAAATTCTCAGCCCAGAGTTGATTTTCGGGAACTTGGCACAGAACGATTTTTTTTTAATTTAGCTGAAATTTAGCTACTGGTGTATAGATTTCAAAATCATGTTGCCCTGATCCGAGACATTTTTAGTTTTGGCGAAATAATTTTTAATTTATCGAGCGGGACGAAAAATTATATAAAAATCATTGAAATTCCCAGCCCAGAGTTGATTTTCGGGAACTTGCCACAGAACGATTTTTTTCTAATTTTGCTGAAATTTAACAACTGATGTATACATTTTAAAATCACCCTGCCCTGATCCGAAACATTTTTAGTTTTGGCGAAATAATTTTCAATTTATCGAGCGGCACGAAAAATTATATAAAAATCAATGAAATTCTCAGCCCAGAGTTGATTTTCGGGAACTTGGCACAGAACGATTTTTTTCTAATTTAGCTGAAATTTAGCTACTGGTGTATAGATTTCAAAATCATGTTGCCCTGATCCGGGACATTTTTAGTTTTGGCGAAATAATTTTTAATTTATCGAGCGGGACGAAAAATTATATAAAAATCATTGAAATTCCCAGCCCAGAGTTGATTTTCGGGAACTTGCCACAGAACGATTTTTTTCTAATTTTGCTGAAATTTAACAACTGATGTATACATTTTAAAATCACCCTGCCCTGATCCGAAACATTTTTAGTTTTGGCGAAATAATTTTCAATTTATCGAGCGGCACGAAAAATTATATAAAAATCAATGAAATTCTCAGCCCAGAGTTGATTTTCGGGAACTTGCCACAGAACGATTTTTTTTTAATTTTGCTGAAATTTAGCTACTGGTATATAGATTTCAAAATCATGTTGCCCTGATCCGAGACATTTTTAGTTTTGGCGAAATAAATTTCAATTTATCGAGCGGGACGAAAAATTATTGAAATTCCCAGCCCAGAATTGATTTTCGGGAACTTGCCACAGAACGATTTTTTTCTAATTAAGTTGAAAGTTAGCTAGTGGTGTATAGATTTCAAAATCATGTTGCCCTGATCCGAAACATTTTTAGTTTTGGCGAAATAATTTTCAATTTTGTTACGACTGTATTGTCTTAACAAGACATTTTTTTGGTAAATTTGTTTCCATTCTCCATGGTTTCTTGCGTCCGAGTTTTTCAATGTGTGAACGTGGCGTCTTGGTGGATGGATTCTTGTGTGTTTTCTTCGGTTATGTTGGCAACGGAACAAAAATAGGAGAGAGAGAGATAACAATGCGCATCGAGTGTGTGCAAAGTAAAACGTTTTGGAAGAAATGTTTTTCTTATATGTCTATCTCCCTTATATCAACGAAAATTTGATATAAGGGAGAGACAGAGAAGAGAGATTAATTTCTTCTAGAACGTTTTACGAGCTGTGCGACGCTCGAATATTTTTTTTGTTTTGTCATTCGAGTAGTGATTTTCATTCAGTTAGTTTGTGATTTTTCGAGTTTCAATTCTTTTATAAATTCAAGTTGTTTTTTTTTGAATGATAAAAAAATCTCGTGTGGATTGTGAATATAAAAATTATAATAAAAATAAAATATTAAACATTATAAAGATAATAAAAATTTATTTGTGAAGTTGAGTTTAAGTTGGTATCGGAGGGTCGGTCAATAGAAAATCGCCCCAACATTAGTTTTTTTATGGATTGTTAGCAAATCAACGCTCAAGTGGAATTTATTACACCTAATTTTTTCTTGTGCAAAGAGTGTAATTTAGGTGGTTACGTTCTCGATTTTGGTGTTTTGAGTTAAACGGCAGTTGAACATTTAATAGTTACCAAATTTGCGGTGATTTATAAGTGAGTTCTGGTTGGTACGACGGCGCTACATTTTTTTTATTTTTACGAAAGGCTAATAGAGGCTCGTGTACAATTTATTGGTTACCACATTTTCCAACGGGTGCCGCATTACCAACGGGTGCCGCATTACTTACGGGTGCCGCATTATTTACGGGTGCCGTACAATATCACGGGTGGTACATTGTCAGCAGGCGCCGCATTATCAACGGGTGCCACATTTTTCAACGGGTGCCGCATTATTTAAGGGCACCGCATAATATAACGGGTGCCACATTTATTTACTGGTGCCACATTTATCAACGGGTGCCACATTTTTCAACGGGTGCCACACTACTTACGGGTGCCGCATTATTTACGGGTGCCGTACAATATAACGGGTGGCCAGGTGAGGCCACTCAAATATTTTTCTGGATTTTTGAAGGCGAGCCAACGCCCAAAAGTTTTTTTTGGTGATAATTACGGTTTTGGCCAGACACCGTTTCACTGCTTTGGTGTCCGATCCAGGTGACATTGGGGGTGCATGCGGTAAGGCGAGCCAACGCCCAACGAGTTTCGGGTGGCCAGTTGAGGCCATTCGTTTTATTTTATCGGGGAAAGGCCCCGCATCGCCTAATTTATTTTGGCGGCCAGTCAAGGCCAAAATACTAAACGGCACCAAAGCCGCAACGGTCCGGGGCGGCGACCCTGTGGCATGACGGCCGCGCAAGGCCGCAACCCAATTTTATCGGGGAGAGGCCCCGCAACAAGAACGGCGCAAGGCCGCAACACTAACTGTTATAATTAAGGTACAATTTTTGTTTAATTTTTATTTTTAATTTTTCTGATTATTTTCTTAAATTTTTTTTATTAAATTTAAATTTTTATATATTTTGTAATCGAGCGCCGCACAGCGGGTGCGCGCTCGATGCGTGTTGTTCTCTCTCTCGCTTCTCTCTCTCGCTTCTCTCTCTTTCTTTTTTCTTCTTTCGGGAAGTGGTTTCCTTTTGTTGTTTTCCCTACAAATAAAATGAATCACTAAAATTTTCGGTTGTGTGTGATGGGAGCGGAGGCTCCTTCTGTGTCGGTGTGTGTAGTGCGGTCCCTTGGTGCCCGCATCCAATTTCGTAACCGGGGCTTTGGCCCTGTTTGAATTCGAATGGATGCGCGCACCAAGGCACCTCTCTCCCATTTATAATTTTTTGAGTTGTTCGTTCCTCAGGTTCCGGCCGACGAATTTCGGCGGAACCCGGGTATTATTATTATTATTTGCGTTTATCCAATTTATAATTATCTGTTAATCACGGTGTAGGCCAGGAGCCCTGCATGCCTCAAACCCCACGACCCTCGCACTTCTCGCTGAGAACGTAGCCGGCAAAACATCACCGTGGAGGCCTCTGCAGGAGCTTAGTGAATATCTGCAGGTTGGCAGTAGCCAGCCTGTAACAATTTATCGAGCGGCACGAAAAATTATATTAAAATCATTGAAATTCCCAGCCCAGAGTTGATTTTCGGGAACTTGCCACGGAACGATTTTTTTCTAATTTTGCTGAAATTTAACTACTGATGTATACATTTTAAAATAACCCTGCCCTGATCCGAAACATTTTTAGTTTTGGCGAAATAATTTTTAATTTATCGAGCGGCACGAAAAATTATATAAAAATCATTGAAATTCCCAGCCCAGAGTTGATTTTCGGGAACTTGCCACAGAACGATTTTTTTCTAATTTTGCTGAAATTTAACAACTGATGTATACATTTTAAAATCACCCTGCCCTGATCCGAAACATTTTTAGTTTTGGCGAAATAATTTTCAATTTATCGAGCGGCACGAAAAATTATATAAAAATCAATGAAATTCTCAGCCCAGAGTTGATTTTCGGGAACTTGCCACGGAACAATTATTTTCTTACATTTCCTGAATATTACCATTATTTTATGCAATCTTAAATTTTACAGTTTTTTTATACGTTACATTTAAATTTTTTTTATTATATTAAAAACAAATTGAATTTAATAAACTTGATAATTTTTGGTTTTTTCATTAAAATTGATAAAACTTTTGGGCTGGGCTAACTTCACAAATATAGTATATTTGCATGAAATGAATCAAAACCTGTGCTGGGATAACTTCACACAAGAACAAATTGGTTATTGATATGTTAGTGTTGCCTGATTAAAAAAATTTATTTTCTGGGATAGAATCCTGGGATAACTTCACATACGTCTTATAGTAGAGCTATTAGGCACTCAAAATAAAATACAAAAAAACATATACCCCAAGTAGTACCTAAGATAAATCATTTTTTTTTTTTAAAAAGTCCATTTTTTTCACATGCACTAAATAGTATGATTAGTTGTTGCACTTTTTTTGAAAAAAAAATCTAAACCTCAATTTTCAGCATGAAATGTGGTAAATATTTTTTTTATAAAAGTTTGAGCGTGTTTGGTGAAAAAAAAGGAATGAGAACCTAAGTTGCTAACTATTTTAAAAATATACGTGTTTAATGCAAATTCTAAAATGGTATAACACATCCTTTTATCTAATGTAAATACGAGTTATTGCTATTAATATGCAGAAGGAGTAAATTCGATTCAATAACCAAATTTTCAAAATTGGATTATTTCTTGTCTTAAATTGTACCTGATGATAAGAGCTTCATAAAAAACAACGTTACACATTGATAATATAATTTATTTAATTTATGTACATTTACAGTAAATGCTCAAACTGTCTGCCACCGACTCTGATATACGCCCTACATCTCCAAATAAGTAGTTGAGTAATTTTTGAAGCGGCTTCCTGGACACGGCTACGTAACTCTTCTAATTTCCTTTTCAGTTTGGAGTAGACTCCGTCTTTGAGGTAGCCCCAGTAAAAAAAAATCCAGGGGATTTCGATCCGGGGAACGTGGTGGCCACAAAATGGGCCCCAGACGGCTAATCCGTTTATCTGGATATGTTGAATTCAAATACGACCGAATGTTTACTGCATAGTGCGCTGGACACCCATCATTCTGGAGCTAATGAGATTCTCTCACCTCCTCGGACACCTCTTCCAATAAATTTGGCAGTTCATTTTGAAGAAAGTCCAAATAGCTTTGGCCAGATAGTTCCAGGGTAGTTCAAATGGGCCAATTCTTTCCGTTCAATATGCCAGTCCAATAATTTATTTTGAATTAGTACTGGGATCTGTTTTCTCGCATTAAATGAGGATTCAAAAGTTGTCTGCTGTGAAGATTTTGCATGTTAAAGGATCCATCCCTACTCAGTGTTGATTCATCGTTCCATAGAATATTATTAAGGAATTGCGAATCTCGTTCTATTTTCTCAAGCATCTGTCGGCAAAAACACAATCTTGTGTAATAGTCTCTTGCTTCCAGAGTACACGCGTCTAATATGGTAGGGGTGGAACTTAATTTTTTTTTCAATACACGGTGCACATTCGATTTTGCGATACCTGTGCGTCGTGCTATTGCTCTTATAGAGGTAGACGGATCTCGGCGGATTTCCTCAAGCACCGTTTCTTCAGTGTCAATATTAGCATTTCTTCCAGTGCTAGTACCACCAACCCCACTGCCATGTAATCTTCCTTCCGAGTAACAACCGTGGACTCTGATGAATACGCGATAATCCGGGTGACGCGCGTTTGGGTATCTTTCCCTATAAAAAGCTGTAGCTGCGTTTGCGTTGCTTCTGCATTCATCATAAATATAATTCATCTTTGCGTATTCTTGTGACGTATACTGATTACGTGGTATTTTGATACACAAAAATCCCCCATATACAAGCCAGAAAAATGAAATAAACATATACGAAGTCGAACAATTCGAGTGACGCATTAAATAAATGTTTAATAAAGTTAATGCAGCATGTTTAATACATTTTATGAACAAAAAATATGGTTAGCGCAGATCACGCTTAGGTAGCAAATATCAAGTTTATAAATCCCTTATCATCAGGTGATAAATGATATATCTTAGGTACTACTTGGGATATATTGGGTTTTTTTTTTGAGCGCACAATAGCTCTATTTTAAGCTGTTTAAGGCTTATCTATTCATTCTGGGACACCCTGTATTTGTGTATTACCTATTCGAGCCAAAGGATTCAAATGGATTAAAAAATCAAATTATGGAATATTTACCAAAACCAATAAGAACATTGTTGAGGTGCTTCAAAAATCGCTTACAAAGAATTGGAATTTGAAATGGCTTAAGCGGGCGAAACCAATCCCATAGAGGAAATTGTACCATCATCACATGAAACATTAGTATATTAACCCTTAAATATAAATAGGATTTGGCAAAAAAAAGAAGGCCAGTATCCAAGTAATAGATCAAACAAGTACTATCTGCAAAGCGAGTATTGGTTTGTTAAATATAGTAAAAAGGAAGATGACGTTCTTCGAAGAGCAACATATAAAGGCAATATATTTAAATATGGTTCTTAAATACATTTTGTCCATTCGTCTAACAAGCGTCGACCCCAAACGGGAATTTTCTGTTGCTAGACTAATTGCAACAACACTTAGATCCAGATTGAAAGACGATGTCTTAAATATACGATGTGTTTTTTGCGAAGACACTTCGCCGACCAGAAGGATTTAGAGATCAACCATTAATAATCCTATTATTCAAAGATTTTTCTGAATTTGAGGGTAAATGTTTATTAACAGTAATGAAATTTTGTTCTGGTTTTCAATAAGGCGAATACAATTCTTGAAATAAATTATGTTCAGATATTTAATTTAAATTGAATTTTTCACGTAATCATATATTTTTATTTACGGTAAATTACCGGTAAACCGATTTTTTCATAAATTACTTACCGGTTTTTCAAAAGTCGGTAAATTTGCAAACCCTACTGCATACCATTATCTGCTTTGTCATGTTATTATTTTCCTCCTCCTAGTACATGTGACATATATCCGATTCTAAAATTTCCGAACAATTCTACAAGCTTTCTAATGTTGCCGCGAATTTTAATTCGAGGTTTCAAAAACTATGATGAGGCTTTGTAATTCTGGTCCAAGGAGGGCACTGCTGACATCGACTCTTTTACTCGATACGTTGTCCTGATTAGAAAGTAAGTAAGGTAGTTTTCAATCGCTGAAATAGTTCACTCCTTCTGAAAACGTTAGCGTTGCCTTCCTCTCCATCCTACAAGTTTCCAAGCTCGATAAAGTGGTGGTTTGCAGTAATTGAGCTTTGACGAATGGCAGCATATGTAAGAGAGGGAAAATCTTTTATGAATTCTGGAATATTAAACCATTCAACAATTTGGCGCTCGCTGTTACTAGCAGTGCTACCCCCAAAAACCACCTAAAACCACCTAAAGTGATCTGTGAAACTTTTAAGCATAACTTTGTGAGGCAGCTATAGCCTACTCAATTTTTTGTTTTGGCGATGGGTCTCTTGGTAAAACGGCTCAGAAGCATCCATCCCAGCAAAGCAACACTTTTGTCACCACCACTTTAAATCATAAATTCACTGAGAGAATATTTTCTTGTGTAAACAAGATGTTTCCCAATTATCTGGGTTTGTTAATTTGCAGGTTAAAGTTCTAGTGACCTCGTGCGGCTTCACCCACTACCACTTTCTCTATATGTATTGCCCCATACATTCAGAGCCTCCACCATCAAAAATTTGTCGTTCGTTTTTTTTTCCGATGGCAGCGTAATAAAATTATATTAAATATATTTAGCACAAATATAAATTGTCTAATTGCCCAACATTCATTTTCCTTTTACGCATATAGCACGTTCACCTTAACCTGTCGTAACACCTTAACAAAAGAAAAAAGAAAAACTCTTTCTAATGAATTGTAAATAAGAAAGGATAAAACAAACGAAAATTATTTCACTTAATGACGTAGTATAACATCACCACCTACTAAAATAATATTCTTCTATATCGCATGAAGGAATACCAAAACTACACAACTGCTCATCCTACTACCCCGAAATCAGCTTATCATACTGACGGAATGAATTTAACATTTTCCTCATTCATATCATCTTCTTGTTTGATGAGCGTTCTCTCCGCATTCAATGTAAATATTTAGTGTTATTAGAAGAGCTTTGCCTAAACTTTTATATTTAATTTTGTGTCTGCACATCGTGTGTGTGTGTGTATTGTGTGCTTTAAAATTCGCCTTTTGTTTTCTTTTCCGCAAAAGAATCGCACACGAAAAGGAAATTGACTACGAAGGGTGGTATGATAATATGTTACATCATTTTCCGATCCAACTGGATTTTCCTTTTTTTTTTGTTTTTGGACTACAACCATTTTCTATTCAACCGTTTTATGTTATTTTTCTCGTTTTTCATGTTACCGGCTGGTTACGATGACGATTATAATGATTATAAGAATGACTCTGTATACTGTAAACAATGCCCTTTGATGTTGAAGGATGTTGATGATGAATTCTTATTGTTTCGTATAAGGCGTTGATGGGTGATAAATATTAAGGTATTTTGTATATGGAATGGTATATACAGTTAACGGAAACTACTTCTATAAAATACCACAATAATAAATTAAATCCTTAATTTGTGGTTTTTCAATGTGCGATTACAATTTAGAAGAAAATGTAGAAGTAAACGAGATTTATGCACAAAATATTTTAATTAAAAATAAGAAGATTTCCTTAATTAATAATTAATTAGAAAAACTGTCGTCTTTTTATCTAACTTTTTTGCTGTGCAGATTGTATTAAAAACACAATACGAAATTGAAAAAACCACTACTATTTGTAGCGAACGCTCTATCTTCTTATAATCGAGTAATGCTCTTGCTATATTTTTGCTGTAGCATGTTTATGAACGCCATCAATAGATTTGTGAAAAAATCGTTGGTTGCTGTTATTTATTTAAATTAATTGGATTTTAACAATTTAAATTTAGTTCCATCATTGTATGTAGTTGTGTATGTATTCAAACGATTTTGCATAAATAATGCTACAAATGTACTGGTGTGAAGTTTTCAACGAAAAGTTTACCTATACAGTTTTTTTACGGATTCCTTTTTCAGACAGCTCCTTTATTATTTGCCCTGTTATCAGATCGTAACCAGGAGCTTTTTTGCTTTTATGTTCTTAATTTCAGCTTTTAGTTAGCCTGATACTTTCGAAGTCAGATATTCTGGGCGTATCAGCGGTGTATTCGTAACTGGTTTGTCGACCTAGTGGCTGAAATGTTTCTTCAAGATGTTCAGCAAATAGGGCAGGTTTGATGCACAAGTTGTTTAAGGTGGTTTTATCTTGCGACGCAAGTTTTGGGCTTTTCGTTTTTCCTGCACTAGTTTTGTTATTTCTATTGGATAAATAACGGAGTTTCGACCATTGTATGACATAAAGGAGCCTAGTTAGTTTCTCTTCTATTTCATTTTCACGTTTGATTGGCACTTGAAGTTATATTTTTTCTTCCTAACTGTTTAAACAATTCTCAACTTGTTTTGTTGTCCTGTCCGTCTTTTGATCTAACATCATGTAGTCACACTCGTTTTTCCAAATTATCCCAAAGATGTTCGATGGGGTTGAGATCTGGCGATTGTGGAGGATTCGGTAAAACGTAGTTGACATTGTAAATCAACCAGTTGTTTACCAAGTGGGACGCATGTTTGGGATCGTAGTCTTGAACCAAGCTAATACGGCCATAGATATTTAAATTTTTGGCGCACTGCTCTTAAATGATTCTGTAAAATTTGCTAATATTTTTCTTTATTCAAGATAGTCTCAACAAACACCAGGTCTCTGACCCCCTCGGTACCCATTGCACCCCATCCAATGGCGTTTCCTCCACCGTGTTTGACGGTACAGATGATATTCTTACTATTTGTTGCAGTACCTTTTTGACGCCTGATTCAACATTTCCGGATCAGATATATAATGCCGCGAAATAAATGGTGTCAGGTTGATTCAAAATATAACCACGCAGACATGATATCGAGAAGAGTTGAAACAATCAAATTCAACAGAATTGGATCTGAGGTGGCATGAGCCTAAAATAAAAGCCAAAATATATCCACGTTCTTACCGACACCACAGATGATAATGACATAACACAAAAGCTATTAAACAAATGCTCGTTGTGGTTTAAAATCCGGTTCAACTCAAAGTAAGCAGAGAAATTTCAAAAATATTTTAATCGATCCAGCCGAAATAAACGAGGCAGAAATTGTGTTACTTCGGAGTGCCTACTTGTTAAAAGTGTTCATTTGGAAGTAGTGACCAATCTGAATTCTGACTCAAACTTGGCAGCTATAAAGTGTTTTGTGGCAAAACGTGGCAGTCGAGAGCAAATTTGATGCGACAACGGGTCCAACTTTATTGGTGCTAATCGGCAATTACAAAAATTGAAACAAGAAATAAAAAATCCAAACACAAATCCACTAATCACTGATTTTTCCTTACAGAAAAGTATAAATGTTCACTTCACCCCACCTCAATCTCCTCACTTTGGCGGACTGTGGGAATCAACCGTTAAATCATTCAAGTACTACCAGAAGAGAGCCAGAAATATCAATCTGACTTTTAAAGAAATGATGCTGATGATCTACAAACTCATACACCAGTGCATTTTTTGGATGGCGAATCATTAACGGTCACCCCAGAACCAACACTAGAGATGAAATACTGTAAAATAAGCTGTCGAGATGGCAAAATATACAACAACTGATTCAAAGTATTTGGAATCTATGAAATCACGACTATCTTACGTCTCTCCAGCAAAGATATGTACATGTGAAAATCAAAAAACAACCAACTTGAAATCAATAATGTTGTTATAATAAGTGAGGACAACTTATATCCGAGCCGATGGATACTTGGAAAAGTAGTAGCTGTTCATTCAAAATATAATGGTATTATACGAGTAGCAATTCTTAAAACATCAAGAAGTAACTAAGTTTAAGTTGCCTATTATAGCTAATTTAATTAGTAAAATTTCTTAAGGGGCGGGAGTATGTTGATGAGAGTTTTAAGTACAACATACCTCCAATTCGATAAATAACAAATTTAGTGCAATTTTTTATAACCACCCTGTAAATATCCCGGGTGTAAGCAGATCAAACGGATTCAGTATAATAAAAAAATATAGTTGTGTCAAACCTTTGGACTAGCATACAAGTAATGCGCTACTGTACGAATGATATAAAACCATAAACAAACCAAAATCATCAAAAATTGCCATAAACCTAATTTTTCTCTCATCTCATGCAACCTAATCATGTCATATTCTATATTCTACAACATAATTGTCATTTTCATTCATGTAGGTTTTCCGTTATTTTCAAGTTTTCGAGACGAAAATTCTTTCATTTAAAATTAGAAAACTTTTTTCTTTTGTTTTCTTCTTTTTTTGCAGAACCGACAAACAGCCCTATATGTATAAACATATGTCTGCATGTTTCATAATATTATATCCTATATAGCATGCAACTGATGACAAGATAAATGGGAAAAAAGCTCGATATACACAGAGAGCACAAAAGTATAAAAATTATTTTACTCGTATATAGAATAAAAGTCAGAAGTTCTCTAGATCTAAAAATGATGATAAAAAATAAATCGAGCAACAAAAAATATGTCGCATGTCAATATGTATACCTATGTATGTATGGCATAACATTGGTGTGGGTATGGTGAACACAACAGCAACAACAACAAAATATTCCTTTGTGGTTTTTTATATATGTATAGCAAAAAAGTCTACATGCAGCACTAAATTAAAAGGATTCTTTATAAGACGTAAGGAATTTTATATTTTAATTAACCGACTTATAACCAAATGGCATGGCTTTATACCAAAATTTAAAACAATTTTAACAAAATTGTGAACAGTTTCTAATTCCAGGTGTTTCCCGTTTATCGGTAAAATTGATATGAGTCAAATATCTGTAAGTATTTTGAAATAAGAAAATTCATAAGCAACCCTTTTATGGATTCAGGTTTCGCGATTTACGGTCTTGTAATTATTAAACAGTTCGTTGTCGACGAAACCTGCATACTAAAGGGTTATACCAGCAATAAATATTTTCAATCGTTAAAATAAAGTTTCCAGGTACCAGCCAAAAAAATACGTTAATTTTTTTTTTTTTCTTCTAAGATATTTCATTTTTTATTATTATCAATGCAATCTGTTTCGGGGCACAAGGCTCTCCTCTCTCTCTCGCCGTTTTTGCTTATTCCGTCTTTTCACCCGAAAAGTAAGGACGGAATAAGCAAAAACCGTATATGTACCTCTAAGTTTAGTTTGCTTCAATATGTCGCCTCGTTCGCCTGCAATCCAGGTTCGAAACACAATGTGGCCGAATTTCAAAATACGAAACTTCCAGTAACCCGTGCTTTGCTTAATCATCCCATCGGTAGTTTCGTGCTCAACATGTTGTATACTGTACCTATAATCATTTTGAACCAGAATTTAAACCGAAAAAAGTTTTCAGTTTTTTGCGAAAAAACGTGATGGTTAGCCTTACTTTTTTTGAACGGATAAAATTTGTAGTCACGGATTCCGAATGTTTCGTTTATTTTGGATTATCAATGTAATTATGAGTAGCTCAAAGTTTAGTTTGCTTCAATATGTCGCCTCGTTCGCTTGCAATCCAGGTTCGAAACACAATGTGGCCGAATTTCAAAATACGAAACTTCCAGTAACCCGTGCTTTGCTTAATCATCCCATCGGTAGTTTCGTGCTCAACATGTTGTATACTGTACCTATGATCATTTTGAACCAGAATTTAAACCGAAAAAAGTTTTCAGTTTTTTGCGAAAAAACGTGATGGTTAGCCTTACTTTTTTTGAACGGATAAAATTTGTAGTCACGGATTCCGAATGTTTCGTTTATTTTGGATTATCAATGTAATTATGAGTAGCTCAAAGTTTAGTTTGCTTCAATATGCCGCCTCGTTCGCCTGCAATCCAGGTTCGAAACACAATGTGGCCGAATTTCAAAATACGAAACTTCCAGTAACCCGTGCTTTGCTTAATCATCCCATCGGTAGTTTCGTGCTCAACATGTTGTATACTGTACCTATAATCATTTTGAACCAGAATTTAAACCGAAAAAAGTTTTCAGTTTTTTGCGAAAAAACGTGATGGCTAGCCTTACTTTTTTTGAACGGATAAAATTTGTAGTCACGGATTCCGAATGTTTCGTTTATTTTGGATTATCAATGTAATTATGAGTAGCTCAAAGTTTAGTTTGCTTCAATATGCCGCCTCGTTCGCCTGCAATCCAGGTTCGAAACACAATGTGGCCGAATTTCAAAATACGAAACTTCCAGTAACCCGTGCTTTGCTTAATCATCCCATCGGTAGTTTCGTGCTCAACATGTTGTATACTGTACCTATAATCATTTTGAACCGGAATTTAAACCGAAAAAAGTTTTCAGTTTTTTGTGAAAAAACGTGATGGTTAGCCTTACTTTTTTTGAACGGATAAAATTTGTAGTCACGGATTCCGAATGTTTCGTTTATTTTGGATTATCAATGTAATTATGAGTAGCTCAAAGTTTAGTTTGCTTCAATATGTCGCCTCGTTCGCCTGCAATCCAGGTTCGAAACACAATGTGGCCGAATTTCAAAATACGAAACTTCCAGTAACCCGTGCTTTGCTTAATCATCCCATCGGTAGTTTCGTGCTCAACATGTTGTATACTGTACCTATGATCATTTTGAACCAGAATTTAAACCGAAAAAAGTTTTCAGTTTTTTGCGAAAAAACGTGATGGTTAGCCTTACTTTTTTTGAACGGATAAAATTTGTAGTCACGGATTCCGAATGTTTCGTTTATTTTGGATTATCAATGTAATTATGAGTAGCTCAAAGTTTAGTTTGCTTCAATATGTCGCCTCGTTCGCCTGCAATCCAGGTTCGAAACACAATGTGGCCGAATTTCAAAATACGAAACTTCCAGTAACCAACCCGTGCTTTGCTTAATCATCCCACCGGTAGTTTCGTGCTCAACATGTTGTATACTGTACCTATAATCATTTTGAACCGGAATTTAAACCGAAAAAAGTTTTCAGTTTTTTGCGAAAAAACGTGATGGTTACCTTACTTTTTTTGAACGGATAAAATTTGTAGTCACGGATTCCGAATGTTTCGTTTATTTTGGATTATCAATGTAATTATGAGTAGCTCAAAGTTTAGTTTGCTTCAATATGTCGCCTCGTTCGCCTGCAATCCAGGTTCGAAACACAATGTGGCCGAATTTTAAAATACGAAACTTCCAGTAACCCGTGCTTTGCTTAATCATCCCATCGGTAGTTTCGTGCTCAACATGTTGTATACTGTACCTTTAATCATTTTGAACCAGAATTTAAACCGAAAAAAGTTTTCAGTTTTTTGCGAAAAAACGTGATGGTTAGCCTTACTTTTTTTGAACGGATAAAATTTGTAGTCACGGATTCCGAATGTTTCGTTTATTTTGGATTATCAATGTAATTATGAGTAGCTCAAAGTTTAGTTTGCTTCAATATGTCGCCTCGTTCGCCTGCAATCCAGGTTCGAAACACAATGTGGCCGAATTTCAAAATACGAAACTTCCAGTAACCCGTGCTTTGCTTAATCATCCCACCGGTAGTTTCGTGCTCAACATGTTGTATACTGTACCTATAATCATTTTGAACCGGAATTTAAACCGAAAAAAGTTTTCAGTTTTTTGCGAAAAAACGTGATGGTTACCTTACTTTTTTTGAACGGATAAAATTTGTAGTCACGGATTCCGAATGTTTCGTTTATTTTGGATTATCAATGTAATTATGAGTAGCTCAAAGTTTAGTTTGCTTCAATATGTCGCCTCGTTCGCCTGCAATCCAGGTTCGAAACACAATGTGGCCGAATTTTAAAATACGAAACTTCCAGTAACCCGTGCTTTGCTTAATCATCCCATCGGTAGTTTCGTGCTCAACATGTTGTATACTGTACCTATAATCATTTTGAACCAGAATTTAAACCGAAAAAAGTTTTCAGTTTTTTGCGAAAAAACGTGATGGCTAGCCTTACTTTTTTTGAACGGATAAAATTTGTAGTCACGGATTCCGAATGTTTCGTTTATTTTGGATTATCAATGTAATTATGAGTAGCTCAAAGTTTAGTTTGCTTCAATATGTCGCCTCGTTCGCCTGCAATCCAGGTTCGAAACACAATGTGGCCGAATTTCAAAATACGAATCTTCCAGTAACCCGTGCTTTGCTTAATCATCTCTTCGGTAGTTTCGTGCTCAACATGTTGTATACTGTACCTATAATCATTTTGAACCAGAATTTAAACCGAAAAAAGTTTTCAGTTTTTTGCGAAAAAACGTGATGATTTGCCTTACTTTTTTTGAACGGATAAAATTTGTAGTCACGGATTCCGAATGTTTCGTTTATTTTGGATTATCAATGTAATTATGAGTAGCTCAAAGTTTAGTTTGCTTCAATATGTCGCCTCGTTCGCCTGCAATCCAGGTTCAAAACACAATGTGGCCGAATTTTAAAATACGAATCTTCCAGTAACCCGTGCTTTGCTTAATCATCCCATCGGTAGTTTCGTGCTCAACATGTTGTATACTGTACCTTTAATCATTTTGAATCGGAATTTAAACCGAAAAAAGTTTTCAGTTTTTTGCGAAAAAACGTGATGGTTACCTTACTTTTTTTGAACGGATAAAATTTGTAGTCACGGATTCCGAATGTTTCGTTTATTTTGGATTATCAATGTAATTATGAGTAGCTCAAAGTTTAGTTTGCTTCAATATGTCGCCTCGTTCGCCTGCAATCCAGGTTCGAAACACAATGTGGCCGAATTTCAAAATACGAAACTTCCAGTAACCCGTGCTTTGCTTAATCATCCCATCGGTAGTTTCGTGCTCAACATGTTGTATACTGTACCTATGATCATTTTGAACCAGAATTTAAACCGAAAAAAGTTTTCAGTTTTTTGCGAAAAAACGTGATGGTTAGCCTTACTTTTTTTGAACGGATAAAATTTGTAGTCACGGATTCCGAATGTTTCGTTTATTTTGGATTATCAATGTAATTATGAGTAGCTCAAAGTTTAGTTTGCTTCAATATGTCGCCTCGTTCGCCTGCAATCCAGGTTCGAAACACAATGTGGCCGAATTTCAAAATACGAAACTTCCAGTAACCCGTGCTTTGCTTAATCATCCCACCGGTAGTTTCGTGCTCAACATGTTGTATACTGTACCTATAATCATTTTGAACCAGAATTTAAACCGAAAAAAGTTTTCAGTTTTTTGCGAAAAAACGTGATGGTTAGCCTTACTTTTTTTGAACGGATAAAATTTGTAGTCACGGATTCCGAATGTTTCGTTTATTTTGGATTATCAATGTAATTATGAGTAGCTCAAAGTTTAGTTTGCTTCAATATGTCGCCTCGTTCGCCTGCAATCCAGGTTCGAAACACAATGTGGCCGAATTTCAAAATACGAAACTTCCAGTAACCCGTGCTTTGCTTAATCATCCCATCGGTAGTTTCGTGCTCAACATGTTGTATACTGTACCTATGATCATTTTGAACCAGAATTTAAACCGAAAAAAGTTTTCAGTTTTTTGCGAAAAAACGTGATGGTTAGCCTTACTTTTTTTGAACGGATAAAATTTGTAGTCACGGATTCCGAATGTTTCGTTTATTTTGGATTATCAATGTAATTATGAGTAGCTCAAAGTTTAGTTTGCTTCAATATGTCGCCTCGTTCGCCTGCAATCCAGGTTCGAAACACAATGTGGCCGAATTTCAAAATACGAAACTTCCAGTAACCAACCCGTGCTTTGCTTAATCATCCCACCGGTAGTTTCGTGCTCAACATGTTGTATACTGTACCTATAATCATTTTGAACCGGAATTTAAACCGAAAAAAGTTTTCAGTTTTTTGCGAAAAAACGTGATGGTTACCTTACTTTTTTTGAACGGATAAAATTTGTAGTCACGGATTCCGAATGTTTCGTTTATTTTGGATTATCAATGTAATTATGAGTAGCTCAAAGTTTAGTTTGCTTCAATATGTCGCCTCGTTCGCCTGCAATCCAGGTTCGAAACACAATGTGGCCGAATTTTAAAATACGAAACTTCCAGTAACCCGTGCTTTGCTTAATCATCCCATCGGTAGTTTCGTGCTCAACATGTTGTATACTGTACCTTTAATCATTTTGAACCAGAATTTAAACCGAAAAAAGTTTTCAGTTTTTTGCGAAAAAACGTGATGGTTAGCCTTACTTTTTTTGAACGGATAAAATTTGTAGTCACGGATTCCGAATGTTTCGTTTATTTTGGATTATCAATGTAATTATGAGTAGCTCAAAGTTTAGTTTGCTTCAATATGTCGCCTCGTTCGCCTGCAATCCAGGTTCGAAACACAATGTGGCCGAATTTCAAAATACGAAACTTCCAGTAACCCGTGCTTTGCTTAATCATCCCACCGGTAGTTTCGTGCTCAACATGTTGTATACTGTACCTATAATCATTTTGAACCGGAATTTAAACCGAAAAAAGTTTTCAGTTTTTTGCGAAAAAACGTGATGGTTACCTTACTTTTTTTGAACGGATAAAATTTGTAGTCACGGATTCCGAATGTTTCGTTTATTTTGGATTATCAATGTAATTATGAGTAGCTCAAAGTTTAGTTTGCTTCAATATGTCGCCTCGTTCGCCTGCAATCCAGGTTCGAAACACAATGTGGCCGAATTTTAAAATACGAAACTTCCAGTAACCCGTGCTTTGCTTAATCATCCCATCGGTAGTTTCGTGCTCAACATGTTGTATACTGTACCTATAATCATTTTGAACCGGAATTTAAACCGAAAAAAGTTTTCAGTTTTTTGCGAAAAAACGTGATGGTTAGCCTTACTTTTTTTGAACGGATAAAATTTGTAGTCACGGATTCCGAATGTTTCGTTTATTTTGGATTATCAATGTAATTATGAGTAGCTCAAAGTTTAGTTTGCTTCAATATGTCGCCTCGTTCGCCTGCAATCCAGGTTCGAAACACAATGTGGCCGAATTTTAAAATACGAATCTTCCAGTAACCCGTGCTTTGCTTAATCATCCCATCGGTAGTTTCGTGCTCAACATGTTGTATACTGTACCTTTAATCATTTTGAATCGGAATTTAAACCGAAAAAAGTTTTCAGTTTTTTGCGAAAAAACGTGATGGTTAGCCTTACTTTTTTTGAACGGATAAAATTTGTAGTCACGGATTCCGAATGTTTCGTTTATTTTGGATTATCAATGTAATTATGAGTAGCTCAAAGTTTAGTTTGCTTCAATATGTCGCCTCGTTCGCCTGCAATCCAGGTTCGAAACACAATGTGGCCGAATTTCAAAATACGAAACTTCCAGTAACCCGTGCTTTGCTTAATCATCTCTTCGGTAGTTTCGTGCTCAACATGTTGTATACTGTACCTATAATCATTTTGAACCAGAATTTAAACCGAAAAAAGTTTTCAGTTTTTTGCGAAAAAACGTGATGGTTAGCCTTACTTTTTTTGAACGGATAAAATTTGTAGTCACGGATTCCGAATGTTTCGTTTATTTTGGATTATCAATGTAATTATGAGTAGCTCAAAGTTTAGTTTGCTTCAATATGTCGCCTCGTTCGCCTGCAATCCAGGTTCGAAACACAATGTGGCCGAATTTCAAAATACGAAACTTCCAGTAACCCGTGCTTTGCTTAATCATCCCACCGGTAGTTTCGTGCTCAACATGTTGTATACTGTACCTATAATCATTTTGAACCGGAATTTAAACCGAAAAAAGTTTTCAGTTTTTTGCGAAAAAACGTGATGGTTAGCCTTACTTTTTTTGAACGGATAAAATTTGTAGTCACGGATTCCGAATGTTTCACTTATTTTGGATTATAAATGTAATTATGAGTAGGTCAAAGTTTAGTTTGCTTCAATATGTCGCCTCGTTCGCCTGCAATCCAGGTTCGAAACACAATGTGGCCGAATTTCAAAATACGAAACTTCCAGTAACCCGTGCTTTGCTTAATCATCCCATCGGTAGTTTCGTGCTCAACATGTTGTATACTGTACCTATAATCATTTTGAACCGGAATTTAAACCGAAAAAAGTTTTCAGTTTTTTGCGAAAAAACGTGATGGTTAGCCTTACTTTTTTTGAACGGATAAAATTTGTAGTCACGGATTCCGAATGTTTCGTTTATTTTGGATTATCAATGTAATTATGAGTAGCTCAAAGTTTAGTTTGCTTCAATATGTCGCCTCGTTCGCCTGCAATCCAGGTTCGAAACACAATGTGGCCGAATTTCAAAATACGAAACTTCCAGTAACCCGTGCTTTGCTTAATCATCCCATCGGTAGTTTCGTGCTCAACATGTTGTATACTGTACCTATAATCATTTTGAACCGGAATTTAAACCGAAAAAAGTTTTCAGTTTTTTGCGAAAAAACGTGATGGCTAGCCTTACTTTTTTTGAACGGATAAAATTTGTAGTCACGGATTCCGAATGTTTCGTTTATTTTGGATTATCAATGTAATTATGAGTAGCTCAAAGTTTAGTTTGCTTCAATATGTCGCCTCGTTCGCCTGCAATCCAGGTTCGAAACACAATGTGGCCGAATTTCAAAATACGAATCTTCCAGTAACCCGTGCTTTGCTTAATCATCTCTTCGGTAGTTTCGTGCTCAACATGTTGTATACTGTACCTATAATCATTTTGAACCAGAATTTAAACCGAAAAAAGTTTTCAGTTTTTTGCGAAAAAACGTGATGATTTGCCTTACTTTTTTTGAACGGATAAAATTTGTAGTCACGGATTCCGAATGTTTCGTTTATTTTGGATTATCAATGTAATTATGAGTAGCTCAAAGTTTAGTTTGCTTCAATATGTCGCCTCGTTCGCCTGCAATCCAGGTTCAAAACACAATGTGGCCGAATTTTAAAATACGAATCTTCCAGTAACCCGTGCTTTGCTTAATCATCCCATCGGTAGTTTCGTGCTCAACATGTTGTATACTGTACCTTTAATCATTTTGAATCGGAATTTAAACCGAAAAAAGTTTTCAGTTTTTTGCGAAAAAACGTGATGGTTACCTTACTTTTTTTGAACGGATAAAATTTGTAGTCACGGATTCCGAATGTTTCGTTTATTTTGGATTATCAATGTAATTATGAGTAGCTCAAAGTTTAGTTTGCTTCAATATGTCGCCTCGTTCGCCTGCAATCCAGGTTCGAAACACAATGTGGCCGAATTTCAAAATACGAAACTTCCAGTAACCCGTGCTTTGCTTAATCATCCCATCGGTAGTTTCGTGCTCAACATGTTGTATACTGTACCTATGATCATTTTGAACCAGAATTTAAACCGAAAAAAGTTTTCAGTTTTTTGCGAAAAAACGTGATGGTTAGCCTTACTTTTTTTGAACGGATAAAATTTGTAGTCACGGATTCCGAATGTTTCGTTTATTTTGGATTATCAATGTAATTATGAGTAGCTCAAAGTTTAGTTTGCTTCAATATGTCGCCTCGTTCGCCTGCAATCCAGGTTCGAAACACAATGTGGCCGAATTTCAAAATACGAAACTTCCAGTAACCCGTGCTTTGCTTAATCATCCCATCGGTAGTTTCGTGCTCAACATGTTGTATACTGTACCTATAATCATTTTGAACCGGAATTTAAACCGAAAAAAGTTTTCAGTTTTTTGCGAAAAAACGTGATGGTTAGCCTTACTTTTTTTGAACGGATAAAATTTGTAGTCACGGATTCCGAATGTTTCGTTTATTTTGGATTATCAATGTAATTATGAGTAGCTCAAAGTTTAGTTTGCTTCAATATGTCGCCTCGTTCGCCTGCAATCCAGGTTCGAAACACAATGTGGCCGAATTTTAAAATACGAATCTTCCAGTAACCCGTGCTTTGCTTAATCATCCCATCGGTAGTTTCGTGCTCAACATGTTGTATACTGTACCTTTAATCATTTTGAATCGGAATTTAAACCGAAAAAAGTTTTCAGTTTTTTGCGAAAAAACGTGATGGTTAGCCTTACTTTTTTTGAACGGATAAAATTTGTAGTCACGGATTCCGAATGTTTCGTTTATTTTGGATTATCAATGTAATTATGAGTAGCTCAAAGTTTAGTTTGCTTCAATATGTCGCCTCGTTCGCCTGCAATCCAGGTTCGAAACACAATGTGGCCGAATTTCAAAATACGAAACTTCCAGTAACCCGTGCTTTGCTTAATCATCTCTTCGGTAGTTTCGTGCTCAACATGTTGTATACTGTACCTATAATCATTTTGAACCAGAATTTAAACCGAAAAAAGTTTTCAGTTTTTTGCGAAAAAACGTGATGGTTAGCCTTACTTTTTTTGAACGGATAAAATTTGTAGTCACGGATTCCGAATGTTTCGTTTATTTTGGATTATCAATGTAATTATGAGTAGCTCAAAGTTTAGTTTGCTTCAATATGTCGCCTCGTTCGCCTGCAATCCAGGTTCGAAACACAATGTGGCCGAATTTCAAAATACGAAACTTCCAGTAACCCGTGCTTTGCTTAATCATCCCACCGGTAGTTTCGTGCTCAACATGTTGTATACTGTACCTATAATCATTTTGAACCGGAATTTAAACCGAAAAAAGTTTTCAGTTTTTTGCGAAAAAACGTGATGGTTAGCCTTACTTTTTTTGAACGGATAAAATTTGTAGTCACGGATTCCGAATGTTTCACTTATTTTGGATTATAAATGTAATTATGAGTAGGTCAAAGTTTAGTTTGCTTCAATATGTCGCCTCGTTCGCCTGCAATCCAGGTTCGAAACACAATGTGGCCGAATTTCAAAATACGAAACTTCCAGTAACCCGTGCTTTGCTTAATCATCCCATCGGTAGTTTCGTGCTCAACATGTTGTATACTGTACCTATAATCATTTTGAACCGGAATTTAAACCGAAAAAAGTTTTCAGTTTTTTGCGAAAAAACGTGATGGTTAGCCTTACTTTTTTTGAACGGATAAAATTTGTAGTCACGGATTCCGAATGTTTCGTTTATTTTGGATTATCAATGTAATTATGAGTAGCTCAAAGTTTAGTTTGCTTCAATATGTCGCCTCGTTCGCCTGCAATCCAGGTTCGAAACACAATGTGGCCGAATTTCAAAATACGAAACTTCCAGTAACCCGTGCTTTGCTTAATCATCCCACCGGTAGTTTCGTGCTCAACATGTTGTATACTGTACCTATAATCATTTTGAACCAGAATTTAAACCGAAAAAAGTTTTCAGTTTTTTGCGAAAAAACGTGATGGTTAGCCTTACTTTTTTTGAACGGATAAAATTTGTAGTCACGGATTCCGAATGTTTCGTTTATTTTGGATTATCAATGTAATTATGAGTAGCTCAAAGTTTAGTTTGCTTCAATATGTCGCCTCGTTCGCCTGCAATCCAGGTTCGAAACACAATGTGGCCGAATTTCAAAATACGAAACTTCCAGTAACCCGTGCTTTGCTTAATCATCCCACCGGTAGTTTCGTGCTCAACATGTTGTATACTGTACCTATAATCATTTTGAACCAGAATTTAAACCGAAAAAAGTTTTCAGTTTTTTGCGAAAAAACGTGATGGTTAGCCTTACTTTTTTTGAACGGATAAAATTTGTAGTCACGGATTCCGAATGTTTCGCTTATTTTGGATTATAAATGTAATTATGAGTAGGTCAAAGTTTAGTTTGCTTCAATATGTCGCCTCGTTCGCCTGCAATCCAGGTTCGAAACACAATGTGGCCGAATTTTAAAATACGAATCTTCCAGTAACCCGTGCTTTGCTTAATCATCCCACCGGTAGTTTCGTGCTCAACATGTTGTATACTGTACCTATAATCATTTTGAACCAGAATTTAAACCGAAAAAAGTTTTCAGTTTTTTGCGAAAAAACGTGATGGTTAGCCTTACTTTTTTTGAACGGATAAAATTTGTAGTCACGGATTCCGAATGTTTCGTTTATTTTGGATTATCAATGTAATTATGAGTAGCTCAAAGTTTAGTTTGCTTCAATATGTCGCCTCGTTCGCCTGCAATCCAGGTTCGAAACACAATGTGGCCGAATTTCAAAATACGAAACTTCCAGTAACCCGTGCTTTGCTTAATCATCTCTTCGGTAGTTTCGTGCTCAACATGTTGTATACTGTACCAATAATCATTTTGAACCAGAATTTAAACCGAAAAAAGTTTTCAGTTTTTTGCGAAAAAACGTGATGATTTGCCTTACTTTTTTTGAACGGATAAAATTTGTAGTCACGGATTCCGAATGTTTCGTTTATTTTGGATTATCAATGTAATTATGAGTAGCTCAAAGTTTAGTTTGCTTCAATATGTCGCCTCGTTCGCCTGCAATCCAGGTTCAAAACACAATGTGGCCGAATTTTAAAATACGAATCTTCCAGTAACCCGTGCTTTGCTTAATCATCCCATCGGTAGTTTCGTGCTCAACATGTTGTATACTGTACCTTTAATCATTTTGAATCGGAATTTAAACCGAAAAAAGTTTTCAGTTTTTTGCGAAAAAACGTGATGGTTACCTTACTTTTTTTGAACGGATAAAATTTGTAGTCACGGATTCCGAATGTTTCGTTTATTTTGGATTATCAATGTAATTATGAGTAGCTCAAAGTTTAGTTTGCTTCAATATGTCGCCTCGTTCGCCTGCAATCCAGGTTCGAAACACAATGTGGCCGAATTTCAAAATACGAAACTTCCAGTAACCCGTGCTTTGCTTAATCATCCCATCGGTAGTTTCGTGCTCAACATGTTGTATACTGTACCTATGATCATTTTGAACCAGAATTTAAACCGAAAAAAGTTTTCAGTTTTTTGCGAAATAACGTGATGGTTAGCCTTACTTTTTTTGAACGGATAAAATTTGTAGTCACGGATTCCGAATGTTTCGTTTATTTTGGATTATCAATGTAATTATGAGTAGCTCAAAGTTTAGTTTGCTTCAATATGTCGCCTCGTTCGCCTGCAATCCAGGTTCGAAACACAATGTGGCCGAATTTTAAAATACGAATCTTCCAGTAACCCGTGCTTTGCTTAATCATCCCATCGGTAGTTTCGTGCTCAACATGTTGTATACTGTACCTTTAATCATTTTGAATCGGAATTTAAACCGAAAAAAGTTTTCAGTTTTTTGCGAAAAAACGTGATGGTTAGCCTTACTTTTTTTGAACGGATAAAATTTGTAGTCACGGATTCCAAATGTTTCACTTATTTTGGATTATAAATGTAATTATGAGTAGGTCAAAGTTTAGTTTGCTTCAATATGTCGCCTCGTTCGCCTGCAATCCAGGTTCGAAACACAATGTGGCCGAATTTTAAAATACGAATCTTCCAGTAACCCGTGCTTTGCTTAATCATCCCACCGGTAGTTTCGTGCTCAACATGTTGTATACTGTACCTATAATCATTTTGAACCGGAATTTAAACCGAAAAAAGTTTTCAGTTTTTTGCGAAAAAACGTGATGGTTACCTTACTTTTTTTGAACGGATAAAATTTGTAGTCACGGATTCCGAATGTTTCGTTTATTTTGGATTATCAATGTAATTATGAGTAGGTCAAAGTTTAGTTTGCTTCAATATGTCGCCTCGTTCGCCTGCAATCCAGGTTCGAAACACAATGTGGCCGAATTTTAAAATACGAATCTTCCAGTAACCCGTGCTTTGCTTAATCATCCCACCGGTAGTTTCGTGCTCAACATGTTGTATACTGTACCTATAATCATTTTGAACCAGAATTTAAACCGAAAAAAGTTTTCAGTTTTTTGCGAAAAAACGTGATGGTTAGCCTTACTTTTTTTGAACGGATAAAATTTGTAGTCACGGATTCCGAATGTTTCGTTTATTTTGGATTATCAATGTAATTATGAGTAGCTCAAAGTTTAGTTTGCTTCAATATGTCGCCTCGTTCGCCTGCAATCCAGGTTCGAAACACAATGTGGCCGAATTTTAAAATACGAAACTTCCAGTAACCCGTGCTTTGCTTAATCATCCCACCGGTAGTTTCGTGCTCAACATGTTGTATACTGTACCTATAATCATTTTGAACCAGAATTTAAACCGAAAAAAGTTTTCAGTTTTTTGCGAAAAAACGTGATGGTTAGCCTTACTTTTTTTGAACGGATAAAATTTGTAGTCACGGATTCCGAATGTTTCGTTTATTTTGGATTATCAATGTAATTATGAGTAGGTCAAAGTTTAGTTTGCTTCAATATGTCGCCTCGTTCGCCTGCAATCCAGGTTCGAAACACAATGTGGCCGAATTTTAAAATACGAATCTTCCAGTAACCCGTGCTTTGCTTAATCATCCCACCGGTAGTTTCGTGCTCAACATGTTGTATACTGTACCTATAATCATTTTGAACCAGAATTTAAACCGAAAAAAGTTTTCAGTTTTTTGCGAAAAAACGTGATGGTTGTTAGCCTCACTTTTTTTGAACGGATAAAATTTGTAGTCACGGATTCCGAATGTTTCGTTTATTTTGGATTATCAATGTAATTATGAGTAGCTCAAAGTTTAGTTTGCTTCAATATGTCGCCTCGTTCGCCTGCAATCCAGGTTCGAAACACAATGTGGCCGAATTTCAAAATACGAAACTTCCAGTAACCCGTACTTTGCTTAATCATCCCATCGGTAGTTTCGTGCTCAACATGTTGTATACTGTACCTATAATCATTTTGAACCGGAATTTAAACCGAAAAAAGTTTTCAGTTTTTTGCGAAAAAACGTGATGGTTACCTTACTTTTTTTGAACGGATAAAATTTGTAGTCACGGATTCCGAATGTTTCGTTTATTTTGGATTATCAATGTAATTATGAGTAGCTCAAAGTTTAGTTTGCTTCAATATGTCGCCTCGTTCGCCTGCAATCAAGGTTCGAAACACAATGTGGCCGAATTTCAAAATACGAAACTTCCAGTAACCCGTGCTTTGCTTAATCATCCCACCGGTAGTTTCATGCTCAACATGTTGTATACTGTACCTTTAATCATTTTGAATCGGAATTTAAACCGAAAAAAGTTTTCAGTTTTTTGCGAAAAAACGTGATGGTTAGCCTTACTTTTTTTGAACGGATAAAATTTGTAGTCACGGATTCCGAATGTTTCGTTTATTTTGGATTATAAATGTAATTATGAGTAGGTCAAAGTTTAGTTTGCTTCAATATGTCGCCTCGTTCGCCTGCAATCCAGGTTCGAAACACAATGTGGCCGAATTTCAAAATACGAAACTTCCAGTAACCCGTGCTTTGCTTAATCATCCCATCGGTAGTTTCGTGCTCAACATGTTGTATACTGTACCTATAATCATTTTGAACCGGAATTTAAACCGAAAAAAGTTTTCAGTTTTTTGCGAAAAAACGTGATGGTTAGCCTTACTTTTTTTGAACGGATAAAATTTGTAGTCACGGATTCCGAATGTTTCGTTTATTTTGGATTATCAATGTAATTATGAGTAGCTCAAAGTTTAGTTTGCTTCAATATGTCGCCTCGTTCGCCTGCAATCCAGGTTCGAAACACAATGTGGCCGAATTTCAAAATACGAAACTTCCAGTAACCCGTGCTTTGCTTAATCATCCCATCGGTAGTTTCGTGCTCAACATGTTGTATACTGTACCTATAATCATTTTGAACCAGAATTTAAACCGAAAAAAGTTTTCAATTTTTTGCGAAAAAACGTGATGGTTAGCCTTACTTATTTTGAACGGATAAAATTTGTAGTCACGGATTCCGAATGTTTCGTTTATTTTGGATTATCAATGTAATTATGAGTAGCTCAAAGTTTAGTTTGCTTCAATATGTCGCCTCGTTCGCCTGCAATCCAGGTTCGAAACACAATGTGGCCGAATTTCAAAATACGAAACTTCCAGTAACCCGTGCTTTGCTTAATCATCCCATCGCTAGTTTCGTGCTCAACATGTTGTATACTGTACCTATAATCATTTTGAACCAGAATTTAAACCGAAAAAAGTTTTCAGTTTTTTGCGAAAAAACGTGATGGTTAGCCTTACTTTTTTTGAACGGATAAAATTTGTAGTCACGGATTCCGAATGTTTCGTTTATTTTGGATTATCAATGTAATTATGAGTAGCTCAAAGTTTAGTTTGCTTCAATATGTCGCCTCGTTCGCCTGCAATCCAGGTTCGAAACACAATGTGGCCGAATTTCAAAATACGAAACTTCCAGTAACCCGTACTTTGCTTAATCATCCCATCGGTAGTTTCGTGCTCAACATGTTGTATACTGTACCTATAATCATTTTGAACCAGAATTTAAACCGAAAAAAGTTTTCAGTTTTTTGCGAAAAAAACGTGATGGCCTTACTTTTTTTGAACGGATAAAATTTGTAGTCACGGATTCCGAATGTTTCGTTTATTTTGGATTATCAATGTAATTATGAGTAGCTCAAAGTTTAGTTTGCTTCAATATGTCGCCTCGTTCGCCTGCAATCCAGGTTCGAAACACAATGTGGCCGAATTTCAAAATACGAAACTTCCAGTAACCCGTGCTTTGCTTAATCATACCACCGTCAGTTTCGTGCTCAACATGTTATATACTGTACCTATAATCATTTTGAACCGGAATTTAAACCGAAAAAACTTTTCAGTTTTTTGCGAAAAAACGTGATGTTAGCCTTACTTTTTTTGAACGGATAAAATTTGTAGTCACGGATTCCGAATGTTTCGTTTATTTTGGATTATAAATGTAATTATGAGTAGCTCAAAGTTTAGTTTGCTTCAATATGTCGCCTCGTTCGCCTGCAATCCAGGTTCGAAACACAATGTGGCCGAATTTTAAAATACGAATCTTCCAGTAACCCGTGCTTTGCTTAATCATCCCATCGGTAGTTTCGTGCTCAACATGTTGTATACTGTACCTTTAATCATTTTGAATCGGAATTTAAACCGAAAAAAGTTTTCAGTTTTTTGCGAAAAAACGTGATGGTTAGCCTTACTTTTTTTGAACGGATAAAATTTGTAGTCACGGATTCCGAATGTTTCGTTTATTTTGGATTATAAATGTAATTATGAGTAGGTCAAAGTTTAGTTTGCTTCAATATGTCGCCTCGTTCGCCTGCAATCCAGGTTCGAAACACAATGTGGCCGAATTTCAAAATACGAAACTTCCAGTAACCCGTGCTTTGCTTAATCATCCCATCGGTAGTTTCGTGCTCAACATGTTGTATACTGTACCTTTAATCATTTTGAATCGGAATTTAAACCGAAAAAAGTTTTCAGTTTTTTGCGAAAAAACGTGATGGTTAGCCTTACTTTTTTTGAACGGATAAAATTTGTAGTCACGGATTCCGAATGTTTCGTTTATTTTGGATTATCAATGTAATTATGAGTAGCTCAAAGTTTAGTTTGCTTCAATATGTCGCCTCGTTCGCCTGCAATCCAGGTTCGAAACACAATGTGGCCGAATTTCAAAATACGACACTTCCAGTAACCCGTGCTTTGCTTAATCATCTCTTCGGTAGTTTCGTGCTCAACATGTTGTATACTGTACCTATAATCATTTTGAACCAGAATTTAAACCGAAAAAAGTTTTCAGTTTTTTGCGAAAAAACGTGATGGGCCTTACTTTTTTTAAACGGATAAAATTTGTAGTCACGGATTCCGAATGTTTCGTTTATTTTGGATTATCAATGTAATTATGAGTAGCTCAAAGTTTAGTTTGCTTCAATATGTCGCCTCGTTCGCCTGCAATCCAGGTTCGAAACACAATGTGGCCGAATTTCAAAATACGAAACTTCCAGTAACCCGTGCTTTGCTTAATCATACCACCGTCAGTTTCGTGCTCAACATGTTATATACTGTACCTATAATCATTTTGAACCGGAATTTAAACCGAAAAAACTTTTCAGTTTTTTGCGAAAAAACGTGATGTTAGCCTTACTTTTTTTGAACGGATAAAATTTGTAGTCACGGATTCCGAATGTTTCGTTTATTTTGGATTATAAATGTAATTATGAGTAGCTCAAAGTTTAGTTTGCTTCAATATGTCGCCTCGTTCGCCTGCAATCCAGGTTCGAAACACAATGTGGCCGAATTTTAAAATACGAATCTTCCAGTAACCCGTGCTTTGCTTAATCATCCCATCGGTAGTTTCGTGCTCAACATGTTGTATACTGTACCTTTAATCATTTTGAATCGGAATTTAAACCGAAAAAAGTTTTCAGTTTTTTGCGAAAAAACGTGATGGTTAGCCTTACTTTTTTTGAACGGATAAAATTTGTAGTCACGGATTCCGAATGTTTCGTTTATTTTGGATTATAAATGTAATTATGAGTAGGTCAAAGTTTAGTTTGCTTCAATATGTCGCCTCGTTCGCCTGCAATCCAGGTTCGAAACACAATGTGGCCGAATTTCAAAATACGAAACTTCCAGTAACCCGTGCTTTGCTTAATCATCCCATCGGTAGTTTCGTGCTCAACATGTTGTATACTGTACCTATAATCATTTTGAACCGGAATTTAAACCGAAAAAAGTTTTCAGTTTTTTGCGAAAAAACGTGATGGTTAGCCTTACTTTTTTTGAACGGATAAAATTTGTAGTCACGGATTCCGAATGTTTCGTTTATTTTGGATTATCAATGTAATTATGAGTAGCTCAAAGTTTAGTTTGCTTCAATATGTCGCCTCGTTCACCTGCAATCCAGGTTCGAAACACAATGTGGCCGAATTTCAAAATACGAAACTTCCAGTAACCCGTGCTTTGCTTAATCATCCCATCGGTAGTTTCGTGCTCAACATGTTGTATACTGTACCTATAATCATTTTGAACCAGAATTTAAACCGAAAAAAGTTTTCAGTTTTTTGCGAAAAAACGTGATGGTTAGCCTTACTTTTTTTGAACGGATAAAATTTGTAGTCACGGATTCCGAATGTTTCGTTTATTTTGGATTATCAATGTAATTATGAGTAGCTCAAAGTTTAGTTTGCTTCAATATGTCGCCTCGTTCGCCTGCAATCCAGGTTCGAAACACAATGTGGCCGAATTTCAAAATACGAAACTTCCAGTAACCCGTGCTTTGCTTAATCATCCCATCGGTAGTTTCGTGCTCAACATGTTGTATACTGTACCTATAATCATTTTGAACCGAAATTTAAACCGAAAAAAGTTTTCAGTTTTTTGCGAAAAAACGTGATGGTTAGCCTTACTTTTTTTGAACGGATAAAATTTGTAGTCACGGATTCCGAATGTTTCGTTTATTTTGGATTATCAATGTAATTATGAGTAGGTCAAAGTTTAGTTTGCTTCAATATGTCGCCTCGTTCGCCTGCAATCCAGGTTCGAAACACAATGTGGCCGAATTTCAAAATACGAAACTTCCAGTAACCCGTGCTTTGCTTAATCATCCCATCGGTAGTTTCGTGCTCAACATGTTGTATACTGTACCTATAATCATTTTGAACCGGAATTTAAACCGAAAAAAGTTTTCAGTTTTTTGCGAAAAAACGTGATGGTTAGCCTTACTTTTTTTGAACGGATAAAATTTGTAGTCACGGATTCCGAATGTTTCGTTTATTTTGGATTATCAATGTAATTATGAGTAGCTCAAAGTTTAGTTTGCTTCAATATGTCGCCTCGTTCGCCTGCAATCCAGGTTCGAAACACAATGTGGCCGAATTTCAAAATACGAAACTTCCAGTAACCCGTGCTTTGCTTAATCATCCCATCGGTAGTTTCGTGCTCAACATGTTGTATACTGTACCTATAATCATTTTGAACCGGAATTTAAACCGAAAAAAGTTTTCAGTTTTTTGCGAAAAAACGTGATGGTTAGCCTTACTTTTTTTGAACGGATAAAATTTGTAGTCACGGATTCCGAATGTTTCGTTTATTTTGGATTATAAATGTAATTATGAGTAGCTCAAAGTTTAGTTTGCTTCAATATGTCGCCTCGTTCGCCTGCAATCCAGGTTCGAAACACAATGTGGCCGAATTTCAAAATACGAAACTTCCAGTAACCCGTGCTTTGCTTAATCATCCCATCGGTAGTTTCGTGCTCAACATGTTGTATACTGTACCTATAATCATTTTGAACCAGAATTTAAACCGAAAAAAGTTTTCAGTTTTTTGCGAAAAAACGTGATGGTTAGCCTTACTTTTTTTGAACGGATAAAATTTGTAGTCACGGATTCCGAATGTTTCGTTTATTTTGGATTATCAATGTAATTATGAGTAGCTCAAAGTTTAGTTTGCTTCAATATGTCGCCTCGTTCGCCTGCAATCCAGGTTCAAAACACAATGTGGCCGAATTTCAAAATACGAAACTTCCAGTAACCCGTACTTTGCTTAATCATCCCATCGGTAGTTTCGTGCTCAACATGTTGTATACTGTACCTATAATCATTTTGAACCAGAATTTAAACCGAAAAAAGTTTTCAGTTTTTTGCGAAAAAAACGTGATGGCCTTACTTTTTTTGAACGGATAAAATTTGTAGTCACGGATTCCGAATGTTTCGTTTATTTTGGATTATAAATGTAATTATGAGTAGGTCAAAGTTTAGTTTGCTTCAATATGTCGCCTCGTTCGCCTGCAATCCAGGTTCGAAACACAATGTGGCCGAATTTCAAAATACGAAACTTCCAGTAACCCGTGCTTTGCTTAATCATCCCACCGGTAGTTTCGTGCTCAACATGTTGTATACTGTACCTATAATAATTTTGAACCGGAATTTAAACCGAAAAAAGTTTTCAGTTTTTTGCGAATAAACGTGATGGTTAGCCTTACTTTTTTTGAACGGATAAAATTTGTAGTCACGGATTCCGAATGTTTCGTTTATTTTGGATTATCAATGTAATTATGAGTAGCTCAAAGTTTAGTTTGCTTCAATATGTCGCCTCGTTCGCCTGCAATCCAGGTTCGAAACACAATGTGGCCGAATTTCAAAATACGAAACTTCCAGTAACCCGTGCTTTGCTTAATCATCCCATCGGTAGTTTCGTGCTCAACATGTTGTATACTGTACCTATAATCATTTTGAACCAGAATTTAAACCGAAAAAAGTTTTCAGTTTTTTGCGAAAAAACGTGATGTTAGCCTTACTTTTTTTGAACGGATAAAATTTGTAGTCACGGATTCCGAATGTTTCGTTTATTTTGGATTATCAATGTAATTATGAGTAGCTCAAAGTTTAGTTTGCTTCAATATGTCGCCTCGTTCGCCTGCAATCCAGGTTCGAAACACAATGTGGCCGAATTTCAAAATACGAAACTTCCAGTAACCCGTACTTTGCTTAATCATCCCATCGGTAGTTTCGTGCTCAACATGTTGTATACTGTACCTATAATCATTTTGAACCAGAATTTAAACCGAAAAAAGTTTTCAGTTTTTTGCGAAAAAAACGTGATGGCCTTACTTTTTTTGAACGGATAAAATTTGTAGTCACGGATTCCGAATGTTTCGTTTATTTTGGATTATCAATGTAATTATGAGTAGCTCAAAGTTTAGTTTGCTTCAATATGTCGCCTCGTTCGCCTGCAATCCAGGTTCGAAACACAATGTGGCCGAATTTCAAAATACGAAACTTCCAGTAACCCGTGCTTTGCTTAATCATCCCACCGGTAGTTTCGTGCTCAACATGTTGATCATTTTGAACCGGAATTTAAACCGAAAAAAGTTTTCAGTTTTTTGCGAAAAAACGTGATGTTAGCCTTACTTTTTTTGAACGGATAAAATTTGTAGTCACGGATTCCGAATGTTTCGTTTATTTTGGATTATCAATGTAATTATGAGTAGCTCAAAGTTTAGTTTGCTTCAATATGTCGCCTCGTTCGCCTGCAATCCAGGTTCGAAACACAATGTGGCCGAATTTCAAAATACGAAACTTCCAGTAACCCGTACTTTGCTTAATCATCCCATCGGTAGTTTCGTGCTCAACATGTTGTATACTGTACCTATAATCATTTTGAACCAGAATTTAAACCGAAAAAAGTTTTCAGTTTTTTGCGAAAAAAACGTGATGGCCTTACTTTTTTTGAACGGATAAAATTTGTAGTCACGGATTCCGAATGTTTCGTTTATTTTGGATTATAAATGTAATTATGAGTAGCTCAAAGTTTAGTTTGCTTCAATATGTCGCCTCGTTCGCCTGCAATCCAGGTTCGAAACACAATGTGGCCGAATTTTAAAATACGAATCTTCCAGTAACCCGTGCTTTGCTTAATCATCCCATCGGTAGTTTCGTGCTCAACATGTTGTATACTGTACCTTTAATCATTTTGAATCGGAATTTAAACCGAAAAAAGTTTTCAGTTTTTTGCGAAAAAACGTGATGGTTAGCCTTACTTTTTTTGAACGGATAAAATTTGTAGTCACGGATTCCGAATGTTTCGTTTATTTTGGATTATAAATGTAATTATGAGTAGGTCAAAGTTTAGTTTGCTTCAATATGTCGCCTCGTTCGCCTGCAATCCAGGTTCGAAACACAATGTGGCCGAATTTCAAAATACGAAACTTCCAGTAACCCGTGCTTTGCTTAATCATCCCATCGGTAGTTTCGTGCTCAACATGTTGTATACTGTACCTTTAATCATTTTGAATCGGAATTTAAACCGAAAAAAGTTTTCAGTTTTTTGCGAAAAAACGTGATGGTTAGCCTTACTTTTTTTGAACGGATAAAATTTGTAGTCACGGATTCCGAATGTTTCGTTTAATTTGGATTATCAATGTAATTATGAGTAGCTCAAAGTTTAGTTTGCTTCAATATGTCGCCTCGTTCGCCTGCAATCCAGGTTCGAAACACAATGTGGCCGAATTTTAAAATACGAATCTTCCAGTAACCCGTGCTTTGCTTAATCATCCCATCGGTAGTTTCGTGCTCAACATGTTGTATACTGTACCTTTAATCATTTTGAATCGGAATTTAAACCGAAAAAAGTTTTCAGTTTTTTGCGAAAAAACGTGATGGCTAGCCTTACTTTTTTTGAACGGATAAAATTTGTAGTCACGGATTCCGAATGTTTCGTTTATTTTGGATTATAAATGTAATTATGAGTAGGTCAAAGTTTAGTTTGCTTCAATATGTCGCCTCGTTCGCCTGCAATCCAGGTTCGAAACACAATGTGGCCGAATTTCAAAATACGAAACTTCCAGTAACCCGTGCTTTGCTTAATCATCCCATCGGTAGTTTCATGCTCAACATGTTGTATACTGTACCTATAATCATTTTGAACCGGAATTTAAACCGAAAAAAGTTTTCAGTTTTTTGCGAAAAAACGTGATGGCGGTCACCCATCTAAGTACTAACTATGCCCTATGTTGCTTGACTTCGACGCTGATTCCGAATCTGTAAGCCTTACTTTTTTTGAACGGATAAAATTTGTAGTCACGGATTCCGAATGTTTCGTTTATTTTGGATTATCAATGTAATTATGAGTAGCTCAAAGTTTAGTTTGCTTCAATATGTCGCCTCGTTCGCCTGCAATCCAGGTTCGAAACACAATGTGGCCGAATTTCAAAATACGAAACTTCCAGTAACCCGTGCTTTGCTTAATCATCCCACCGGTAGTTTCGTGCTCAACATGTTGTATACTGTACCTATAATCATTTTGAACCGGAATTTAAACCGAAAAAACTTTTCAGTTTTTTGCGAAAAAACGTGATGGTTAGCCTTACTTAACGGATAAAATTTGTAGTCACGGATTCCGAATGTTTCGTTTATTTTGGATTATAAATGTAATTATGAGTAGCTCAAAGTTTAGTTTGCTTCAATATGTCGCCTCGTTCGCCTGCAATCCAGGTTCGAAACACAATGTGGCCGAATTTTAAAATACGAATCTTCCAGTAACCCGTGCTTTGCTTAATCATCCCATCGGTAGTTTCGTGCTCAACATGTTGTATACTGTACCTTTAATCATTTTGAATCGGAATTTAAACCGAAAAAAGTTTTCAGTTTTTTGCGAAAAAACGTGATGGTTAGCCTTACTTTTTTTGAACGGATAAAATTTGTAGTCACGGATTCCGAATGTTTCGTTTATTTTGGATTATAAATGTAATTATGAGTAGGTCAAAGTTTAGTTTGCTTCAATATGTCGCCTCGTTCGCCTGCAATCCAGGTTCGAAACACAATGTGGCCGAATTTCAAAATACGAAACTTCCAGTAACCCGTGCTTTGCTTAATCATCCCATCGGTAGTTTCGTGCTCAACATGTTGTATACTGTACCTTTAATCATTTTGAATCGGAATTTAAACCGAAAAAAGTTTTCAGTTTTTTGCGAAAAAACGTGATGGTTAGCCTTACTTTTTTTGAACGGATAAAATTTGTAGTCACGGATTCCGAATGTTTCGTTTATTTTGGATTATCAATGTAATTATGAGTAGCTCAAAGTTTAGTTTGCTTCAATATGTCGCCTCGTTCGCCTGCAATCCAGGTTCGAAACACAATGTGGCCGAATTTCAAAATACGAAACTTCCAGTAACCCGTGCTTTGCTTAATCATCCCATCGGTAGTTTCGTGCTCAACATGTTGTATACTGTACCTATAATCATTTTGAACCGGAATTTAAACCGAAAAAAGTTTTCAGTTTTTTGCGAAAAAACGTGATGGTTAGCCTTACTTTTTTTGAACGGATAAAATTTGTAGTCACGGATTCCGAATGTTTCGTTTATTTTGGATTATCAATGTAATTATGAGTAGCTCAAAGTTTAGTGCTCAACATGTTGTATACTGTACCTTTAATCATTTTGAATCGGAATTTAAACCGAAAAAAGTTTTCAGTTTTTTGCGAAAAAACGTGATGGTTAGCCTTACTTTTTTTGAACGGATAAAATTTGTAGTCACGGATTCCGAATGTTTCGTTTATTTTGGATTATCAATGTAATTATGAGTAGCTCAAAGTTTAGTTTGCTTCAATATGTCGCCTCGTTCGCCTGCAATCCAGGTTCGAAACACAATGTGGCCGAATTTCAAAATACGAAACTTCCAGTAACCCGTGCTTTGCTTAATCATCCCATCGGTAGTTTCGTGCTCAACATGTTGTATACTGTACCTATAATCATTTTGAACCGGAATTTAAACCGAAAAAAGTTTTCAGTTTTTTGCGAAAAAACGTGATGGTTAGCCTTACTTTTTTTGAACGGATAAAATTTGTAGTCACGGATTCCGAATGTTTCGTTTATTTTGGATTATCAATGTAATTATGAGTAGCTCAAAGTTTAGTTTGCTTCAATATGTCGCCTCGTTCGCCTGCAATCCAGGTTCGAAACACAATGTGGCCGAATTTCAAAATACGAAACTTCCAGTAACCCGTGCTTTGCTTAATCATCCCACCGGTAGTTTCGTGCTCAACATGTTGTATACTGTACCTATAATCATTTTGAACCGGAATTTAAACCGAAAAAAGTTTTCAGTTTTTTGCGAATAAACGTGATGGTTAGCCTTACTTTTTTTGAACGGATAAAATTTGTAGTCACGGATTCCGAATGTTTCGTTTATTTTGGATTATAAATGTAATTATGAGTAGGTCAAAGTTTAGTTTGCTTCAATATGTCGCCTCGTTCGCCTGCAATCCAGGTTCGAAACACAATGTGGCCGAATTTCAAAATACGAAACTTCCAGTAACCCGTGCTTTGCTTAATCATCCCATCGGTAGTTTCGTGCTCAACATGTTGTATACTGTACCTATAATCATTTTGAACCGGAATTTAAACCGAAAAAAGTTTTCAGTTTTTTGCGAAAAAACGTGATGACTTTTTTTGAACGGATAAAATTTGTAGTCGCGGATTCCGAATGTTTCGTTTATTTTGGATTATCAATGTAATTATGAGTAGCTCAAAGTTTAGTTTGCTTCAATATGTCGCCTCGTTCGCCTGCAATCCAGGTTCGAAACACAATGTGGCCGAATTTCAAAATACGAAACTTCCAGTAACCCGTGCTTTGCTTAATCATCCCATCGGTAGTTTCGTGCTCAACATGTTGTATACTGTACCTATAATCATTTTGAACCGGAATTTAAACCGAAAAAAGTTTTCAGTTTTTTGCGAAAAAACGTGATGGTTAGCCTTACTTTTTTTGAACGGATAAAATTTGTAGTCACGGATTCCGAATGTTTCGTTTATTTTGGATTATCAATGTAATTATGAGTAGCTCAAAGTTTAGTTTGCTTCAATATGTCGCCTCGTTCGCCTGCGATCCAGGTTCGAAACACAATGTGGCCGAATTTCAAAATACGAAACTTCCAGTAACCCGTGCTTTGCTTAATCATCCCATCGGTAGTTTCGTGCTCAACATGTTGTATACTGTACCTATAATCATTTTGAACCAGAATTTAAACCGAAAAAAGTTTTCAGTTTTTTGCGAAAAAACGTGATGCCTTACTTTTTTTGAACGGATAAAATTTGTAGTCACGGATTCCGAATGTTTCGTTTATTTTGGATTATCAATGTAATTATGAGTAGCTCAAAGTTTAGTTTGCTTCAATATGTCGCCTCGTTCGCCTGCAATCCAGGTTCGAAACACAATGTGGCCGAATTTCAAAATACGAAACTTCCAGTAACCCGTACTTTGCTTAATCATCCCATCGGTAGTTTCGTGCTCAACATGTTGTATACTGTACCTTTAATCATTTTGAACCAGAATTTAAACCGAAAAAAGTTTTCAGTTTTTTGCGAAAAAAACGTGATGGCCTTACTTTTTTTGAACGGATAAAATTTGTAGTCACGGATTCCGAATGTTTCGTTTATTTTGGATTATCAATGTAATTATGAGTAGCTCAAAGTTTAGTTTGCTTCAATATGTCGCCTCGTTCGCCTGCAATCCAGGTTCGAAACACAATGTGGCCGAATTTCAAAATACGAAACTTCCAGTAACCCGTGCTTTGCTTAATCATCCCATCGGTAGTTTCGTGCTCAACATGTTGTATACTGTACCTATAATCATTTTGAACCAGAATTTAAACCGAAAAAAGTTTTCAGTTTTTTGCGAAAAAACGTGATGGTTAGCCTTACTTTTTTTGAACGGATAAAATTTGTAGTCACGGATTCCGAATGTTTCGTTTATTTTGGATTATCAATGTAATTATGAGTAGCTCAAAGTTTAGTTTGCTTCAATATGTCGCCTCGTTCGCCTGCAATCCAGGTTCGAAACACAATGTGGCCGAATTTCAAAATACGAAACTTCCAGTAACCCGTGCTTTGCTTAATCATCCCATCGGTAGTTTCGTGCTCAACATGTTGTATACTGTACCTATAATCATTTTGAACCGGAATTTAAACCGAAAAAAGTTTTCAGTTTTTTGCGAAAAAACGTGATTGTTAGCCTTACTTTTTTTAAACGGATAAAATTTGTAGTCACGGATTCCGAATGTTTCGTTTATTTTGGATTATCAATGTAATTATGAGTAGCTCAAAGTTTAGTTTGCTTCAATATGTCGCCTCGTTCGCCTGCAATCCAGGTTCGAAACACAATGTGGCCGAATTTTAAAATACGAATCTTCCAGTAACCCGTGCTTTGCTTAATCATCCCATCGGTAGTTTCGTGCTCAACATGTTGTATACTGTACCTTTAATCATTTTGAATCGGAATTTAAACCGAAAAAAGTTTTCAGTTTTTTGCGAAAAAACGTGATGGTTAGCCTTACTTTTTTTGAACGGATAAAATTTGTAGTCACGGATTCCGAATGTTTCGTTTATTTTGGATTATCAATGTAATTATGAGTAGGTCAAAGTTTAGTTTGCTTGCGCCTGCAATCCAGGTTCGAAACACAATGTGGCCGAATTTCAAAATACGAAACTTCCAGTAACCCGTGCTTTGCTTAATCATCCCATCGGTAGTTTCGTGCTCAACATGTTGTATACTGTACCTATAATCATTTTGAACCGGAATTTAAACCGAAAAAAGTTTTCAGTTTTTTGCGAAAAAACGTGATGACTTTTTTTGAACGGATAAAATTTGTAGTCACGGATTCCGAATGTTTCGTTTATTTTGGATTATCAATGTAATTATGAGTAGCTCAAAGTTTAGTTTGCTTCAATATGTCGCCTCGTTCGCCTGCAATCCAGGTTCGAAACACAATGTGGCCGAATTTTAAAATACGAATCTTCCAGTAACCCGTGCTTTGCTTAATCATCCCATCGGTAGTTTCGTGCTCAACATGTTGTATACTGTACCTATAATCATTTTGAACCGGAATTTAAACCGAAAAAAGTTTTCAGTTTTTTGCGAAAAAACGTGATTGTTAGCCTTACTTTTTTTAAACGGATAAAATTTGTAGTCACGGATTCCGAATGTTTCGTTTATTTTGGATTATTAATGTAATTATGAGTAGCTCAAAGTTTAGTTTGCTTCAATATGTCGCCTCGTTCGCCTGCAATCCAGGTTCGAAACACAATGTGGCCGAATTTCAAAATACGAAACTTCCAGTAACCCGTGCTTTGCTTAATCATCCCATCGGTAGTTTCGTGCTCAACATGTTGTATACTGTACCTATAATCATTTTGAACCGGAATTTAAACCGAAAAAAGTTTTCAGTTTTTTGCGAAAAAACGTGATTGTTAGCCTTACTTTTTTTAAACGGATAAAATTTGTAGTCACGGATTCCGAATGTTTCGTTTATTTTGGATTATCAATGTAATTATGAGTAGCTCAAAGTTTAGTTTGCTTCAATATGTCGCCTCGTTCGCCTGCAATCCAGGTTCGAAACACAATGTGGCCGAATTTTAAAATACGAATCTTCCAGTAACCCGTGCTTTGCTTAATCATCCCATCGGTAGTTTCGTGCTCAACATGTTGTATACTGTACCTATAATCATTTTGAACCGGAATTTAAACCGAAAAAAGTTTTCAGTTTTTTGCGAAAAAACGTGATTGTTAGCCTTACTTTTTTTAAACGGATAAAATTTGTAGTCACGGATTCCGAATGTTTCGTTTATTTTGGATTATCAATGTAATTATGAGTAGGTCAAAGTTTAGTTTGCTTCAATATGTCGCCTCGTTCGCCTGCAATCCAGGTTCGAAACACAATGTGGCCGAATTTCAAAATACGAAACTTCCAGTAACCCGTGCTTTGCTTAATCATCCCATCGGTAGTTTCGTGCTCAACATGTTGTATACTGTACCTATAATCATTTTGAACCAGAATTTAAACCGAAAAAAGTTTTCAGTTTTTTGCGAAAAAACGTGATGGTTAGCCTTACTTTTTTTGAACGGATAAAATTTGTAGTCACGGATTCCGAATGTTTCGTTTATTTTGGATTATCAATGTAATTATGAGTAGCTCAAAGTTTAGTTTGCTTCAATATGTCGCCTCGTTCGCCTGCAATCCAGGTTCGAAACACAATGTGGCCGAATTTCAAAATACGAAACTTCCAGTAACCCGTGCTTTGCTTAATCATCCCATCGGTAGTTTCGTGCTCAACATGTTGTATACTGTACCTATAATCATTTTGAACCGGAATTTAAACCGAAAAAAGTTTTCAGTTTTTTGCGAAAAAACGTGATGGTTAGCCTTACTTTTTTTGAACGGATAAAATTTGTAGTCACGGATTCCGAATGTTTCGTTTATTTTGGATTATAAATGTAATTATGAGTAGCTCAAAGTTTAGTTTGCTTCAATATGTCGCCTCGTTCGCCTGCAATCCAGGTTCGAAACACAATGTGGCCGAATTTCAAAATACGAAACTTCCAGTAACCCGTGCTTTGCTTAATCATCCCATCGGTAGTTTCGTGCTCAACATGTTGTATACTGTACCTATAATCATTTTGAACCGGAATTTAAACCGAAAAAAGTTTTCAGTTTTTTGCGAAAAAACGTGATGGTTAGCCTTACTTTTTTTGAACGGATAAAATTTGTAGTCACGGATTCCGAATGTTTCGTTTATTTTGGATTATCAATGTAATTATGAGTAGCTCAAAGTTTAGTTTGCTTCAATATGTCGCCTCGTTCGCCTGCAATCCAGGTTCGAAACACAATGTGGCCGAATTTCAAAATACGAAACTTCCAGTAACCCGTGCTTTGCTTAATCATCCCATCGGTAGTTTCGTGCTCAACATGTTGTATACTGTACCTATAATCATTTTGAACCGGAATTTAAACCGAAAAAAGTTTTCAGTTTTTTGCGAAAAAACGTGATGGTTAGCCTTACTTTTTTTGAACGGATAAAATTTGTAGTCACGGATTCCGAATGTTTCGTTTATTTTGGATTATAAATGTAATTATGAGTAGCTCAAAGTTTAGTTTGCTTCAATATGTCGCCTCGTTCGCCTGCAATCCAGGTTCGAAACACAATGTGGCCGAATTTTAAAATACGAATCTTCCAGTAACCCGTGCTTTGCTTAATCATCCCATCGGTAGTTTCGTGCTCAACATGTTGTATACTGTACCTTTAATCATTTTGAATCGGAATTTAAACCGAAAAAAGTTTTCAGTTTTTTGCGAAAAAACGTGATGGTTAGCCTTACTTTTTTTGAACGGATAAAATTTGTAGTCACGGATTCCGAATGTTTCGTTTATTTTGGATTATAAATGTAATTATGAGTAGCTCAAAGTTTAGTTTGCTTCAATATGTCGCCTCGTTCGCCTGCAATCCAGGTTCGAAACACAATGTGGCCGAATTTCAAAATACGAAACTTCCAGTAACCCGTGCTTTGCTTAATCATCCCATCGGTAGTTTCGTGCTCAACATGTTGTATACTGTACCTTTAATCATTTTGAATCGGAATTTAAACCGAAAAAAGTTTTCAGTTTTTTGCGAAAAAACGTGATGGTTAGCCTTACTTTTTTTGAACGGATAAAATTTGTAGTCACGGATTCCGAATGTTTCGTTTATTTTGGATTATCAATGTAATTATGAGTAGGTCAAAGTTTAGTTTGCTTCAATATGTCGCCTCGTTCACCTGCAATCCAGGTTCGAAACACAATGTGGCCGAATTTCAAAATACGAAACTTCCAGTAACCCGTGCTTTGCTTAATCATCCCACCGGTAGTTTCGTGCTCAACATGTTGTATACTGTACCTATAATCATTTTGAACCAGAATTTAAACCGAAAAAAGTTTTCAGTTTTTTGCGAAAAAACGTGATGTTAGCCTTACTTTTTTTAAACGGATAAAATTTGTAGTCACGGATTCCGAATGTTTCGTTTATTTTGGATTATCAATGTAATTATGAGTAGCTCAAAGTTTAGTTTGCTTCAATATGTCGCCTCGTTCGCCTGCAATCCAGGTTCGAAACACAATGTCGCCGAATTTTAAAATACGAATCTTCCAGTAACCCGTGCTTTGCTTAATCATCCCATCGGTAGTTTCGTGCTCAACATGTTGTATACTGTACCTATAATCATTTTGAACCGGAATTTAAACCGAAAAAAGTTTTCAGTTTTTTGCGAAAAAACGTGATGGTTAGCCTTACTTTTTTTGAACGGATAAAATTTGTAGTCACGGATTCCGAATGTTTCGTTTATTTTGGATTATAAATGTAATTATGAGTAGCTCAAAGTTTAGTTTGCTTCAATATGTCGCCTCGTTCGCCTGCAATCCAGGTTCGAAACACAATGTGGCCGAATTTCAAAATACGAAACTTCCAGTAACCCGTGCTTTGCTTAATCATCCCATCGGTAGTTTCGTGCTCAACATGTTGTATACTGTACCTATAATCATTTTGAACCGGAATTTAAACCGAAAAAAGTTTTCAGTTTTTTGCGAAAAAACGTGATGGTTAGCCTTACTTTTTTTGAACGGATAAAATTTGTAGTCACGGATTCCGAATGTTTCGTTTATTTTGGATTATCAATGTAATTATGAGTAGCTCAAAGTTTAGTTTGCTTCAATATGTCGCCTCGTTCGCCTGCAATCCAGGTTCGAAACACAATGTGGCCGAATTTCAAAATACGAAACTTCCAGTAACCCGTGCTTTGCTTAATCATCCCATCGGTAGTTTCGTGCTCAACATGTTGTATACTGTACCTATAATCATTTTGAACCGGAATTTAAACCGAAAAAAGTTTTCAGTTTTTTGCGAAAAAACGTGATGGTTAGCCTTACTTTTTTTGAACGGATAAAATTTGTAGTCACGGATTCCGAATGTTTCGTTTATTTTGGATTATAAATGTAATTATGAGTAGCTCAAAGTTTAGTTTGCTTCAATATGTCGCCTCGTTCGCCTGCAATCCAGGTTCGAAACACAATGTGGCCGAATTTTAAAATACGAATCTTCCAGTAACCCGTGCTTTGCTTAATCATCCCATCGGTAGTTTCGTGCTCAACATGTTGTATACTGTACCTTTAATCATTTTGAATCGGAATTTAAACCGAAAAAAGTTTTCAGTTTTTTGCGAAAAAACGTGATGGTTAGCCTTACTTTTTTTGAACGGATAAAATTTGTAGTCACGGATTCCGAATGTTTCGTTTATTTTGGATTATAAATGTAATTATGAGTAGCTCAAAGTTTAGTTTGCTTCAATATGTCGCCTCGTTCGCCTGCAATCCAGGTTCGAAACACAATGTGGCCGAATTTCAAAATACGAAACTTCCAGTAACCCGTGCTTTGCTTAATCATCCCATCGGTAGTTTCGTGCTCAACATGTTGTATACTGTACCTTTAATCATTTTGAATCGGAATTTAAACCGAAAAAAGTTTTCAGTTTTTTGCGAAAAAACGTGATGGTTAGCCTTACTTTTTTTGAACGGATAAAATTTGTAGTCACGGATTCCGAATGTTTCGTTTATTTTGGATTATCAATGTAATTATGAGTAGGTCAAAGTTTAGTTTGCTTCAATATGTCGCCTCGTTCACCTGCAATCCAGGTTCGAAACACAATGTGGCCGAATTTCAAAATACGAAACTTCCAGTAACCCGTGCTTTGCTTAATCATCCCACCGGTAGTTTCGTGCTCAACATGTTGTATACTGTACCTATAATCATTTTGAACCGGAATTTAAACCGAAAAAGTTTTCAGTTTTTTGCGAAAAAACGTGATTGTTAGCCTTACTTTTTTTAAACGGATAAAATTTGTAGTCACGGATTCCGAATGTTTCGTTTATTTTGGATTATCAATGTAATTATGAGTAGGTCAAAGTTTAGTTTGCTTCAATATGTCGCCTCGTTCACCTGCAATCCAGGTTCGAAACACAATGTGGCCGAATTTCAAAATACGAAACTTCCAGTAACCCGTGCTTTGCTTAATCATCCCACCGGTAGTTTCGTGCTCAACATGTTGTATACTGTACCTATAATCATTTTGAACCAGAATTTAAACCGAAAAAAGTTTTCAGTTTTTTGCGAAAAAACGTGATGTTAGCCTTACTTTTTTTAAACGGATAAAATTTGTAGTCACGGATTCCGAATGTTTCGTTTATTTTGGATTATCAATGTAATTATGAGTAGCTCAAAGTTTAGTTTGCTTCAATATGTCGCCTCGTTCGCCTGCAATCCAGGTTCGAAACACAATGTCGCCGAATTTTAAAATACGAATCTTCCAGTAACCCGTGCTTTGCTTAATCATCCCATCGGTAGTTTCGTGCTCAACATGTTGTATACTGTACCTATAATCATTTTGAACCGGAATTTAAACCGAAAAAAGTTTTCAGTTTTTTGCGAAAAAACGTGATTGTTAGCCTTACTTTTTTTAAACGGATAAAATTTGTAGTCACGGATTCCGAATGTTTCGTTTATTTTGGATTATAAATGTAATTATGAGTAGCTCAAAGTTTAGTTTGCTTCAATATGTCGCCTCGTTCACCTGCAATCCAGGTTCGAAACACAATGTGGCCGAATTTCAAAATACGAAACTTCCAGTAACCCGTGCTTTGCTTAATCATCCCACCGGTAGTTTCGTGCTCAACATGTTGTATACTGTACCTATAATCATTTTGAACCAGAATTTAAACCGAAAAAAGTTTTCAGTTTTTTGCGAAAAAACGTGATGGGTAGCCTTACTTTTTTTAAACGGATAAAATTTGTAGTCACGGATTCCGAATGTTTCGTTTATTTTGGATTATCAATGTAATTATGAGTAGCTCAAAGTTTAGTTTGCTTCAATATGTCGCCTCGTTCGCCTGCAATCCAGGTTCGAAACACAATGTGGCCGAATTTCAAAATACGAAACTTCCAGTAACCCGTGCTTTGCTTAATCATCCCATCGGTAGTTTCGTGCTCAACATGTTGTATACTGTACCTATAATCATTTTGAACCTGAATTTAAACCGAAAAAAGTTTTCAGTTTTTTGCGAAAAAACGTGATGGTTAGCCTTACTTTTTTTGAACGGATAAAATTTGTAGTCACGGATTCCGATTGTTTCGTTTATTTTGGATTATCAATGTAATTATGAGTAGCTCAAAGTTTAGTTTGCTTCAATATGTCGCCTCGTTCGCCTGCAATCCAGGTTCGAAACACAATGTGGCCGAATTTCAAAATACGAAACTTCCAGTAACCCGTGCTTTGCTTAATCATCCCATCGGTAGTTTCGTGCTCAACATGTTGTATACTGTACCTATAATCATTTTGAACCGGAATTTAAACCGAAAAAAGTTTTCAGTTTTTTGCGAAAAAACGTGATGGTTAGCCTTACTTTTTTTGAACGGATAAAATTTGTAGTCACGGATTCCGAATGTTTCGTTTATTTTGGATTATAAATGTAATTATGAGTAGGTCAAAGTTTAGTTTGCTTCAATATGTCGCCTCGTTCACCTGCAATCCAGGTTCGAAACACAATGTGGCCGAATTTCAAAATACGAAACTTCCAGTAACCCGTGCTTTGCTTAATCATCCCACCGGTAGTTTCGTGCTCAACATGTTGTATACTGTACCTATAATCATTTTGAACCAGAATTTAAACCGAAAAAAGTTTTCAGTTTTTTGCGAAAAAACGTGATGTTAGCCTTACTTTTTTTAAACGGATAAAATTTGTAGTCACGGATTCCGAATGTTTCGTTTATTTTGGATTATCAATGTAATTATGAGTAGCTCAAAGTTTAGTTTGCTTCAATATGTCGCCTCGTTCGCCTGCAATCCAGGTTCGAAACACAATGTGGCCGAATTTTAAAATACGAATCTTCCAGTAACCCGTGCTTTGCTTAATCATCCCATCGGTAGTTTCGTGCTCAACATGTTGTATACTGTACCTATAATCATTTTGAACCGGAATTTAAACCGAAAAAAGTTTTCAGTTTTTTGCGAAAAAACGTGATTGTTAGCCTTACTTTTTTTAAACGGATAAAATTTGTAGTCACGGATTCCGAATGTTTCGTTTATTTTGGATTATAAATGTAATTATGAGTAGCTCAAAGTTTAGTTTGCTTCAATATGTCGCCTCGTTCACCTGCAATCCAGGTTCGAAACACAATGTGGCCGAATTTCAAAATACGAAACTTCCAGTAACCCGTGCTTTGCTTAATCATCCCACCGGTAGTTTCGTGCTCAACATGTTGTATACTGTACCTATAATCATTTTGAACCAGAATTTAAACCGAAAAAAGTTTTCAGTTTTTTGCGAAAAAACGTGATTGTTAGCCTTACTTTTTTTAAACGGATAAAATTTGTAGTCACGGATTCCGAATGTTTCGTTTATTTTGGATTATCAATGTAATTATGAGTAGCTCAAAGTTTAGTTTGCTTCAATATGTCGCCTCGTTCGCCTGCAATCCAGGTTCGAAACACAATGTGGCCGAATTTCAAAATACGAAACTTCCAGTAACCCGTGCTTTGCTTAATCATCCCATCGGTAGTTTCGTGCTCAACATGTTGTATACTGTACCTATAATCATTTTGAACCTGAATTTAAACCGAAAAAAGTTTTCAGTTTTTTGCGAAAAAACGTGATTGTTAGCCTTACTTTTTTTAAACGGATAAAATTTGTAGTCACGGATTCCGAATGTTTCGTTTATTTTGGATTATCAATGTAATTATGAGTAGCTCAAAGTTTAGTTTGCTTCAATATGTCGCCTCGTTCGCCTGCAATCCAGGTTCGAAACACAATGTGGCCGAATTTCAAAATACGAAACTTCCAGTAACCCGTGCTTTGCTTAATCATCCCATCGGTAGTTTCGTGCTCAACATGTTGTATACTGTACCTATAATCATTTTGAACCTGAATTTAAACCGAAAAAAGTTTTCAGTTTTTTGCGAAAAAACGTGATGGTTAGCCTTACTTTTTTTGAACGGATAAAATTTGTAGTCACGGATTCCGAATGTTTCGTTTATTTTGGATTATCAATGTAATTATGAGTAGCTCAAAGTTTAGTTTGCTTCAATATGTCGCCTCGTTCGCCTGCAATCCAGGTTCGAAACACAATGTGGCCGAATTTCAAAATACGAAACTTCCAGTAACCCGTGCTTTGCTTAATCATCCCATCGGTAGTTTCGTGCTCAACATGTTGTATACTGTACCTATAATCATTTTGAACCGGAATTTAAACCGAAAAAAGTTTTCAGTTTTTTGCGAAAAAACGTGATGGTTAGCCTTACTTTTTTTGAACGGATAAAATTTGTAGTCACGGATTCCGAATGTTTCGTTTATTTTGGATTATCAATGTAATTATGAGTAGCTCAAAGTTTAGTTTGCTTCAATATGTCGCCTCGTTCGCCTGCAATCCAGGTTCGAAACACAATGTGGCCGAATTTCAAAATACGAAACTTCCAGTAACCCGTGCTTTGCCTAATCATCCCATCGGTAGTTTCGTGCTCAACATGTTGTATACTGTACCTATAATCATTTTGAACCGGAATTTAAACCGAAAAAAGTTTTCAGTTTTTTGCGAAAAAACGTGATGGTTAGCCTTACTTTTTTTGAACGGATAAAATTTGTAGTCACGGATTCCGAATGTTTCGTTTATTTTGGATTATCAATGTAATTATGAGTAGCTCAAAGTTTAGTTTGCTTCAATATGTCGCCTCGTTCGCCTGCAATCCAGGTTCGAAACACAATGTGGCCGAATTTCAAAATACGAAACTTCCAGTAACCCGTGCTTTGCCTAATCATCCCATCGGTAGTTTCGTGCTCAACATGTTGTATACTGTACCTATAATCATTTTGAACCGGAATTTAAACCGAAAAAAGTTTTCGGTTTTTTGCGAAAAAACGTGATGGTTAGCCTTACTTTTTTTGAACGGATAAAATTTGTAGTCACGGATTCCGAATGTTTCGTTTATTTTGGATTATCAATGTAATTATGAGTAGCTCAAAGTTTAGTTTGCTTCAATATGTCGCCTCGTTCGCCTGCAATCCAGGTTCGAAACACAATGTGGCCGAATTTCAAAATACGAAACTTCCAGTAACCCGTGCTTTGCTTAATCATCTCTTCGGTAGTTTCGTGCTCAACATGTTGTATACTGTACCTATAATCATTTTGAACCAGAATTTAAACCGAAAAAAGTTTTCAGTTTTTTGCGAAAAAACGTGATGGTTAGCCTTACTTTTTTTGAACGGATAAAATTTGTAGTCACGGATTCCGAATGTTTCGTTTATTTTGGATTATCAATGTAATTATGAGTAGCTCAAAGTTTAGTTTGCTTCAATATGTCGCCTCGTTCGCCTGCAATCCAGGTTCGAAACACAATGTGGCCGAATTTCAAAATACGAAACTTCCAGTAACCCGTGCTTTGCTTAATCATCCCATCGGTAGTTTCGTGCTCAACATGTTGTATACTGTACCTATAATCATTTTGAACCGGAATTTAAACCGAAAAAGTTTTCAGTTTTTTGCGAAAAAACGTGATTGTTAGCCTTACTTTTTTTAAACGGATAAAATTTGTAGTCACGGATTCCGAATGTTTCGTTTATTTTGGATTATCAATGTAATTATGAGTAGCTCAAAGTTTAGTTTGCTTCAATATGTCGCCTCGTTCGCCTGCAATCCAGGTTCGAAACACAATGTGGCCGAATTTCAAAATACGAAACTTCCAGTAACCCGTGCTTTGCTTAATCATCCCATCGGTAGTTTCGTGCTCAACATGTTGTATACTGTACCTATAATCATTTTGAACCAGAATTTAAACCGAAAAAAGTTTTCAGTTTTTTGCGAAAAAACGTGATGGTTAGCCTTACTTTTTTTGAACGGATAAAATTTGTAGTCACGGATTCCGAATGTTTCGTTTATTTTGGATTATCAATGTAATTATGAGTAGCTCAAAGTTTAGTTTGCTTCAATATGTCGCCTCGTTCGCCTGCAATCCAGGTTCGAAACACAATGTGGCCGAATTTCAAAATACGAAACTTCCAGTAACCCGTGCTTTGCTTAATCATCCCACCGGTAGTTTCGTGCTCAAAATGTTGTATACTGTACCTATAATCATTTTGAACCGGAATTTAAACCGAAAAAGTTTTCAGTTTTTTGCGAAAAAACGTGATGGTTAGCCTTACTTTTTTTAAACGGATAAAATTTGTAGTCACGGATTCCGAATGTTTCGTTTATTTTGGATTATCAATGTAATTATGAGTAGCTCAAAGTTTAGTTTGCTTCAATATGTCGCCTCGTTCGCCTGCAATCCAGGTTCGAAACACAATGTGGCCGAATTTCAAAATACGAAACTTCCAGTAACCCGTGCTTTGCTTAATCATCTCTTTGGTAGTTTCGTGCTCAACATGTTGTATACTGTACCTATAATCATTTTGAACCAGAATTTAAACCGAAAAAAGTTTTCAGTTTTTTGCGAAAAAACGTGATGGTTAGCCTTACTTTTTTTGAACGGATAAAATTTGTAGTCACGGATTCCGAATGTTTCGTTTATTTTGGATTATCAATGTAATTATGAGTAGCTCAAAGTTTAGTTTGCTTCAATATGTCGCCTCGTTCGCCTGCAATCCAGGTTCGAAACACAATGTGGCCGAATTTCAAAATACGAAACTTCCAGTAACCCGTGCTTTGCTTAATCATCTCTTTGGTAGTTTCGTGCTCAACATGTTGTATACTGTACCTATAATCATTTTGAACCAGAATTTAAACCGAAAAAAGTTTTCAGTTTTTTGCGAAAAAACGTGATGGTTAGCCTTACTTTTTTTGAACGGATAAAATTTGTAGTCACGGATTCCGAATGTTTCGTTTATTTTGGATTATCAATGTAATTATGAGTAGCTCAAAGTTTAGTTTGCTTCAATATGTCGCCTCGTTCGCCTGCAATCCAGGTTCGAAACACAATGTGGCCGAATTTCAAAATACGAAACTTCCAGTAACCCGTGCTTTGCTTAATCATCTCTTCGGTAGTTTCGTGCTCAACATGTTGTATACTGTACCTATAATCATTTTGAACCGGAATTTAAACCGAAAAAGTTTTCAGTTTTTTGCGAAAAAACGTGATTGTTAGCCTTACTTTTTTTAAACGGATAAAATTTGTAGTCACGGATTCCGAATGTTTCGTTTATTTTGGATTATAAATGTAATTATGAGTAGGTCAAAGTTTAGTTTGCTTCAATATGTCGCCTCGTTCGCCTGCAATCCAGGTTCGAAACACAATGTGGCCGAATTTCAAAATACGAAACTTCCAGTAACCCGTGCTTTGCTTAATCATCTCTTCGGTAGTTTCGTGCTCAACATGTTGTATACTGTACCTATAATCATTTTGAACCGGAATTTAAACCGAAAAAGTTTTCAGTTTTTTGCGAAAAAACGTGATTGTTAGCCTTACTTTTTTTAAACGGATAAAATTTGTAGTCACGGATTCCGAATGTTTCGTTTATTTTGGATTATCAATGTAATTATGAGTAGCTCAAAGTTTAGTTTGCTTCAATATGTCGCCTCGTTCGCCTGCAATCCAGGTTCGAAACACAATGTGGCCGAATTTTAAAATACGAATCTTCCAGTAACCCGTGCTTTGCTTAATCATCCCATCGGTAGTTTCGCGCTCAACATGTTGTATACTGTACCTTTAATCATTTTGAACCGGAATTTAAACCGAAAAAAGTTTTCAGTTTTTTGCGAAAAAACGTGATGGTTAGCCTTACTTTTTTTGAACGGATAAAATTTGTAGTCACGGATTCCGAATGTTTCGTTTATTTTGGATTATAAATGTAATTATGAGTAGCTCAAAGTTTAGTTTGCTTCAATATGTCGCCTCGTTCGCCTGCAATCCAGGTTCGAAACACAATGTGGCCGAATTTCAAAATACGAAACTTCCAGTAACCCGTGCTTTGCTTAATCATCCCACCGGTAGTTCGCCTGCAATCCAGGTTCGAAACACAATGTGGCCGAATTTCAAAATACGAAACTTACAGTAACCCGTGCTTTGCTTAATCATCCCACCGGTAGTTTCGTGCTCAACATGTTGTATACTGTACCTATAATCATTTTGAACCGGAATTTAAACCGAAAAAGTTTTCAGTTTTTTGCGAAAAAACGTGATTGTTAGCCTTACTTTTTTTAAACGGATAAAATTTGTAGTCACGGATTCCGAATGTTTCGTTTATTTTGGATTATCAATGTAATTATGAGTAGCTGAAAGTTTAGTTTGCTTCAATATGTCGCCTCGTTCGCCTGCAATCCAGGTTCGAAACACAATGTGGCCGAATTTCAAAATACGAAACTTCCAGTAACCCGTGCTTTGCTTAATCATCTCTTCGGTAGTTTCGTGCTCAACATGTTGTATACTGTACCTATAATCATTTTGAACCAGAATTTAAACCGAAAAAAGTTTTCAGTTTTTTGCGAAAAAACGTGATGGTTAGCCTTACTTTTTTTGAACGGATAAAATTTGTAGTCACGGATTCCGAATGTTTCGTTTATTTTGGATTATCAATGTAATTATGAGTAGCTCAAAGTTTAGTTTGCTTCAATATGTCGCCTCGTTCGCCTGCAATCCAGGTTCGAAACACAATGTGGCCGAATTTTAAAATACGAATCTTCCAGTAACCCGTGCTTTGCTTAATCATCCCATCGGTAGTTTCGCGCTCAACATGTTGTATACTGTACCTTTAATCATTTTGAACCGGAATTTAAACCGAAAAAAGTTTTCAGTTTTTTGCGAAAAAACGTGATGGTTAGCCTTACTTTTTTTGAACGGATAAAATTTGTAGTCACGGATTCCGAATGTTTCGTTTATTTTGGATTATAAATGTAATTATGAGTAGCTCAAAGTTTAGTTTGCTTCAATATGTCGCCTCGTTCGCCTGCAATCCAGGTTCGAAACACAATGTGGCCGAATTTCAAAATACGAAACTTCCAGTAACCCGTGCTTTGCTTAATCATCCCACCGGTAGTTCGCCTGCAATCCAGGTTCGAAACACAATGTGGCCGAATTTCAAAATACGAAACTTACAGTAACCCGTGCTTTGCTTAATCATCCCACCGGTAGTTTCGTGCTCAACATGTTGTATACTGTACCTATAATCATTTTGAACCGGAATTTAAACCGAAAAAGTTTTCAGTTTTTTGCGAAAAAACGTGATTGTTAGCCTTACTTTTTTTAAACGGATAAAATTTGTAGTCACGGATTCCGAATGTTTCGTTTATTTTGGATTATCAATGTAATTATGAGTAGCTGAAAGTTTAGTTTGCTTCAATATGTCGCCTCGTTCGCCTGCAATCCAGGTTCGAAACACAATGTGGCCGAATTTCAAAATACGAAACTTCCAGTAACCCGTGCTTTGCTTAATCATCTCTTCGGTAGTTTCGTGCTCAACATGTTGTATACTGTACCTATAATCATTTTGAACCAGAATTTAAACCGAAAAAAGTTTTCAGTTTTTTGCGAAAAAACGTGATGGTTAGCCTTACTTTTTTTGAACGGATAAAATTTGTAGTCACGGATTCCGAATGTTTCGTTTATTTTGGATTATAAATGTAATTATGAGTAGGTCAAAGTTTAGTTTGCTTCAATATGTCGCCTCGTTCGCCTGCAATCCAGGTTCGAAACACAATGTGGCCGAATTTCAAAATACGAAACTTCCAGTAACCCGTGCTTTGCTTAATCATCCCACCGGTAGTTTCGTGCTCAACATGTTGTATACTGTACCTATAATCATTTTGAACCAGAATTTAAACCGAAAAAAGTTTTCAGTTTTTTGCGAAAAAACGTGATGGTTAGCCTTACTTTTTTTGAACGGATAAAATTTGTAGTCACGGATTCCGAATGTTTCGTTTATTTTGGATTATAAATGTAATTATGAGTAGCTCAACGTTTAGTTTGCTTCAATATGTCGCATCGTTCGCCTGCAATCCAGGTTCGAAACACAATGTGGCCGAATTTCAAAATACGAAACTTCCAGTAACCCGTGCTTTGCTTAATCATCCCACCGGTAGTTTCGTACTCAACGTGTTGTATACTGTACCTATAATCATTTTGAACCGAAATTTCAACAACAAAAAAATTTTCATTTTGACGGATTTCAAAATTCGTAATTTCATTTTAGTTCTTAGTAAGGTAATGTCGAGATGGAATTAATTCACGCCTTCTTTTTACTTTAAACGAAGTTTCAATAAGCAAATCTGTTCAATATCACTCCATGGCAATGACTGGGCTATCGCCTTACTCACCGATAATATGAAAAAAGGAAAAACACTGAAAAAGGAAATTAAACATTGAACTAAGTAGTGTCCTCACCATCATCGTACCAAAAACCAAAATAAATTGCCACATATGTTTTATTGCTCACCAACTCGTTCAATGTACATGCTACATACATAAAACTACTTTGTAGATGTACTGCCAATAGTGTTGTGTATAGTGTAGTCAAAATGAATGTAATAAACATTTTAATTGAAATTTAATTGCTTTGGTTTCATTTTTTGTTTCTGTTTTATTTTGTCCACTGCTCTTAGTCCACAAACATTTTGTTAGTCATATTTCGATTTTATGATTTTCCGAACTGTAAAAATTTTTCATTTGGAAAAATAATTTTATAAATTATTAAATAATAAATAAATACGTTTTGTATGTATAATAAGTGTTTATGTGTTAGTGTATAAAACAAATTAAACTAACAGGATTATCTGAGTGTATAGTGTGAGCATTTTTTGGTAAATCCGATTATCAAGTAGTTTTATACCTCTGACAATCGATTGGCAATTTTTGTTTGTAATTTTAATTAAATTATTTAGTGGTTTTTATTGTTAATTAGTAATTTTTATTAAAAGTAAAAAATTTACAAACAGAACAGTACACATTTTATAATAATAATGTGAAAGATGAATCTGTATATGGACCGAGGTGAACAATTTTATTTTATATAAATGGAAATGTTTGGTTATTTTGGTCAAGTGTTTTTATTGGAAAATTTGGAACTGGGTACAGGTAATGTGCAGATGTCCATACATACATCTCGAGTACTGATTTTATCGAAACAGTATCGCTCTATATAAATTTAAAATTTTTTGTGGCAATTTAACTTTTTGTTTTTGCTACTTTACGGATGCTCATATCCGGTTGGGAAAATTTTCAATTTTCTCATTTATTTTGTTTTTACATAAAGCGACTATGTATATACATAATCTAGGTATACACACCTACATATAGATATGCACTCTAAATCAAAAGTCACATTGAAGATCAAAAGTATGTAAATATGATGATTGGATGGATATACCAATTTTATACATGCAATACAGTTGGCCAAATATTGAAACACACAGTATCTACTAACCCACTAGAGGTAAAACACTTAACAACCCACTAAATTGCGAACAGATTGGGAAATATGTGCTGACTGGAAAGTCAGATCAGAAAATGTATATACTATACTCGTAAACTGTTTTCACTTTTATTTTTCGATTTACCTGCTCGTATATAGAAAAATTGAAAATTGAACGGTAATTTACGGATATCCTGTCAATATATTTTATTTTGTAACGAAAAATGTTACACAAACATTTCATTGCCGATGTACGAGTATAACATTATACTCGATACATGGTGGAAGATATAGAGGGAGTACTCGTATAACGATGAAATGATTTTATTTTGCCGCTGCTGTACCTTTTCTGTGCAAGAGTTAATTATAGCAACGATAAAATGAAGTTATAATTTAATTTTCCTTTTTTCTTTTCGTATAACAGCTTTTTCGATTAGATTTTCGATTTTCTGAAACGATAAAATTTCAAAATGAAATTAAAGACAAAAAAATCATGGATATTAAATTTTTAAAAATTAGGGATTTAAGAAGGTATTTAAAGGGACTTATATAGGTTGCTTCCATATAAAGTGATAAATGAGACAAAAATATTGGCCAATTAATATTGAACGGTGTTTGAAAGTAGAAACAACTTAATTGAAATGTAGATGAAATTTTATGTCACAAAAAACTTCTGGAACGGACATTGCAATGAGCAAAAGCACCTTTTTTTGAAGTTGTGGTGCTGATGTTGCCATTTTAGATTTTTTTGTAGGATAATAAGATAATCTAAATGCCATCACTGTTCCGATAGGCCTCTCGACATATTTTGAATTAGCGCAGGTGTTAAGATTGTTCCTGCTATTTATAAATGATATGAAGGACTGCGACCTTGATATGATGCAAATACCATGGGCAATATCAATAGTATGGTAAATCAATATCTATAAATTATTCCGGGCTAGCTGTAGAGCAATAAATTCATAATGAACGTAGCAAAAACAAAATACTTAATCTTCAGGGGCGAGTCGATCCCTGATGTATATTTTGAAGCAAAGCGTGTTGAAGAAGTTTCCTCTTTTAAGTATCTGAGGGTTTATCTTGATAAGCAGCTAAATTTTAAATTACACTTGGAGTCATTGAAAAAAAGTCTTTCAAAAGTAGCCGGAATATTCAGAAGAATTGCTAGTCATTTAGATATACTATACAAACAAAAAAATTAATATTTTACTCTTTCTTCGATAGTATTGTTTCATACGGTATCGCAGTTTGGGATTCTACGGAAATAATCTCTTAATAAATTTTTACAAAGTTGCCGATTTTTTCGGTAAAAATATATTTATAATTAATAGGGTGCATTTCATTGTAAAAAATATAGAGCATGTTTTAATCGAACGAAATATTTATATAAGGTACTAGCTGACCCGGCAAACGTTGTTCTGCCATATAAATTATTTCTAGTGAATATTTTGGTTGTTAAATAGAAAATAACGAATGTATTGTGAGTGTGTAAAACATGGTGTGCCCAAATCTAATTTCTAGCGGTTCATGAGAGCGTTTTGTGAATCAACGATTGGGCAGAAATTAGTGGGCAATTCTATGCATCCAGTATTTTCATAGACAGCAACTTTTCCATCACCGATGTCTAACAATTGGTTCGAGAATGTGTCAGCGGATGGATCTTGTAGTTAGCATTTGGACACCCATGTTTAATTTTAGTTTTTCTTTTTCAACATTACGCAATGACGGGTAGTGTTTGTCGGAAATCACCTGAAAGTAATAACAGAGTGCCGGCGAATAGTTTGTCATTGTTTTTTATATCTTTGAGTGTTCTGTTCAACGCCTCAAGAGAATGTTTGTGTGTCATAGTGTATTCATACCGCAGATGATAACGTTGCATTGTTTCTGCAGTACAGTTCCACTTGGTGCATCCAATAAAAGAATCCACTTTGTCCCACCGAAACTGCCAGCATAATGCGGTTGTAAATGATTTTTTGTTCATGAGTGGGACATTGCGAGTAACAATCGCTGCCATTTCTGCAGTATCGTACTACAGTTCACGATTCATTTCGGTGTATATTGAATCAAACGCACTTCGATTTAGCGAACTGATACCGAAATGACTGAGTGGTAAATGGGCAATGACAACGCAAAGATCCTCGATAGCAATCAATATTTCATTGTACATGGCGTCGCTGAATGTTATCGTTAGATCGTCGAACCGTATACGAATTCGATACAATATATCGTCAGTCATTGAATCTTTGTGCTTATCCCACAACATGTCTGCTCGTCTCAATTGTCACCTTCGAGTATACGTTGAGTGCACGGCATGCATCTTATATGTTGAATACTGTTGTCCATTCACTTTGCGTGTATATTGAAATGAAAATGGGCCGGTAACATTAACAAATAGTCAACAATAGTCGCAGATAGAAGCACTCAATCTGCCTTGGAGTGACTGTATATACCTTGCCCAAAGTGGTTGATTTAAATAGGCCGGGGGACGCATCAATTGGTGTGCCTTACTTGCGGGGCAAGCATTTTTTTTTTGTTTGATTCCATGTGAAATAGCGTGGTACTTTGGAAGAGAGTAGTGTTCGTGCAAAAGCACCGAAAGTATCCGCACGATTACACAATTCGAAAAATTCTTTGAGTGTAGTTTTTGGTGGATTTACAGCACGCTCAATTGCTTTCTCGTTAGTAAAAAATACGCGCTGGCCGTTTTCAAGATGGACGGCTAAATGTATAACTGCTGGGTATAACTGCCGGTATAACTGGGCGGATATTGGAGAGCGTCGTATGAACGGTATGTGTCCGAATGTGTCGAAGGGCCGGATGTGTCGAAGGGCCGAATGTGTCGGAGGGCCGAATGTGTCAAAGGGCCAAATGTCGAAGGGCCGAATGTCGAAGGGCCGAATGGATCGAAGGGCCGAATGTTTTTTTTATTGTGTTTTGTTTTTAGAATTTTTTTTTTTTTTTTTACCATAAACCTATTATCAGAAGGCTGACATAGGGCGGAATGTCTCAGGTGGCAAATTTTGACTCATGACCAAATTTTACTTCACCAAAATGTATCGCTGACTGGATACGTATAATTTCATGAATATACATAAGATGAAAAATAGTAAAGTACATAAGAAATTCATTTATGCTTAATAAAAAAAAAATTACAAAATATTCCATAAAACAACAAATTTAAAAAATTATATTTCCAAAAACAAAAAAAGAAATTCGGCCCTTCGACCCATTCGGCCCTTCAACATTCGGCTCTTCGATACATTCGGCCCTTCGGCACGTTCGGCCCTTCGACACATTCGGCCCATCGACATTCGGCCCTTCGACATTCGGCCCTTCGACATTCGGCCCTTCGAAATTCGGTCCTTCGACATTCGGCCCTTTGTACCCATTCCGTTTTATCAGGATTGATGACAATAGCGTGATTGTCAGTTTGCAATTCGTGCATGTGTGATTTGAAGAATTTCAATAATTCATTGTGCTCTTTCAATAGGGCGTCCAGTTTGCCGACAATGCGCCTGGCATTAGGTGAATTGAGATTATTGTAGCCGTATGTAGTTCGTTTTGCATTGGCAGCAATGAGCCTACTGTGGTACATTTGGTCTTTGATTTTGAACGTTGAATTGAATTGTTGACCATTTGCCGCAGTATTGTGAATTATTTCTGTTGCTCCAAACGAAGTCATTTGGAAGCATGAATTGAATGTGCGAATGAACTTCAGGAAAAGGTTTGAATCTGGATCCGTGCCGATGAGCAAGACGTTCAATGATTCTGGTGATGTCTCATTTTCTGTTAATTGCACTGTTTCTGATGCACAACACATCCCGGCAGACTCATGTTTGAATTTGAACGCTTGACAATGCAGACATTCTTTGTCCATAGCACCAATCAGCACTTTCGGATGAGCGGTATATTCATTATCTGGCTCGTACTTGAATGCGAAACGAAGGAACAAAGCGGATGTAAATGCTTGATGTACTTGTTGGCGTTGTCGGTCATTTGATCTGCTTGTGTTAACTACGAACCGGCCAGCTTGTCTCCGTTCCAATTGTTGTTGTTGATTTCGTTCAGTTCGTGCCTCTCATGATTGATATGCACACAATTGTGACATGCTCACTCGCACATTTTCGTTATCTTGTTGGATTTGTTCGTCTGTTCTGCTCTACTATTTCAGATGTTTGTGTTTCGCATATATACCGATGAAGATAAAGGTTGATGAGGTGGATATAGCGCCATCTGTCATTCAACAACATAAATAATTTCGTTCTGTTTGAAATACGAACGACGGCTAAATTATTTGGATATTGTTCATACAAAGATACTAAAATCGCGATTAAAAAATGGGAGGGTGGGCGGTAGGAAGACAATTTATTCCTGGATAGGGATACCCTAATCACCTAGCGGTATGAAATATACTTTACGACCTATTCTCATACCTACCAAATATACATAAAAAATTTGATAAAAATCGGATTAATTTTGGAGGAGTACGCAAAAGAAAAAATGCAACAATAAATTTTTTAGAAAAAATACCCTATTTTGAAACGCTCGTAACTTGGTGAAATGTCGGATTAAAATTTTTTTTTTGTAATCTTAAAATGTAAAAAATTTAGTCTACTTTCCGATGCTGATGTCCGTTTTTTATTATTTTTGTTTTTTATGACTTTTTTTTGAGTCAAACAAAAATGTTTTTAATGAGAAAAAATCCCAAACTTTAAGACTGCCAACGAAGTTTCCTGATGTTTCATTCACAAATCAAAATAAGCCATTTTGAATTTAGAAGCCTTGAGAATGAGTCTGTTGAAATTGATGTACGACAAATCGCTGTTGTATTATTGTAGTTTTAGCCATTGCCACCTCTGTGAAGATAGCCCAAATTTCTATCCCCGAAAATCGAAAAAGTTGCTTATGGCAATACTATACATTTTTATGTATACTATTGCGACAATTAATTATAGCAATAAATCTTAATTTGGCAATTATTCCAGGATATTTGAAATGTTTTCAATTTTTTTTTGTTTAGTTTGACATTTGAAGAATTGTATAAATTGTGAAAAAGCGGGGGTTTGGGGGGTATCATCTAAGGTATACAACGAATTAAAATTACATTAAAAAATAGTTTTTATATACTGATATTTGATTTTTTTAACATTAATGGCACTATCAGAAGAAGCGATAAGAGCGATAAAAACTCTTTGATCTGTGTCTGCAAGGTTGACGAAGCAATTAATATTAATAAAAATAAAAAAAATTATTGGAAAAATAAAAAAGTGAAAAGTTTTCCCTTTCTAAAAACTGATAGGAAACAATCCTGTATTTAAAAATTTATACCTAATTTTCTCGATGTATACGTTAAGTAAAATTACGCCAAATAGCGACAGCGAAAATCAAAAATTACTTTAAATATTCCTCCTCCACCAAAATGCAATATTATTACTCTCAGCCCAGAAAAATATTTGTGTCATGATAGTTTTAGCTGTCATGACAGTAAATTTTCGGGCCTGACAGTAAAAATGTCGTGAGTTTTTGGGCTGAGAGTAAAAAAAAATGTCATGACAGCAATAATTAGTGTTGCCATCGTATTTTTCGGGGATGGAATTTGGGCTATCTTCACATACATGCCATTGCCGTCAAATTTTCCGCTTTTTCTGGATTAGTGACTGCATATTATGTGATAATTTATTAATTTTTTCAGAATTGTCGATGATTGGTGAAGCTTTTTCAGGTGATATTTCCTCTTTTAACTTTTCTCCAGCCACATAAATATCTGCTGGTGTTTTTAGAGGGATATCAAAAAGACAATTTTATTCGACTAGCCTCCTATACTGATTCCAATCAGTTCGATTGTTTGTCAGACGTTTCGGTGTTTCTGATTTTAAGATAACAGTACTCATTACTACTATTATCGGTGAATGATCACCGTAGAACAATATCAGTAGAACAATAAATAACAAGACCTACTACGAAGTAAATGTTCAGCTATTGACCAATTCATGGATTTCCTTTACTAATAACCGTGAATAGATATGAAAAATAAAGGAAAAGTGGAATGAAGGAAAAGTACATGGTTCGGAAATTACAGCATCGGTTGATGAACCCTTTAAACTAGAACGAAACCCGCTATTAATCACGATGATGGCTCAAATCACAGAACTATCACATCACGCAAAGAAGTTAAACCAAAAACGGTCAATCAAAGCCGCTCCATCTGGAAATCTAAAATTTGTTCAAAAATCGTTATGAAATATAGGACTCCCCCGCCTGCTATACAAAATTATGTCCCTCATGTACACTGCCAGGCCTCTGGTCCGACTTTTCTGGGGACTAACAATATAATATCACCTGCCACTCATCTTTAATTGCAAGAAATTTTGGTACACAGCATCACAGCACTTTTAATTCTGCAGATGCCGAGAGGCCCAATTTGTTTATAGGAAATACAGGATATCTAACTTATAACAGCCATCTTTAAACTACCCCCAACTACCACCAACTAAACCGAACGAAAATTTCATAGAATTTTACCACGAAGTTTGAGCTCTTACACGCTGCAACGTTCGACTCCGTATACCGTGACTCGAAATTTGCACAGCACATATTTGTACATATTTGACATCATCATCAATTATGACTCCACGACTCCAACGTTTTACAATACCACTTAACCGATCAACGTTTCGAATCGAGGATACGTTAAAACGTTTTCGCATTTCATTAGATAAAGCACTAGCAAATCGACGTAGTACAAACGAGCTACATGATGCTGACTATAATATCGCTTTCCAATACGATCAAAATCAATCACCGTAATGCACCACTAAAAACATTAGCCCGAATTTGAATTTAGTGTTGGAAATAACCCAGCTTACTGCAACTGCTCAGGCAATGGTCACACATTCGTAGATTGCCCAGTATCGCCAATTCGAGTATTATTTTTATCGTTGTGGCCACAAAGAAACAATTACACTGAAATGTCCTCGATGCACGGGAAACGTATTAAGGGGTCAATAGAGGTCTGCCAACCAAGGGCCACCGACAACACTATTTTACCCAGACTCATAACACGAGTGGATTCTGTCAGCAACACGGAGTCAGAAATTGGCCTAACCAACCGTTTGATTCCGTTCTCGAGGTTTCTCCGTTATCATTCGGTTCATGCAATTATCTACAATAAATAACCCAAGGCAGAATACCTGTTCTCCCAATACATCTCTCAACGCAAGCTTTTTCGTACCACTATAGCAGAAAAGACAGAGCTGTGAAAAATTGGGAGAATCGTAGAAATTGGAAAGCCATTAAAATATTTTCCACAATACATTCTGTGACTGATGACAAATGACCTTAAGCTTCTGTAACCATAAACGGTGTGCCATATACGGATCTTCTGGATAGTGGGGCCAGTGTGTATGGCTTAGGTTGCGGTTCCGAGAAAATTTTAACAGATCCTTCAATAATCCATGCTTTTAATTGCATTTAACAACAACTCTTCCATTATACATCGTGCTATCTCTCGATCAACCGATTTACCTATACGCATTGATTTTTGTAATCGGTTTGAGATCAGTCCAAAGATTTCATCTCCCAATCTAAACCAAGAACCACCCGACCAAACTAACTCTCCGAATTTTCGGGCTCTGTTTGCACATCCGCAACGTGAACAAAGTGGATGACGTCAACAATGCGTATCCGCTGCCTCTTATCAATGGCTTGTTGGGCAGGCCGGATTAAACACGTTATATATCAATGTTGTTTGTACAAAATTGCTATGAATGCTGCCAGTTTCGGTGAGCCGATTTCGGCCAAACCTCATTGGGACCAATCTAGGCTGTATAGAGGTCGAATTTGGTCTGGACCAATATTATTGCAAAATTTGTTAAGAATCTGTTATAGTCGATTTCCACAGCAATGAAATAATTTTCAAAATACCTGGAAAAAAGGAAATACCACTTTTAATGCTGCGACTCCGGTGCACAAATTTCGGTTTTATGTGTCAGGAGTTCACGTTATTATTTCCACGGAGATGACGTACTTACATTTAAAAAATATAGAAAATATTGCAATGTTCTATAAAAAGAAAACAATTGTTCCGAATATCTTAAAAAAGGTAATATACAACCTGATTTAATTTACGTAAATTATCACATCCAGAACTAAATGTAAATCAAGAATTTATTTTAGTCTCACATTTTCGGTTCAACTTCACTGTTCCTTAAAGTTAGTTGTTGTAAATATAAGGAATGTGGAAAAATTTAAAAGATATTTTACTGATGGATTTCATTTTCAGTCATTCTGTTTCTTTAATAGACTAGTGACGTCTTCAGTATTTTTATAAAATATACTTTAGTGTTTTACATTGTTCTAAAATTGTTTAGTGAAATAAAATAATGGGTGGCATGCTTGCAGTAACGTGATTCTCAGATGAATGAATTTATAATATTTTCGTTTTTTCTCTCGGCACAATTGGTTTTGTGAATTTGAATAAATTATTTTGAGATTGAATTGAAATTTTATTTGCTTCATTCATCTTCTATGTATGTGTATATGCTGTACAGTGTTAGAACATAAAGTTTTAATAAAGGTTACCTATTAATATTTTACCAAAAAATTGCGTACATATGGTTGGATTATGCAATCGAGGTAAAAATGAAAATCGATCTTTAAAAGAGAGAGTTCGGGCATCACCTCAATTCAATAGAGTAATGGTTTTAATTAACGAAACAAAACTTATGTACTAACCAGTTAGAATGAACTTTCCCAACAAATAATGTTGTATGGCAGTTATTTTTGCTCGTAAATCCAAAATCTCAGGACCGCCTCCTATCCAATCAATACATTTAGTTTACTTTTTACACATGAAGCCATTATTTTCTCTTCGAAGACTGCTAAAGACTAAATTAAAAACTGGGAAACTTGTTCTTCGAACAGGTGATAACAAGTAGTCTAGCTCCTCCCAGTTGTGGAATAATGTCTTGTATAATCTAACACATATTTTCCTGGTTGAATTTTAAAAATCCAACGAAGTCAACCCTTTTTCAAAATATAATATTTAAATTTATTTGAATCTTCAAATTTTAAATCACAAAATTTATGGAAAAATCTTAATTTAATTACTAACAGCCAATCCGCCTGGACTATAGAGATGTCGAATTTTTGGCATACTTACAATATTTTTATTTGAATAGTTTTGCTCGTAAATGATATACTTTCAAAATATTTGCAAAAACGGGAAGCTTCTATTGACTTACTGACGAAAGCCACATCTGCAAAAATATCAAGGTCAATTAGTTAAAATTTTTGCTCCCAATATCTATCTGTTATCAAAGGATAGCTGTTACTGCATAAGTAGACTTGGTATCGGCAAGTTAATATTGTGTATTAACGCCCACTTTGGTTTCAAAGGGCAGTTGATGTGGGATAGGAAGCAGAGCACAATCCTCTAATTCCATTGAAAACACCCGCTCAGTAGGAAATGCGGGTTCGTCGTAATCTCAAGACCCTGAATTTTCAAAATTAATACTTTTTATAGGACTAAAAATTCGCCTATAGTAGTTCTCCTTGGAGAGAAAGCGTTATTTATTGGTGCTGGTAACCTTGGGAACATGTCTCTTTGTGCTATGTTTGCAGTTTACAAACAGAGATAACAGAATCCAGCTTCTAACTGGCTTTTCCAATTCTGGTGAGGCAAAATCCTTATATTACAGCCTACCTTAATTTATTAAACCTGCAAGGTTGAAATAAAGGAGTAAAAATAAAGAGAAAACGGAAAATGCGTTTATAAGAAGTAGTTGCGTCCAATGCTCGGTAACAATAACAACCAAAGCCTTCGCATTGGACCTTCAAAAAATAATGGTCATAAAGTCATCTTATTTTCAGCCTAGGAACTGCCCCTCCAATTTTAAACCGCTATTTTCGGTCTTGCTGCCTTCGTGCAAACTGAAGACAAGTTTCTGAAGGAGATGACGGAAGGTTTTAATCAGAAAACTTCACCCAAAAAAAGAAGGGGCCATTAGATTTTATTTCATTACTGTACCAGAACTTAAGATACTATGTTACGGATGGCTCTCAGCCAACCCGCTGTTCTCAACTAAGCACGCAGAGGCCTCTCTCACGGTGATGTTTTGCCGGCTACATCTCTGGGTAATGGCATGGGTCGTGGGGTAATTAAAGGATTGCGTGCTCCTGGGGGTAGATTCCGACAAAATGACAATTTTTCGTGACATTTGCTTATTGATACAAATTGAAGTCACTGAAAATTTACGATTCGGATAAAATGATTTATGACATTTACAGCAGTTTACAGCAGCTGCATGTTTAAGCTATATCTGATATATTATAAGGTTTTTAAAATAATAAATACTCACACATATTTTGTATGAAAACTTATAAGTCATGATAATAAAAAACAGTGACAATATTATTAAAATTGTCATCTTATTTTTTGTGACATTTCGTAAAAGTCACCGCATGCTAATCGCGATTTAGTACTCACAAGAATTTGTCACAAAATTATAGCAGAATTTTAGTACAATATCACAAAAAATTGTCATTTGTCACTCTGTCAAAATCTAGGTCCTGGCATACACCATGGAACAGAAAAATCAAAATCAAAGCAAATAATAAAAACTGAAATTAAATTACGTCGACCAGAATTTGTCCAACGAAACTAGAGGTGACAAGTACCCAGTCTGTGAAGAGATCCCCATCGACCCCGAAAGGCCGATGCCTAGCCGCAACGAAGCAGTATAAGAGGGTTGGGACGTCTACTCAACAGACCAGGCCTCTCTTCACCCGGAGAGACCTCCAACGAATCTCCCACAAACAGCATGAGGTCGCCGAAGTATCAATTGGAGGTCACTTGAATTTTGCGGTCGCCCCCGAATGGACGACACATTTGCTGTACTCGCCACTCCGACACTGTGGATTTTCTGCCAAGGGAATGAAGGGGAGTGACAAGTCCAGCCTGTACATATGGCACCGGCACCCTCCCATCATACCGACCCAAATATAAATTTAATATGCATCTTATTTGTAAAAAGAAATTTAAAAAAATGGCTATGAAATAATCACGAAGAAAAAACCCGAACGGAGAAGTAAAGGAAGAATCAACATGGCGGGAATCGCCATTCTGTATTTTTATTTAAAAAAGGAAAATCAAACTACATCAAGACAGAGGATAAAGAAAAGAAGAAAAGAGGGCACATAAAAATAATTGAGCGAATGGTTTAAATAAAATAAAAAATTAAAATAAAAGTAGAAATAAAAAAAAAATAAAAAAAAAATAGAATGAGCGCCCCAAAATGAGGGAGCGAGACCAACGTTCACCAAGGACGTGGCACGCAACCGTGATTTGAAAATATAAGTGATAAAAAGAATAGCAAATAAAAAAAAAATTAAAGCAAAAAAACAAAAACCGTACCTTACTGTTGCGGTCTTGTAGCCGTTATGCCACAGGTGACGCCACACGCAGACGGTTGCGGCTTAACTGTACCGATACCCCATTTCACCGATGTGGGCCAACCGCCGGTAAACTACCATAAATAATACGGCTGGCGTCAACTTGCCGCCGGATCCGAAATTGGAGTGGTCTCAACTGGCCACCCATAAATAATTGTTTGCGCGTTACCTCGCCGAAACTATATATAAAAAAATTACAAATGGCCGGTTGGACACCTGTAGTATTGGGCATTTTTGCCTTAACCGTAAATCCACGTTGGGCGTTGCTTCGCTTTACGCCGTTTCGTAAATGAAGTGGTCTCAACTGGCCACCCATAAAATAATTTGGTTGGGCGTTGTCCCGCCTTAAACCGTTACCCCATTGGGCGTTGGTTCGTCTTAACCGTAAAATTTTGCATGGTTTGAGGTTGCACCCGTTGAAATAAATTATATCACAAACATCAGCCTGCTGCTGTGCCCACCAACACCAAACAACACAAAAAAAAATTATTTTTATTGCGTCACCGGAAATTCGAAGAGAAAAAAATGTATACTCCTCGAAATATGGTCACGAAGGATGATTTACAATTGTCCCCGACCCAAATTTATTTTATGCTGTAAAATAACAAAAAAAATCAAGATTTTATTAATGGCGCTCTCCGCTCTATAGTATGACACATAAAAAAAACTTAAATCACGAAAAAACTGACCAAGTCGACCTTTTACTTCAATAAAAAAATTAATTGTACGAACAAAAGGTATTTTATTTTTATTTTTTTTACAACCAACAAAATATTACTAACTTTCTTATCAAAACAAAAAAACACAACAAAAATAATTTTCTATAGCCTAGCCACTCGCACACACTCACAAAGGGTACACATTGGCCTCGCTCCAAAATTAATCGTCGTACACGTTTACAAAAGGGATGGACAAAAAGAAAATACAATACAAAATGTCACCATAGAACAAATGACTTCAGTATTGCTACTTCCTCACAGATGCCAATGGTATGGGTAAGGGCGCAGCACTAAAATCGGCGATATCGAATAACCACTGAAAGGGAAACTATCCTTGTATGTATTACCATTCCAGGGAAGTCAACGTTGAGGTCAACACCCAATTTTCTTTTCGTTAAGTCTGAAAGGTTAAAACCTTTCAGTTTTGGGACTGTATAATTCCTAAAAACTTTTAGTCTGCACAGATCTGATTCATACAGACATTTTCACAAAAAACTACTTTTGTTGAGCTTTAAAGCGAAAAGTAAATCCGCAAAAATCTCAAGGTTCAAAATTTTCATTTCACTACCAAAAATAAAATAAAACAACCAGTTCTCTCTGTTCACTAATAAAAGGGAAGATTGACCTAATTAAAAATCTCCTCTCAAAGGAGTGATGCTTTCGACAAGTATTTCTAACTAGAGAAGTAACTAAACACCAAATGTGGGCCAGCCCAGCAGTAGAAAAAAATACAATAATTAGAACAGAGAGAACTCTATATGAACAAATGCGCCTTCGAGTATTTTTGACTGGCTTGCAAAATCCATCTATAACCCAGACAAAAAACTTGCCTATTTCAATAACAAGCATTATAATCTAATCACGCAAAGCCAGTACCCAAATAGAAATTATCAATTCATCCAAGCGGACCCTCTAGTTTCAATCACAAGAAACCTATAACGTAGTGGAACTTGTGGATGAAGGATGATATGACACTACACAAGACGTATCTCCAAATTACTGCGGAATGAACACATCTTATATCGATCACACAGACCACCAAGCGAACTCTCAGTGTAATTATTACCCCTCTCTTGGTCAGGGCCGGCCCTCCCATAGAACAGTATGAACAGCTTGCCGGGACGCAAACATTTCAGGGCGCCAATATATTTAAAAAAAAAAAATATTTATTAGAAAATATTTAATTTTAAATTACATTTTACTATACTGCACAACTCTATTAAAATTTGCAGAATAGCTTTACAGTCATTACATTACCATATACACAAAAATATTTTCATTTTCAGCACAGAATTTTAACGTTGTTCATAGTTCATATGTAAAGAAAAAATATCAATAAAAATTCCCCACCATTCCTTATATAAAAGCATCTCGCTCATGAACAGTATTTTCTTCTGTGCGCAAGTGCAACGGCTTGTATTTAAACACTTGCGTGGATTTAAATGAACATAATTTTACGCATACATAGATAATTAAAAAATAATATGCCTACCCTCTAAACTTGGCGAATCGAAAACGAATCGCAAGCGAGCAAATTTATATATGAAACACTTTGCAAACGTATCGCCTTAGCGAAGCGAAAGCGATTCGTTAGTATTTCGTTTGGCGTATGAAAATTAAAATGAGAGCGAACAGATTTGTATGTATTAGTAGTTCGCATTTCTCTTCATATTCGATTCATTTACGAAACGTTTTGGAATCAGAAACGAAATGCAGGTGATATGAAAACGTATCACTACCGAACTACTTTTTATCACGTATAGTTACTTCGAATATACTTACAATGACTTATAATGCACTACAATCTATTATATAATATGTAATAATTTATATTATGTACTTTATCACTTTTAAAATTATTATTGTTATGGAATACTATATAATAATTAATATTCACTATTTTTATCACTGTACTCTTATTATTGTTATTAAACACGAATTATTGTTATTTTTTAAAAAGCGAAATGGCTACATAAGTAAAAGAATATAAAAATTATACATATCCATAGCAAAAAAACAACTTATATATGAACGTGGTAGTGTTGATGTCTTATAAAAAAAACGATTTACCTGCGTTTCGTTTTCGATTCGCTTTGGTGAGGCCTCGAAAATTTATTTAGAGGGTAATAATGGAGAGCGGATAAAGAGTGTTCAATATAGAAAAAGGGGAATAGAAAAAAAAGCAAGTCATTTTTTCCACGTCGGTTTCTCTCAATTTTGTGTTTACACTTTCCGTTTGCACAATGCACAGAATAAAAATACTGTTCATGAGCGAGTTGTTTTTATATCCCTTTTTCAACCAAGAAAACAAAAAAAATGGCTCAGTTTTAGTCCAACCCACACAAATGTGTGAGTAAACAACCATAGTATGTAATGGCGTTGTTGATAAAAAATTTCGCTTGATTTGAAGTAAAACCAACACAATTGTTTGTATAGATATAGTGTTTTTCCGAAAGGACGAAAATAAGTTAAAAAGGAATTTACAAATGTGTAAGTTGGTTCAAAAAACATACAAACCTAAATGTTTGACATGGTACTTTTGCCCTACTCGCACAATTGTGTTAGTAAATCACTAAAGGGATATAAGGAATAGTGGGGGATTTTTATTGATATTTTTGCTTTGCATATGAACTATGAACAGTGTTAAAATTCTGTGCTGAAAAATTTTTGAGTGGTACATTGCATTTTTAAAATGTTGTATTTGTAATATAATTTTTATTTTTAATTCAAAACAGACGCATTGAATAAAACTGAATCAATCATATTTTTATTTACTGATAATGTGAAGTTAAAAATAATGATGTGATTAAAATTTTATGCATATTTTAATTATGTATATTTTTTAGAAAATAATAAATAAGTTTCATATGATTGTTGTTCATGATTGTCTGGAGGAAAAGTATTGTATTAAAAAAGTTAAGTTTTGTGATGTCGTCAAGATATCACATTCACAAAATTGGAAATACATAACTAATTTTTATATCATTATAAAAATTCCAAAAACTTAATTCCAAGAATCCTAGTTTCCACAAACTGTAAAAAAAAATAAAACGGAAAAATATTTTTTACGTAAATCTGAAAAAAATGTTCGGGCAGCGAAAATCATACTTCTCCTTCTACTATTGTTAATGAACTAAAACTAATTGAAGAACAATCAAAAATAAAGTATAAAACCAAATAAACCGAAATATGCACAAAATCAAAAATGTACTAAACTATGTACTAAGGCTAACAACGGTTAACGAGTAGCGAAATCATTTGTTTCATTTCATTACAAAAAAATTAAAAACGAAGTAAAAACAACAAACGAAATGAGTGAGATACACAATAAAATCATATGAAAATCCTGTGCGAAAGACAAAGGAACTTATACGTAATATTTGCTTTTAAATCCGACCTTACACATACATTTACTATTTCACAATTTAGAAACAGGCGATTGGCGAAATAGAATAAAAATTCTCACGTTATATTTATATAAGCAAAAAGCAACGGACAGTTCAGCAGTTCAGTGAGTGAGACTTTCAGTGGTGCATATGCAATTATTAATGTGATTTTTCAAAAAAAAATAATATTTGGTAAATATTTGATTTGTAATTAAATTTTTATTCATTTTTTGAACTGTTTTTGTTGTGTTTGGTGCATTTTTATATCTAAATATAATGTTGTTCAAGCGAAAATTGTCTGGTCACGCTTACAGACAAAAAAAAGCAATTGTCGTTTTCTGTCAAAAAACAACAAAATGCTCTAAATAAATTTTTTAAAGCAGGAAATGCAAACATACAGCAACAAACAATAGCTACCCAAATCAAATTGATGATCCACCACCACAAAATAATTCAAGTTGTGATGATAGATCTGTATTATAGGTAGATCAGAAGACGCTGGTGAGGTTTCATTTTCTGAAACGATTTAAAAAAAAATGCCAATTAGTTCAAAATTAGATTTAAATGATCCAGCAGTCTGGCCAGATTTAAATGATAGTATTTTAACCTACCTTGTTGAAAAAGTCCTCAAACAAATCAAAGATATTTGTTATCCTGTGACGTCCGGTAGGAAATTTAATAACAAACATTTTACAAGGATTTTGTCAAATGGGGAAACAGTTGTACGATCGTGGTTAGTGTATTCCGTTTCAAGTGATTCCATTTTTTTGTTTTTGTTGTAGGTTATTTAAGAAAAATTCTCTTATTCCAATTAGTAGTATAGGATTCAACAAATGTAATCAAATAGCTACGGTTCTTAAAGAACATGAACAGGGGGTCGTTCACATAGAGAATTTTAAAAAATGGAAGGAATTTGAACTAAGACTTTCGTAAAACTCCACAATTGATAGCACTTTTCAAAATACAATGTCCAAAGAAGTTCAACATTGGAGAGACGTGTTGAAACGACTTATTATTCTCGTTAAATTCCTTTCAGTGCAATCTTTGGCATTCAGGGGTGGGTCAGACAGATTATACGAGAAAAATAATGGTAATTTTCTAAAGTTAGTAGAAGCTATAGCTGAATTTGACGTTGTTCTTTCAGAACACCTACGGCGCATAACTAACGGTGAGACGCAAAACAGATATTTGCATAAAAGCATTCAGGATGAGCTTATTTCGATCGTTTCTAATGTTATTGAAAAAAAAATAACATCATAAAAGGAGCAAAATATTTTTCGATAATTGTGGATTGTACTCCAGATCAGAGTCGCAATGAACAATTATCACTCATTATTAGAGTTGTTCATAGAAATCAAAATAATTTTGAAATTATGGAGCTTTTTATTGGTTTTTTAAAAGCTACAGACACAACGGGTAAGGACTTGACTGATTTAGTTTTAGACCGACTAACTTCTCTAGGATTTTCAATTAGTGACTGCAGAGGACAAGGTTATGATAATGGCTCGAATATGAAGGGAAAAAACATTGGAATGCAAGCTCAAATTAAGCATTTAGAACCTAGAGCATTTTTTGTGCCATGTGTGTCACATTCAGCTAACCTAGTTCTTTTGGATTCAGTTCAATGTTCACTACAAGCTGTAATTTTTTTTGATACTATCCTATGTTTATATGTGTTTTTTTCTAGTTCGGTTTCAAGATGGGAAATTTAAAAAAAAAATGTCAAAACACTAACTCTAAAGCCATTATGTACGACAAGATGGGAAAGTCGCATAGAAGCTTTAAAACCCTTAATATATAGTTTAGATAATATTTATGACGCTTTATTTGAAATAGGAAACGACACGGACAAGGACGGAATAACATGAATTAACGCGAATAGTTTGTCTCTATTATTATTCAATTTGAATTTATTTGTTCTCTATTTATTTGGTATAGTATTTTAGAAAAAATTAATATATTTAGCAAATATTTACAATCACCTGCTATTTGCTTAACGACGGCAGTAAATATGTTACGGGATACAAATCAGTTTTTAACAAATTTAGGAAATGAGGAAAAATTTCATGGGTTTATCCTTCAAGCTAAAGAAATGGCTTTAAAATTAAATGTTCCACCACATTTCCCTGATGCTCCAAGACGCCCAATCGAAAACCTCAACTTTTTTCATACGAAGGTAGAGACGAAACTATATCAAATCCTGAACGAAAGTTTAAAGTTGAATTTTATTTCCAAATCCTTGATAGGGCTATTCAATCTGTAAGCGAACGGTTTGAACAAATTTCGGAACACAATAATATTTTCAAATTTTTGCATGATATTTCTGTAGTTTCATTAAATGATCCTGATCTTTTACGTAAATGCCTTTCCCTAGAAAAGCATTTAACTTTTAACTCAAATTCCGATATAGCAGGATTAGAACTATTAGACGAAATTAAAATATTTCAAAGTACAGTTTCAGGAATTTTTTTAAGCCCTATAGAATCGTTAGATTTTATATTTAATAAGAAATTAGAGTCGATATTACCAAATCTAGCAGTAGCGCTTAGAATTTTATTGACAATACCAGTTACAGTAGCTTCTGGAAAACGTAGCTTTTCCAAGTTAAAAATTATTAAAAATTATTGAAAATTATTTACGTAGTACCACGGGACAAGAAAGACTTATAGACTTATAGATATTTTGTATATATTTTGTAATATTTAACCTTTTTATTTATTTTTTAAATATATATTTTTGAGGACTATACCTACGTGGGACACCTCGTTAAAAAAAATGTATTGCAAGTCCTACCTCACGGGTGATGTGGAAACGGATTATTTAATGCAAACCTTTCTTAGGGCGGCATTTTTGAAAAGTGCACGAGGCGCCAAAAGGCCTAGCGCCGACCCTGCTCTTGGTCATGAAATTGAAAATGAAAATTTTCCCGAATGTCATTTTTGTACCAAAAACGACAGCGCGAGGTGAGCAAACCGGAAAAGCATAGTAGTGGTTATTTTATTAATATTGGTTTGCTTGTTCGCATGCGCATCATTTTGTTTATAAATTTTTTTTAATTGATGTGTCAAATGCGGTTTGGTATTGTTTAAATATTTGAAAATGAAAAATCAAATCACATGGGCGCTTTCAGGTAACCTATAGCGGGTGTTACTGTGTTTTCACGATTTATGATTAACACTCACTATGTTTTGTTATTAACAATTATTTATTTATTGTTAAATATAAATGTTCACAATATATTATTATCAACTAGTTCACAAAATGGTTGTTGAGTGTGAACGATTGTTCGCGGCACTTGCACTTTTATTTTGTATGGAAGAGACTGTGTCTCGTTTGACTTCTAAAACCCGACTATCTTTTCGTTTTTCATTCCGTACAAAGAAATTGAAATCTCGATATTTATCGATAATCGATAAATATCGAGATGTAGGTAGGTGGCGAAATAGTTATATTCAGCAAAACGAGCAATGCCTCGTAATTAAGCGGCGCGGTGTATAAATAGTTTTGCTACGAGGAGTGCCACGAAGTGAAAAGGATTTTTCTGTTTGAGCCGCTACATCACTCCCCTCCTGGATCGAAAACCGTAGTGTTTTAAATTCAAAGTGACCGTTTTTGGAACACTACGTTTTTCGACTGGGTTTACCACAAGTATTCCGTACGCCGGCTTAAGCCTGTCGATGCCAATTGTTGTGGATTTTCCATTTACATCCACAACAAAGAATTTGCGCAATTTGCGGGTCACTGGATACGGTCCAGAATAGGGTGTACTCAATAGACCTCTGACTCTATCCACACGTACGAATACGTGTGAACAGGTTTCCAGATTTTTGGGAATGTACGTTGCCTGTTCAGGTGGATGTCTTGTGTCCGTAGGAACTAAGGTTCTCATGGTGGTACGAAGCTGATTCACGAAATCCGAAGTATCTGTGTTTGGGTTCGAATTTTGATCGTTGATGAAGAATTCACCGGGAACCTTGATATTTTGACCATATACTAGCTCTGCTGGTGTGCAGTTGAGGTCTTCCTTGACGGAGGTTCGAATACCCAATAGGATCGTTGGAAGTTCTGAACTCCAATGGGATGTATTACATCGAGCTGTTAAGGCGGATTTTAGTTGCCTGTGGAACCGTTCGACAAGACCGTTCGCTTTCGGGTTGTATGCAGTTGTCCGAATGCGATGGGAACCTAGGAGCTTCGTGAGCTCGGTGAACAACGTTGACTCGAATTGCGTTCCTTGGTCTGTCGTGATGAAGAGTGGGACACCATATCTACAGATATACTCATTGTAGAAGATTTTACTTACGGTTTTAGCGGTCATTTCTCGGATTGGATAAGCTTCTGGCCAACGGGTAAATCGGTCGACTATCGTTAAAATGTAATGATAGCCATTCGATTGGGGCAGTGGACCAACCAGGTCCATGTGGATATGTTCAAACCTGCCACTTGGTAGCTCGAATTTACCAAGTTCTGATTTTGTGTGGCGGTGAACTTTGGACTTTTGACATGGGATACAAGATTTCGCCCAATTGCTTGTATCAGTATTCATTCTTGGCCAGAAGTATTTTGAAGCTATGAGTTTTCGCGTAGCACGGATGCCGGGATGTGATAGGCCATGTAGACTATCGAAGATTGTCCGTCGCATGTTGAGAGGAACGTAGGGTCGATTTTTACCTGTTGAAGTCTCACACCAAATTTGCTGCTTGTCTGGTAAGTCGATCCGTTGCAGGTTTACGCTTGATTTCGGTGTGTGTGCTGAAATCAATTTCTGCAATTCGTCGTCGCGTTGTTGTTGTACAAGTAATTCCTTCGTGTCGAAGGAGAAGACGCTGAGTTCTGTGAGAAGTGTTTCACCAGAACGAGACAAACAGTCGCTCACCACATTGTGTTTACCTTTAATGTGATGAATGTCGGTAGTGAACTGGGCAATGTAATCGAGATGTCGTAATTGCCGGGGACTACGTTCAGACTTTGACACAATAGCTGTTGTAAGAGGCTTATGGTCGGTAAATAAAGAGAAATTTCGGCCTTCGACGAAATGGCGAAAGTGTTTGATTGCTAAATACATAGCAAGAAGTTCACTATCGAAAGTAGAGTATTTAATTTCCGCAGGGGAGAGCTTCTTTGAAAAGAACGCTAATGGTTGCCAACATCCTTTGTTGCGTTGTTGTAAGACAGCTCCAACTGCTACATTGGAAGCGTCGGTAGTTATGTTGAACTGCGCGTCGTTCAACGGGTGTGCCAAAAGAGTGACAGCGGCAAGAGAACGCTTGACCTTGTCAAAAGATTCTGTGCAATCTTCGGGCCAAGAGAAGTTTCTTCTGTTTTTGCCTTTCTTAAGTAAAGTGGCCAAATGCCTGTGAATCGGCGATAACAGTTCGGCTAACCGTGGTATAAAGCGGTGGTAATAGTTCACCATACCGACGAACTGCTGTATTTGGCGGATTGATGTTGGTTCTGGAAAGTTTGAAATGACATCAACTCTGTCTTGCGACGGGAGGATGCCATCTTTCGAAATTGTGTGGCTCAAGAAGTCGAGTGACTTCACGCCGAAAATACATTTCGAAGCTTTAATATTAATTCCATATGCGGAGAGACGTTTGAATACTGACTCGAGATGTTCACTGTGTTCCATCTCGGAACGGCTTGCAACGAGGATATCGTCGATATAAGAGTAGACGTAGTCCAGCCCTTTTAACACTTCGTTAAGGAATCGCTGGAATGTCTGGGCTGAGTTACGAAGGCCATATGGCATTCGGGTAAACTCAAAAAGCCCGAAAGGAGTAGTTATCGCTGTTTTGTGGATATCCTCGAGAGCCATGGGAATTTGGGGATATGCCCTGACCAAATCTATTTTCGAGAAAATAGTGGCGCCGGCGAGTTTCAACGAGAAACTGTGTATGTGGGGAATAGGATATCTATCTGGGACAGTGACAGTGTTCAACTGTCGATAGTCTCCACAAGGGCGCCAGTCCTTGTCTTTCTTTTGCACCATATGTAATGGTGAGGAGACTGGTGATGATGAGGGGCGGCAGATTCCGATGTCTGTCATAAACTGAAATTCAGTTTTAGCAGCTTTTAGTTTAGTTGCGTCGAGTTGTCGCGGTTTAGCACAAGGTAACCTACCTTGCGTGATGACGTAGTGGACTACGTTATGTTTCACTGGGAGATTGTAATTCGGTGCCTCAGTGAGCGAGGGGTATTTCTTTAAAAGAGCGCCGTAATCGTTGTTAACGCTGAAATGTTTTGGAGATGGCGTATCAACTTGGGCGATGATTGCGTTCACAGTGAGGGTAGTGAATGAGTCAGAAAGTCTTCTGTTCTTCAAATCGACCACGAGACCATATTTGGACAGAAAGTCAGCACCTATAATAGGCCTGTCTACTGCCGCGATGATAAAGGGATGTATGAACGTACGCCTGAGACCGAGATTAACCTTCAAAAGTTTGGTACCGTAAGTGGAAATTGGGGATCCGTTTGCTGCGGTAAGAATGCAAACGGTGTCTTTAGCATGTCGGGGAAACTTGTTGACGGGTATCACAGATACTTCAGCCCCCGAATCGATCAGAAATTGTAAGTTATTTTCATGATCGTGGATGAAAAGACGGCGAGACGAACCAATCCCACTGTTTGCCGTAGAGACAGCAGGATTTAGTGGTTTTCCGAAGGCTTAAAATGTTTGGAAGTAGCTTGTCCATGAGCTACCGGTCGGAAACTGCACGGCTGATTGCAGTTGCGTGCCCGTGAGCCGAAACGACGGTGGAAGTAGCAGGGTCCAGATCGAGATGACGATCTCGACCTTGACCTGTGTCGGTAATTGAAATTCCGTCTGTTGTTTGGCGATCTTCCACGTGAACCAATGTTCATGTTGGCCAATGTTCGCTGTAGATCTGCCAATTGTTGTTGCGTCTTGTCAAGTTGTCGTTGCATTAAAACAAGGGCTGATTCACCGTCAGCAGTTGCCTTGCTTGTGGATGGCTGGTTGACAGCAGCAATTGGTTTGGATGTTCTGGATTGAGCGTAAATCCAGATGTTGTCGGCGACCGGTAGGATTTCCTCTATGTCGTTCTTTATATCCCGCGCCATTATCGCTCGTAAGTCGTCTGGCAAACGTTTTAGCCAGAGGTTTTTGAGTAAATCGTTGTTTACTAATTTGGAATCACCTGCTTTTTGTTCAAGCAGGCGATAAAAGTGGGACGGTTTAAGGTCTCCCATTTGCTGGAAACCGGAGAGCAACTCGTCAAGTCGTTGCTCCTCGCTGATAGTGTAGCGGTTGGTTAACGCGGATTTCAGTCGCTTGTATTTCGTGCCTGGCTGCGGGTTCCTGAAAATGTCCGTGATGAATTGTATTGTCTCCTGTGGTATCGCGCCGAGAGTGTATGCAAATTGTTCATCGTCGTCGACAATGCGGTGGATACCGAACTGATGTTCGACGAGGATGAACCAAGCTGCCGGTTGCTCGTTCCAGAAGGGAGGTATTTTAGGTGGCATCTTGTATATTTTGGTTGTCCGAGATGCTGATGTGTCAGATGAAACGGCTTTTTGTTGTTTCGGTGGCATTTTATTTTTCACTTCACTTTAATAAATCCGGCGTAGCAAAAATATTTATTTTGTAAACTTGTCTATTTTAATTATAGACTAAAAGAAATATTCGAACGCGAACAAATTGGTAGAACTATTTTTCCAACCAAGAAGTGTGTGAATGAAGAAAAAAATGGGCAGATCGAGTGAAAATTAAATCAGCAAAAAAAGAAATTGTAACGAGAAAAAAAGGAAGCGAAATTAGAAACGAAAGAGAATTATTCAACGGAAATATCAACGGAATTATAGTAAAAATCGTGTGAAGTTGAAGCGAACAATCGTACATTTACAATAAGCTTATTAAATTTAATATAATGTTTGTATTGAAAATATGTTTGTAGTAAAAAAAAAATATTTAAATTCAAATCGTTTTGAAAAAAAAAATTAAGTTTATATATAAAAAAAATTAACTAATTAGTCGAGTTTCGAACTATCGACTTTAAATTCTATAGCCCTCAACGCTAACCGTTGGGCTATGCTGCTTATATAATTGTATGTATATAGTTGTAGTAATATATAATATTGTAATTTATTTATTTATAAAAAATTTTAAAAGTTAGCGAAAAAATTTTCCAAAAAAAAATTTTTAATTTTAAAAGTTTGTATATGTTTATATATATGTGTAAATTGTTATATATGTTTAATTTAAATAATAATCGAATTTATTTTTTTATATTAAGTAAATGTTTTTAAAAAATATTTAATAAATGTAATTTTATTTATAATTACTCATTCATATGTGTATATCCGTTAGGTATCCGTGTTGATGTATCCGTTGTGTTGTGGTTTCCTTGTTATTTTTCGCTGATGTGTTGTTTGCGTTGCTGTGACGTTGATCTGCTTACACCGTTGTTTTTTATGGTTTTCCGCAAGCGAACTGTTGTTGCCAGCTCCCTGGCTCCCTCGATGGGCGCGATCGCCTTTGCGGGGGCAATAGGCCCAAAAATTTAGGTTTTGTGTGTATTCATAGTTTGCGGTTTCCAAAATAAAACGTTTATTGGCTTGACCGCGTATCGAACTTGCGTTGGTTTCGTGCGCATGCACAGTTGTGATACACTTTTCCACTGCACTATACTCACGACTATATTTACAAGTCGTGTTTTACGTTAGTTTTTAATGGTTTTTTTTATGTTTTATTTTATAACTTTATGATACACTTGGCGTTTATGTGCGCCTGTTATTTTGGGTTTTTTTTAGCGTTTTAATTTTGTTGTACACGTTTTTAATATGTTGCACTATTTATATGTTAGTTTAGTTTATATTATAATAATTAATTATAATTGCACTTTTATTAAGCACACTGCAGAAAAAATGTGTTCTTGCGCGGTTTTTGTTAACGGTCGAACTGTTTTCTGTTACCATTATCCGCGCGTCGGGGTCACCAGTTATAGCGGGTGTTACTGTGTTTTCACGATTTATGATTAACACTCACTATGTTTTGTTATTAACAATTATTTATTTATTGTTAAATATAAATGTTCACAATATATTATTATCAACTAGTTCACAAAATGGTTGTTGAGTGTGAACGATTGTTCGCGGCACTTGCACTTTTATTTTGTATGGAAGAGACTGTGTCTCGTTTGACTTCTAAAACCCGACTATCTTTTCGTTTTTCATTCCGTACAAAGAAATTGAAATCTCGATATTTATCGATAATCGATAAATATCGAGATGTAGGTAGGTGGCGAAATAGTTATATTCAGCAAAACGAGCAATGCCTCGTAATTAAGCGGCGCGGTGTATAAATAGTTTTGCTACGAGGAGTGCCACGAAGTGAAAAGGATTTTTCTGTTTGAGCCGCTACAAACCTATCATGATTAGTGAAATCATCGTCAATTTGATTTGGAAATTTCATAATGTTAAACATTTTCATAACGTTGGCTGCGATTTTTCTCAACATGTTCCCAACTGTTGGGTGTCCTGAAAGCGCCCATAGCAAACAATCGGTTCCACTGCTCAAAAGCAAGCGAATAGAAGAGGTGAGGTATACGTCATCATCATAAATATTCAACCGGTTCAACCGGAACTTTTTATTTTGCTACTTGCCTTAGTAAAATTGATGAACAAAATGCACAGACACTGTAGACTTGTATATTTTTTTTTTTTTTTTTTCCAAAAATTAATCCATTTATTCAAACATTATTTTATCTTAATAGCTAATATATACAGGTTGGATGCTGGATCAATTAATGACATCCTTAACATAACTAATAACAATGAAAAAAGACGCCCGCTGTCCCAAAATTGGGCACTCTGGTACGTCACCTAACCTTAATAAAAATAATGTACAGTGTGTTTTATTGCGTGGAATACAAGAAAACTTAACATATCAAAACGAACAATACAAATTATTATATAATGCAAAAATTAATTAATTAAAAGAATTGATCAAAAAAATGTTAACAAAAAAAATCAATTTAATCTCGCGACACACATACGTACAAAATGAAAAACTGAACTAAACACAACTTAGTATAACTTGATTAAACTTGATACATTGATAAATATTACAGCTCTATACTCTATATATTTATATACAAATCATTCATTGATTGGCCAACCACCAATATTTGGCCCACTTTGCCTCCAACTCTCCCGGCTGCTGCTCCCTCATACTCATGTCATACCGCAGAAATTCACCTGGGTTCTCGAATTTATTGTTGTCGAACCATTTTTCGTTTGGCCGCCGTTGTATATGGTAAATTAGGGGAATGCCCGTTCCCCTCTCCTGCACATAGCCCCGTTTGTCCAATTGTATAAATAAATTTGGACCTGGTACCACCCCCTCCCTCAGGTATTCCTCCGCCAAACTTGTATCCACATTATACGGTCCGTATATCAGTGAATTTTCTGTATTTTGGCACGCCCTCAAAATATGATTTCGCACCAATGTTAAAATGTGTAGATCGATGCGTTCCGAATCATAATTATCGTAATGGTTTTGATTTGATACGTAATGTGTATAGTCTGTGTCTTGCTTTCTGTGTACGCCCCGACAATGTCTGATACATTTCCGCTCAAATACCCTTAGCCTCTCCATGTATCGTGGTACCTGATTGTACCATATCGCACATCCATATGTCAAAATTGGCCTAATGAGTGCCATGTATGCAATCATTTTTACCCGTTCCGTAATATGTTTGCTGTGAAAGAGCCGTCTCGCCCCCATAAATGCTCGTCTCGCCTTCTCCAGCTGCACCGTTGTATGATTGGCCATGTAACACATGTTATCGATGTTGATGCCCAGATATTTGACCGTCTCCTTTAACATAATGGGTTGTTCGTATATTTTTACATTTAATTTCTTCCAATTACGTTTCAGTTCTCGGTTTGCGTTGCGTAACGGACCTCTAAACAATATCGCTTCACATTTCGTCACATTCATCTCAATGCGCCACGTATGTAAATACTCCTGTACACAGTCTAGTGCTTTTTGTAGCTGGATTTGTATGTCGCCTACCAAATATTTACTACTATATAATATCATGTCGTCTGCGTATGCACACGTTTGAACATTTTCTGAATTTAGAATTTCGCTGGCCACCATCTCTGCCGTATACAAATTAAATAAAATTGGTGCTGTTATAGTGCCTTGTTGTACCCCATTTAAAATTTTGAATTGCCTGGTCGAATGTATGCCGCCCGTTGTCACCATAAATTTTCGATCGTATAACAGCTCGTAAATAATTTCGATGAGATTCATGTTAAAGCCAAAGTTTTTTAATTTTGTCAGCAAACCGTCTAGCCAAATTGATTCAAACGCCTTTTTAATATCAATCATAACCGCTCCCGTTGGATGTTTAAAACTTAATTTGTGGCAAACGTCCGAAACCAATTTTGTTATTGCGTGCACTGTACTGTGCTCTTGTCGAAAGCCAAACTGATTGTCGGGCATCAATTCGTTTCGTTGCACGTGTTCCAAAATCTTTTCAAAAATTACAATTTCATACACTTTGCCGAGGTTCGAGAGTAAGCTAATGGGTCGATAATTGTCTGGATCTTTTGGATTTTTCTCCTTCTTTAGTATTGGGAATATACGTGCCACCTTCCAACAATTTGGAAACGCTTTATTATTTAATAAATGGTTGAATATGATACAAATTTCGAGTATAATTGAATTTGGAAGATGTTTCATTATGATGTTTGGTATTAGGTCGGGGCCGAAAGATTTTTTATTATTTGCTTTTTTTAGAATTTGTGCTATATACTCGGTTGTGATGAAATATTGTGCATCGTCGTCTGGTTGCGTTGGTGCCTCTGCCCGATTTGTAGCCGAAAATTGTACTTTTGTATGTTTTAATAATTTGTCTGCCTCGTGTTTCCTTTTGATTGGCTCCACCGTCTCATTCACTTGACGCTCATGTTCAGGTTTGCCTAATGTTGGATTTCGTCGCGTATGTTTTTCAATATGGTGGCCAATGATGTCTAGATTTAGTTGTTCGTCCAAAATTTGAATTTTGTTGTTGTTGGTTTCGTTTCGTGTCATTTCCGCCCATGGTATATTTAAATGTTCATACTCGTTCATCTCCCGATCGTCCACCTCAATTTCTCGCACATTAATATCCGTTGCCTCCTGTCGCGTTAACTTTTTAATTTCAGCCCACATTTTCATTCCCGGTTTTAAATTTTGCATCCGATTGATCCAATATTTTTCGATTTGAATTTTGACGTTTTGTTCGATTAGTTGTACTGTCCGTTTAATTTCGACTTTCCAAATGTTTATCTGCCGCTGATTTTCGCTCGTTATCGCTGTCGTATAGGTGTTATGCTGCTGATGACGATGATGATGATGATGATGGTGATTGTGATTGTTTCTTGCCAAATTCCGCCGGAACGTTTTAATTTTATCGATTAGTAGACTTTTGTGTTTATACAGCTTTTCAATTGTGTCGTTCGTGTAACAGCTCATGTTGTTACACCGTCTTTGTTTCGCTGGTTCGTTCTCCTTCACGTTGGCCAAAATTAATTTCGTTATTTTGTCGATGTAAATTTTGATCTCCTCCTCGTCCAAATTCCGTGTGTTTGGTGTTAATGTTTTTGCTAAATCATCATCATTGTTGTTGTTGTCGTCGCCGCCGCCGTCACCATGTCTCCCCTCCTCTATAATTTGTTGCTGATACGCCTTCTCTAATTTTGCCGTCCATGCCATCCAATTCGTATCTGTGAAATTATACCATAATCGTTGTCCTACCGCTTCGTTTGTTCCCGTTTCCAGGTCACCCACCTCTCTCACCACAATCTCAATTGCCTTATGATCGCTGTCGTATCGATGCGTTGGAATTTCGCCCCTTCCGTTTGTCCTAATGTTAATGCGATCGTCCGCAATGGCCAAATCTAAAAAATTTCCTGATCGTATCATGGTCGGTGTGTCACTTTTATAAATTTTGCATCTAAATTCCATTTCGTTCTCACTCATCCATCGATTTAGCCGGTTGCCCCTTGAATTGTTTGCCGTATTTCCCCAATTTATGTGTCTCGCATTTAAATCGCCCGCTACTATATAAAAATTGTTTGGATTTTGTAAATTTAGAATATTGAAAATTTTGCTCCACTCTTCCACAAACCGTTCATCTGTAATTTCGGTTGCATTGCCCGTACAATAAATCGATATCAAAAATAAATAATTTCGCGTATTTTTAATTTTGAATTTGATGATGGCAATCTCGATCCCGACACAATTGCTAATTTCTTGCGGTACAATTTCCTTATATTTCAGGCCATTCTTGACGAGTATGGCTGTGCCTCCGCCCTGTTTCGCGTTGATCCGGTCCCTTCGTACCATCTCGTAATTTTTGAATTGAATTTTGTGCCGAAAATTTAATTTTGTCTCATTCACCAGTAGGCAGTCTGGTGAATGAGTTTCCAAAAATTTCAATAAATTTAATCTCCTCTGGACGCTCACTATGGAATTTGCATTTAACGCTATAATTTTGAAGTTGCTTACCATGAGCCAATAATTTGCAAGAGTTGTGAAATTTGTTCGCTTTGTTGTTGGATAGTGCGGGCCATGCCGTCCATTCTCGCTGTCAATTGATTTATTGTTACATTAGTTTGTGTATCGAAATGTGTTTGTTGTTGTTGTTGCTGTTGCTGTTGTTGTTGTCGCGCTGGTATTGGTCCCCCTTTTAGCATATCGGCCATCGTACCATTCTCCTTTGTTACCGGTATAGATGTAAACATTCTTGGTGGTGGTGGTTGTGGTGTCGCCTGTTGTCGCCTTTCCTGTATTTTTTGTTTTAATCTGTGCATCATTGCCTGATACACGGGACAACCCTTGTACGATGCTGGATGGCCCATCTTATTACAATTAATGCAGAAGATATCTTCTTTCGTGGCTTCTTATTCAATCTTACATTGACCTGGTTCGTGGTGCTCTGCACATTTCACACACCTAAATTCGAGTCGACAATTTGTTGCCGTGTGACCAAAACGTTGGCAGTTTTTGCACTGCATAATGTCACCGCTTTTATTTAATGTTTGCCAATTTACTCGTTGATAATTGATTGCTCGTATGTTATACACTTTGGCCAATGGTGTACTTGTTGTGAATTGTACTATATATAGCGGTAGTGGCCTAAAGGGTTCTCCTGGCTTTTTCGATTTCATTTGTATGATTTTGTCCACTTTAATTTCGGCGTCACACTCAATTTCTGTTTGTAATTCTGCCAAATTTTCTGTCTCGGTTAGTCCCCGTAATACCAATGATTTTAATTTTAACTGTTTCGGTGTGTATGTAAAGTATTTCGTCTTTACGTCGTCAAAAATCGTTCGTAATTTGTTGTAATTGTCCAGGTCGTCCGTAATTACTGTGTGTTTTTGGGTGTTTACCCGTCTAATTTCGAATTGTTTGATGTTTAGTCCTTTGGCCAATTCAATTGTGTTTTTAATTTCCTGTCCATGTATATGTAATGGTGGTGGTCTCGGTGCTTTTTTTGCCTTTGACACATTATTATTATTGTTGCTGTTATTATTGTTGTTATTGTTATTGTTGTTATTATTGTTGTTGTTAATATTATTGTTATTGTTGCCATTTACATTCGTTTTATTATTGTTGACACTATTGTTATTATTGTTGTTGTTATTATTGTTTTTATTGTTATTGTTATTGTTTATATTTTTGGCACTTTTTAATTGTTTTTCTCTGATGTTATTGTTTATTCTCACTTTTTGCTTTACTAGCTCAAAACCGTCACTTTCAATTTCATTTTCAATTTCATTTAAATTTTGATCAAAATGGGACGACGATGGACCCATATCAATATCATCCATGTCCCCATTACCATTACAATTTTGCAATACCGCGAATTTATTCACCGATTCAAAAATGGGAAAATTTGCTTTTACACTTTCAATAATTTTTGGCTTATTTGCCTCATTTAATTGCTCCTTTAGCATCATTATCTCGTTATTAAGATTTTTTATTTTATTTTTAAAACTTATAATCTCACCTGGTAGACTTGGGTTTAGCGACAGTCGCTTATTTGGGCGAGATGGTGCAACGATGGTGGGTGTTTCCTCAATAATCACCTCACCATCCATTATTGGATGTATCTTTATGGTATCCTCCATTTTTATTAAGTTTTGCCTATTAGGCTTTAGTTTTATTTTTTTTTTACAAACCGGACTCCACCGGTTTGTAACACTACCCTTTTTACACCTCACTATTTTTGATATTGAACTTTATATATATATATATATATATATATATAGTATATACAAATGTAGACACACACACACAAAAAATGAAATTGAATCAAAATAGAAATAAAAATAAAACTTTATACACAGTATGTCATTAAAATAACAACGAAAAATTTTTTTATTTTTTTTTTTTTTTTTTATTTGAGAAAAAAGTGAGCCCCCAATTGGAAGGGCTCCGCAAACAACACTGGTGATTGATCACCCCAAAATCAAATTCAACACTTATTATACTAATTATTAACTAACTTATTTCACTAATATAAACTGTGGATGGGCACAAGTACCCCCCGAACGTTATAGATTGCTAAATCGTTAACTATTTTTCAATACGTTCTCACTTTTGGTATTATACCAAATAAAAAAAAAAAAAAAAATTCACAATACTAGATCGTCACTTCAGTATATTTTTGGGTTGCCCCACTCACTGGAGCACTACCCACACATCACTAATTACAACGTTTATCTTTACACTATATATATACACGACCGTATTTACTTTCGAAGGACCACCGGGTGGGCCCCACCGCGAAACAGGCCAATGGCCACACAAAATAATTTTATATAATTATTATAACGTCTCTCTTATCACTGTATTAATTATAATATGTTGATAATGGGCAAGGATGCCCCCCAAATTTTAAAGATTATAATTTCTGAAATTAAATTTTATTAAAAATTTAATTTTTTCGCGAAAAAACAATGCTTCCGTACGACACGAAAGTCACAGCCTACTCTGTAGACTTGTATATTATACAGTCTATATGTACACAAAATTATTGTTCACCTCGCCAGCTTGCGTTCTAATTTTTGGTACAAAATCGATACTCTAAATATCAAAAGCCACCAATCATCAGCCACCCTTCTGTACATTAACATTAAACTTCATCCAGATAAATCACTAAAATTGTTGTAAACCCTCTTTAGTACGCTCTTGATCGAAATAAAATAACTTAATGGATTAATTGAGAGCTAAAGACTAGATAACCCTACTGAGTTCATGTTATTTAAATTTTACGATTATTTTGACGGATTATTAGGACTATAGAGGTTGATGCAACAATTAAAAGTCACAAAATCTATGGAGTACCCCTCCAATTAAATTAATAGCTGAAGTACCCGTAACAGTACAAAACGCCAAATCCACTATCGGCCGACAATAATTAGCGAAAATGTTATAAAATCTGAACGTATCTGCCCTCATCAAACAGCAATCTTTTATAATAGAACAACCTGTAGAAGCTGAACTATTCAAAAATAATTTCCATTCCGCACTAAAATTAAGAAGTTTAAAATTCGTCTGTATTATTAATTTAAAGATTGCCGGCTTTTTATAGACAAATATTATTTACTATGACATTCACGATGTTTGCGACTTTTCGAGCCAGCAAAAAAAGATCCATCTACTCATAATATACTACCACAAAAAATAAAAACTTAACAGAAGAAGAAAAATTAACGTTCTAACGATACGTTCTAACGATATTACCCAAGAAACAAGACGTTGTCTGATTTAAATTAATGATACCCATAAACCTGAAATGTTGTCATCGATCTCTTCTGATTTCGACACAACATGATGATATCTATTTACAAAAAAAAAAAAATTAAAGACTATGTTACCGAGCAAATGACACAGTGGTTAATGCTTTGGCGTTTGGATCGGGAGGTACCGTGTTCGTATCCTGATAGGGCAGGTGCAAAAAGAAATTTCATCAACAGATTACGATCTGTGGTGAAATGTAACACATCTATGACCCCCTGTCGGTGTGCAAAACCCATGGGCCGAACCATCTTCCATGCCAGTATAGACTGGCATGGAGCTTAAAATGTACAGATGGTCTTAAATCGGTCCTTGAGTTACCCGGGAGGCGTAAAAAAAAGCATAACCGCGGAAGAGCAGGGTTGTGCCCCAAAATAAATCGCATAGTTAACAATAAAAAAAACCGTATGCTGAGATCGGCCCAATAGGCCCACATGTAAATTGCTCATTCAGTTTATGAATGATTTATTTATTTAAATACATGGTCCAATCGGTATCAAACGAGATTGGTTACGATACTTTTGGTTTCTAGGGATCATTCGTTTAAACCTAAAATATATATTTTATTTCAAATTTACCAACCCAGGATGGATTAATGCCAATCCCAACATGCGGATCGTCATGTCAGTTTTATTTCGGAAAACGGGCATGATGCCGTAGTGAATCAGAAGAGATTGGTCACGACACTCGTGGTTCCCGGGATCCATTAATTTAAATCAATAATTCATACATAAACGAAATGGGCCATTCACATATGGGCCTATTGCGCTAATCTCAACATACGTTTGGTACCTTAGGATTTTTTTTTGTTTGTAGATATAGCCGTCATAATGTTGTATCGCAGTCGGAAGTGATGAATGCCGATATTTCAGGTTCCTGGGAACCGTTAATTTATATCCGAACTTTGTTCTTAAAAATGATTCGACCATTTACACATATAGCACCAATCCTAACATCCGGATGGTCGAAAAAAGTTTAAATTATTTCCAATCGATATCAACTTAGATCGATTACGACCTTTAGGTTCCAGGGAACCAGTCGTTTAAATCTAAAATGTATAGTTTATTTAAAATGGGCCGTTCCAGCCAGGATGCTTTAGCGCCAATTTAACGAATTATTGACCGCGCGTTACGGTGTCTTCTCACTGGGGAACCATAGATAAATTGGTAAGCCGCGCGTCGGCCATTCGTATTTGTTTCTATCCGTCCTTGGTAGCCGTATAGACAAAATGGTTGGGCCACGTAAGGCAGCTTTGAACTAAATGGAACGCGGATACCTTGTCATTAATATTTCTGGCTGACCACGTTTTTTGCCTACATTAACCGTTGCGACGTCCTTCCGCCGAAATCAATATATGCTTGTAAGCAACCGTATATGATGACACTTCGAAATTCGCTAGAAAATTACAATTTTTTTGAGTTAGTCTCTAGTCTCTATCGCAATCTTGATATGTAACTTTACGACATTAAATTTTGTGCGGCAAAGTTACAGAACAAGTTTTACGTTTATAGAGGCGAGTTACATTTTATGAATACCATTTTAATACATATCGGAAATTTTACACTTGCAGAGATACAGTTTGTAAATTAGATCATATGTCATGCACATTTTGGCATATGAACATTAGCGACATCTATCAATAACTAAAATGAACTACTTAAGGTCTTCTACTTTCAAACCGCATAAACATTGACACTGGTTTGTCATCTTGAATCTCTGTCGTCAGTGGAATTTCAATTTGAGTCCCATTGCCTTCCATTGGCTGATTCATTCCTCCTTCATTGCAATAAGTCATTTGCCATCTCCTTGTTATATCGATTTTGCCTCCAGAAGTACGCCGGCCAAAACCACGACAGCATCTTTAGACACTGTTCTCTTTACATGCCCCTCTTACCACTATCGCCAAGGAGTGGAATAGTTCTTAGCGTTTTCACAGATTCTTAGAACGTGAGATGTTACCTCCATTCGTTCATCAAGATCAACTCCTAGATATTTCACAGACTTCACCATTTTCATGTTTCGACCGTTTAAAGATATTGTTGGAGGTCGGAAAAAGTCAAATTTTCCTTTTAGTTGCAGCATCACTATTTTCTTTGCAGACAGTGACATTTTATTTGTTACAGACTTATGATATCAATTGTGCTTTGACTTTGACGCTGAAGCTCAAGCTTCGAGTTGCCGTGCATCAGAATGAATTATGCTTGTGTTAAACACGATGTTTCATACTAGAGGATCCAAAATAGAGCCTTGAATACATACTTTAGTGATTTGTTTGGATACAGAACCATGTCTCTAATTACTGTGGATCGGTTACAGAAGTAGCTCCTAAAAACATTCATAGTGTTTCTAGAGAGATTGTAGACCGATAAACTTGCGATAACACTAGGCCATTTTAATCTAACGATAATCTCAAGTGCTCCGGCGACATCCAAGAATATACCCATAACATATTTTGAACTTTGGGTTTAGACAGTGTTGATTAGGCGGTCTATCGCATCTTCAGAAGACATACTACGTCGGAAACTGAACTGTTTGGCGAAGAACAGCCGCTCTCTTCAATTCGCGGTGTAATTTCGAATGGTCTTTCAAGGAGTTTCCCCATCACAGGCAGCAACGTTATAGGTCTATAAGACTTCGAAGAAAATGGATCTCTATCATCTGTTTTCCACACCTTAGGAAAGTAACCAAATCTTAAGCGCAGCTGTTTAATAATTTTATTATGCTAGGTCCTATAAAAGGCCATGCAAGCTAGATAATTTCAGCGTTTAAGAAGTCCTGGAGACTTGTTAGGTTTGAAACGATACAGAGCACTAGTGACCTCTTCCCACACTGAGAGAAATGTTACTGTCGCATTGATAAAATGAAATTGTAATTTTGCCTATAGTTGCGTTCTATTATATTGTAAATACGACTGTCAAATTCCAAGAATTTTTATGTATATGAAAATAGTTAATCACTATAATGAGAAATATATGTATCTAGAAATTATTCTCTGCACTGACAATTTGATAAATAAATGTTAACATATTGATAGTAATATTTTTCAATAACATACATCTATTCTATCAAAATTATTTTAGATTTTTAGGATTATCTATTTTACAATACATACTATAAACATGATAGCGCATATTATTCATATGAAAGGAATATTATTAAATAATGAATAGTTGTTGTGTATAGACTATTTCTTACATTGATAAATTCATTAGTAATTATCGATAGTAAATTTTATCAATATGGTAAGACAATGATATCAAAATTATGTTTGATAGAAATGTTGATCCATTCTTTAACAATTACCATCAATATGATAGCGTACATTGTTGGTATGAAGGAACGCTATTAATGTAATGGTACTAAACGACAAAATACGAAACAGAATACGAAAAATGCTGACCACATTAAATTGGTTATACGAGTATAGTCAAACGCAGTATTATCATCTTCGTCTCCATATGGGTTTAGATTTGTGCAAAAATTTTAATTAAATTTATTTGTTTAGTATCAATTTAATCTGTTTATTGTGCGTGTTATTACACAATTAATTTGTGGTATGGTAAGCAGTGAAATTCGTTGTAAGTTAAATTAGTGCGTCTGAATTACATTTTAAAAAAAATATTTATTTTATTGGAGTTCCGTTAGAATTTCCTAGTTTTTCGTGTTCATTTTTATTTTCAAATGATTTGTTTTAAGGGCAAAAGAAATTTTTGCAATATATCTCAATTGAAACATCATTTTAAGGTATGGCATAATCTTAGATATTGTTCTTGGTATGAATGTGCTGAGGGCTCCTGTATTCAAGAGTTTCACGGCTTCAATGTTTTTAAACGACATTTAAGCCGTATACATAACAATATAGTTAGTCATGCCAGTTCTTTTCAACCTGAACTACATCCACCACAAAAAGATTCATTGCCTACAAATGAACTAGTTTCAAGCAACACGGGTAGTGCGTCTTTAGCTAATTTATTGATCGAACAACCATTAAACGTTTCAGAAAATAATCAAATTCCACGCATTGATTCCAATTTAATTCCATTTTCTAGTAATATTAACCAAGCCGCATTAGAAGTCAGTCTTGCCCTACATAGCTCTAACAGATTTGCTTTAAAAGACATTGAAATGGTCCAAAATTTAATTACAGCGAAAATTTTAAATCCTTTACAAAATATTATGGCAACAAGATTACTAAATTTAACTAACGATACGTTCACTCAGAGAAAAAACACCTCATAAAAATTCAACAGTACGACTATTAATTTTATGGTACATGAAATAATACGCATTTCCTTTTAATTCAATAGTTTTTATGGCTTTTTATACTATTGATTATTAAAAAATGTACCAGTGTGTAAACTATGTAAACTATTGATTCAAAAGTAATTTCTTTTTATTTTTAACTGAATGTTAGTATTAAATCTAATAGTATACTATTGACTATCAATAAGGTGAGACACTATTATTTTCATAAAATTTTTATATTGATTTAATGTGGTATACTGAAGAATTTATTTACAATAGTATGCAAACTTGATTTACATATTGATTTTATAGGCTGAACTATTGATTTCGTATTTATTAGTATGAAATATATTATTTTCATAACATTTTCTTATTGAATAAAAACGGTATACTATAGAAAAAAAATTCATTCAAATATGAAATGTAAATAAATGTTTTTGAATAAAACGCCAAAAATACTATAAATGTTGCAATATTTTTTATTAAAAATGAAACTGCATGATTTGGTAAACAATTTAATAGAACATTTTATACCGCTATATTTTCTGAAACTTCAGAAAACATCCTTAATGGTAGCAAAATTGCATCAAATAATATATAATATACACTATAGTACGAGTATATACAATATATTATACACCGGCTGATATTCATTGGTATACCATTATTAATTACATAAGATTTTCTCATTGATTTAATGTTGCATACCTTATGTATAATACGTATGCAAAATTAGATTTTCATATTGATTCAATACGACATCATTTTAAACGCTGATTTAATAGTATCCAATCGTATTACTTTTATACGATTTTCACTTTGCTTCAATATGATATCCTTTTAAACGCATATTTAATAGTATCCATCGTATTGTTTCAATACGATATAACTATTGAATGTAGATTTTTTCTCGGAATAACGTTGCACAATGCACGCACAATGTACATGTTTAAGTTGAACAGGTTCATTCGTGTTACTATAATTGTAGAAGTTGGTCGTTTAAAACTATAAAAAAAAAACTAAAATAAAAGTGAATTAAAGTTTAGTGACAAAAGTGGATAATAAATTTGATTAACATTAGTGAAGAAAGTGGAAAACAAATTTAACGGTAATTACAACCCAATCATTCGCCATTATATTTAAAGGTATGTATTGGGCTAAATCCTGTTGGGGAAACTTTACGATAAAGCGGTAAACGCGTGCGTTAAAATAAGAAAATTAGAAAAATCTCTAACCGGAGACCAGAAAGGTAAGTCAATAAACATTTTAGATAACATATCTTTTTAATTAAATTAAAATTGTTTATATTTTTTGCAATTAAATCGTTTTAAAGTCTTAAGAACCGCATACCGAAAAGAACACTACTAATTTAAGTATTGAAACAGCAACCACAGACGATGAAGCAGCAACGATAATTTGGCTTAGCCATAACAGTGAGCCTTGGTCAGAAGTTGAACTAAAATGGACATCAGTTTTAAATATTAGAAAACTTGATATTTTAACGGAGGGTGGGAACATATTAAACAAATGGCCTCTTTTCAAACACAGCCTTGGACATACATTGGTAGTACAATATATTTTGATCTTCAGTTATAACTAGGATTACTAAAATGTATAAAACGTTTAACAGGTGGAAATTGACTACAACCTCACTTTCTCCCAAAACCAATCGGAACTGTACACCAAATGGCCAAAGTTTACAAGAGACGTCATTGAATATTTTAAGCTACATATTAAGGATAAGTCATCACGCAGCTTGCTCAAAGCCTTGGAAAAAGAAATTGCTACCAGTAAGTTTGATTTCAATATTTCAATTTAACAGTTTAAAAAGTTTTTCGAATATTTTTGCTTTAAATTATTTTATAGTACAAGTCGCATTGTGCGAAACTATATTCCGAACCCGGATCAGATCATACCTTTAAAGTAACAACAAAAATTGAATTTTTATTTTTTTATTTTATTCTTTCACTGTATTTTTTCGTCGTTCCATGCGAGAGATGATCTGATTCAATAAATGCTACTTGTAACTAAAAAATTAAATATGTACTATTTTTTGTGGTAATACACTTTGTTATCATTTTTTAGTCCCAAGTACAAATTATTTAAATTTATATTTCCCCAAGCACGATTTGCTAACTATTTTATTAGTTGACAGTCAGTTTTCTGAAATTTTAAATTTTTTTATATTTATTCATTTCAGACTCTCAGGACTGCATAATTTTTCTGTTGTTACATTCGGTTTTACAATCATCAATCGTAACTAACAAAAAAATCAAGTGGAAGCCTAGTATCGTTGATTGCCAGGAGTCAACACTACTTCTCTGTTTAAGTGTAAGTCAATACAGAGAAAAAGTGGAGCAATTAAAAAGCAAATTTTTTGATAAAGGCATAACTTTCCAACCAATAATCATTGCAGTAGGACCAGAATTAACTCTTTTAAATACCTTCTATGCATATTACGATTTTCAAGCTTTTTGAAATGTTTAGATACAACTTTTAAGTTGTTTCATGTTTTTAACTTTACATATCCAATGGAAGGTAAAAATGTATTTTGCTTCATTGAGAATTTTTTTTGCTTAGCAAAATTAATGTTCAGGGGGAAAATGTATAAAGCACATTTTTTTATGACAGAATCAAATTCAAACAAAATGTTGCTCTTTGAAATAGAAGAAATGGTTTTATGTAATGAAAACATGATATATTTAATTTGTAGTCAGTGGCATGTTTCTTATTTCAGTGAACATTTTCATACATTGAAGTCATACATTGTAGAAAATAAAAGCAATACATGAAGTCATACATTGTAGAAAATAAAAGCAATAGCAAGACATTTTTGAAAAAGATTGTAGAGTTTGAAGGGCCACCTATACATTTACATTTTCTTAATAATGGTAAAAAAGCATTTCGTAGAAAACTATTTTAATGTACAATACATTTTTTTAAAATCTCTTAAGCTTAATAAAATATTATAATATTGAAATAAAAAAAATCTTTTATTTACAATGTTGCTTTGAAACTGATGAATTTAAAGAAAAGTACTCCGTTTTTTTTTTAGTACAGCCCAACCAAAATACTTGGAAAGTGTGTGTTTAAGTACATACTTCTATAAATGGTAGCAACTGAAAAAAAATATCAGTAGAGTTAGAATTATTGTATTGTTTCACAGAGTAGTTTTGGTAAGACATATAATTTTCAGCTATGAATCAATTTTTAATAAAAATGTAAGTATCCTAAATATTTGTGATGACTAATTTCTGATATTGTCAGTAAACTTTGAAAAGAATGGGATATTTCGTTATAGCTTTCAATAGAACCAACAAAATTATTTTAATATTGGAAAAGAATTAAAACAAGAATTGAAACAGTCGTACTGTAAAAATTTTAAAATTTCCCCATTGATTTAATAGTATCATTCATATTGAATCAATAGGAAATATAATAGTTTCAATAGTATGTTCTGCTAGTACCATTATAAAACAATACGATTTATTATTAAGTTTCAATGGTATGAACTATTGTTTTAACATTGCCAACAAATTGAAATAATAGTCTGCAGTATTAAACCTTTAGATTTATCAAATTAAATTAATAGTACCATTAATGTTGAATCAATAGGGAATATAATAACTTTAATCGGAAATAATGAGATATCTCATTTTGTTTTAATAGTATGAACTAATATTTTAACATTGCAGAACATTTAAAACAACAGCATGCAGTGTTAATTTTATAAATTTATCACATTAGTTCAATAGTATAAATGATATTAAATTAATAGGAAATATAATAGTTTCAATAGTATGTTTTGCTACACAGTGAAAATAATGAGATATCTTATTAATTTTCAATGATATGCACTTTTGAAAAGAATATTCTAAGTACCGTATATATTTAATAGTTTTCAAACTATAAAAATAAAAGGGCAAATCGCATTGACTAATTTCAATAGTAAAAAATAATTGATTCAATAAGATTTCCTATTCTTTTTAAAAGATTTTTTTCTGAGTGTTGGTAAAACAGGAAATTACTGAAATACTGCAGTCTTTATCAGATCCATTCGAAAGTTGCAATACTCAATATAAACTTCGAGTAATTACGAAAATTAGATTTATTAGATCAGTTTCTCGTTTTTACGATAAATAATTCCATAAACTACAAATATGTCAATGGCGAAGCCAATTACAACGAAATCAAAAACTGTGGTGTTTTATTTCCAATTAAATTTCAAATACGTAAAATGTTCGAAATAGGCAAATTTAATTTATCTAAATTCATTGTGCGTAATCTATACAAAAATGTTAATGGAATTTCAAGTTTTTTCGAAGGAAAGCTTTGGCAGCGCCGCTTAGAACAATTTAAAAATAAAACATGTATCCCATATTTTTTATATTTTGACGACTTCGAAATAAATAATCCTCTCGGATCCCGCACTGAAAAAGTTACTGGAATCTACTATGGATTTCCAGATAGAAGATGTTCCAAGTTACAATATATTTCCTGTGCGGGTCTGCTAAAGTCTTCAGATATGAAGTAATACGGTACAAATGCATGCATAAAGCGATTAATATTTGAATTGAAAGAACTAGAAGAAGAAGGAATTAATATATTTAGTGAAAATTGTTATACAAAAATTAATTTTGTGCTGGACTTAATTATCGGGGATAACTTCGGTGTAAACACTATATTAGAATTTGCAAAATCTTTTTCTGCAAATTTTTGCTGTAGATTTTGTTATCTCCCTAAATCCACGACACAAACTACATGCGTGGAACTAGTTACTTCTTTACGTAACATTGAAAATTACAGAAAACATTTGACCTTGGAGTCTAACGATAGGTACGGAATTTCAACTAACTCTTTATTTAACGATATACCTTCCTTTCATGTAACTGAGAACTTCTCTGCTGAATGAAAGAAAAATTACATTCAATTACGGTGCAATAAGCATTGGAAATTTTTCTAAACGTATTGAAATGCACCACATTGATAGAAATCATTTACAAATGAGTGCAAGCGAAATGAATTGTTTTGTTTTCTATTTACCACTTATAATTAGTGATTTAGTTCCAGTAACCGATCCTGTCTGGAAATTTTTATTATGCTTAATTGAATTAATAGATTTGCTGTTGTCTAGTTGTTTTACTTCAGACATGTTAAACCATCTTAAAATCATTGTTAGGAAAACACAGTTCCTTGCGAACCAACTAGTTTTGAACTAGGATCGTCACCGCCAGTTATTAAATATATAGTGACCGATTCAAACACAAATTTATTGAATCTGGTAAATAATTACGAGGATCAAGGACATCAAAATACGTTACAAATTGTTGGGCCCGTAATTCAAGGTAAAGAAAAAGGCGAGCTTAAAAAAGTATTAGCCGAATGGAGATGTGAGTTTCTGTTTGAAATGTTTCTAGGTGCGTATATAAATTTGTCTTTGGGGTTGATTTAAATTTTCATTTCTGACAATTTAATTTTTTACCATTCTAGAAGAATCGATTAATGTAGATGCCCTTCGCAATATGGAGAGGGATCATCTCATGCTATTATGTTGGAAAAACAAAATTAACGTAGGAACAATGATAACAGTAGAGCAACCACTTAAGTTATGGAAAGCCAAAATCGCAGGTGAAAATAGTACGGACGAAATAAATATCGATGGTTCCCAAAGAAGTTCCAGTGGAAGCGGTGGTACTTCCAATTCAATTAATTTGGACAGTATTTAAGAAGACACCAGTGCCGGTAAAAAAATTCTAGAAAACTACCTGAAAGATCCAACATTTACAGACGCTTCAAGGACAGTTCTTCTCACGCTTATAACGAACTATTTTGAAGTGCACGGGAAGAAAATGACTGCTGACAATGCTAAGTCATTATCAGAGGAAATTGTTAGAAAATTTCCATCTGAAGAGATTGTAAGTCTCCAATTGATTGATCCGATTGATAGTCCCTAAATGATAGAATTATTATCTATAAATTATTTTTTTTATTTTCAGGGAACGTATTATGTCAAACAACCGGGGAATAAAATGGTGTGTAAATTATACAATAAGTATTTTAATTCTCGACACCAAAAAATAATTTAAATTAAACAAAGTTTAATATTAGACGAACAAATATATCAGTAAAATTTAGTTATTATTTTTTCGGAATACTAAGATTAATATACATATTAACATAATACTAATTCCAGTAATTGAAGGTGATATTGACGAGGACCTGGCAGCTATTAAGCAAGAAAATTGTAATTTTTCCGAGCTTGAAGTTTATTGGCGACGGACTTGTGGCTATAGAATTAAGGAAATTCATAGTATAAGTCTTAACGGGAAAAACACGACATCTGAAATATTTAGTGCCTGGCCTAGTTATAAACCTAGTTTGAGATATAAATTGGTAATTTACTTTTTAAACTAAACATTGAATCATTTCATTAGTTTCGATTTATATATTTCAGATATCAATTGATTACACACATTTATACGGTGCTTTATTCGATAACTGTTGCATTGAAAACTCTTTTCGCTAACTATTCGTAATATTTATGCTGCAGATTTTGAACGAACACTTTTATTTGATTTTTATGAAAATAAAACTAGTATTTGTTTTTAATTTTTTTTTATGATCGAGAGCTTGGACTCCGCCATAGTAAATCCACAGTAAAACCGCATTTCGCGTATTGTTGAAACTTATAAAATTTTAAATTGCTACATTTACCTTCTTTTCAGATCAGAAAAATCTTTATGTGATTTATCTTCTTCATCATTTGATACCTCCAGTATCAAGGACTATGGTAGAAAATTCCGATTCGTCTAAACAAACATGTTTGAAATTTTCAATCAAAGATTCCCAAAATTCAATGTTTATATTTGGAGAATCGGTATTGGAATGTGAAGAGAAAATAGAAAAACTAAATGATTCTAAAATGCCTGTTCAACCGTTTATCATCGTGCTTGGGACTTTACATAATTCAAAATCATTTATAATATATTTTGATGAAGTTCGATACAAATTTAATTGCGTTTTACAGGCTGTAGACGAGTGCTTCAGGATGTTTATGCTATTTAACTTGCAGTATCCAGTAGCATCTATTTTAGTATGGAATTTTATTCATAAGTTTTTTTACGCTATTGAAACCGAATTTGATAAAACTCATCCCAATATTAATTTAATAATTCAGAAACTCGCTGATAAAAATTAACTTTTGTATTAATATTATTCCTTATAATTTCGTTATAATTTAGTTTTCAATGAAGTTGAAATGAAGTTGTGCAATACATTTATAATTATTGTTAGTCGATAAGAATAAAGAGATTTGGTTTATTGAATTATTTTATGCTTTTATTTATCAATTTAATTTTGGGAAACGCTTGAGTTATGCGAAGACCATCGCTATCCCATTGAACGAACTGCTATCTAAATGACAACTAATAACTAATATAATTGATAAAATGTCCATGGAATTAATCGATTTAGTTATTACATATACGAAATTTTATTTTTTATTTGAAAATATTGACCATCATATAGAAACTACATATTTTGAAACTGTTAATATAAATGAATTGTTCTATCTATATGATAGTTTAAATATAAAACATTCTATCAATATGAAACACTGATCGGTTTTTATAATTGATTTTCAATGAATGTGATGATCTGCTGTCAAAGAAAATATAGTCCAAATTTAATGATTTATTCTATCGTATTAATCGAAATCATGATCGGTTCATTATTAATAGTATTTTTATGACTACGATTGTATTTTTTTTCAATATGACCGGATTTTTCTCTCAGTGCACGTAAATGGGGGCTATTGAGTATTTGTGTTTGTCCAACTGCTCTTGTTGGCGATCTCGCGCATAACTGCGTGTGACCCAGTTTCGTCTGGAGTTCCGTCAGGCAGAAGTAAGTTCCTAATGGTATTTAAAACTTCAAAAGGTTTTGCTTTGCCAGCGGCAAATTTGTATACAAGACCCCATGGGTCTTTATTACTATGTTCCATGACGTACCGTTGGGAGGTGCTTTGCCTCGCTTTAAATACTTCACGAAAGTAGGTTGCTGTTACAGTGTCTAAGATTTTGACTAATCATCATGTTTAGTGTTTAATATCACACGTTACACAGCACTTTTGTATGCGTTATATGAAACGAGATCTACTTGGTGGTCAAGTGGTTTTTGCATTTCCTTGCAGCTTGCGCCCAATCGGCAGGTTTTGTGCACAGTGATAGCAGGTCTCTGTACGCGCCTTACAATTATTTGCAATGTGACCGTATCTCTGGCACCTAAAGCACCTACTTGGAGTCACAAACTCACTCACATGGCATCGTACCCAGTTTATGTGCAGTATTCCAAACTTTAGCAACATGTTTTTGGTTGCTGGTTCAGCTTCTAGCAACCAGTGAGCGGTTTCTTTATTTTTCGTACCAGTTATATATAGAATTATGTCACCATCAAGCTCTGAGCTTACACGAAAGATAATTACCTTAGGTAATCTCCTTATAGGCACTGGTTCGGTGGCAACTAGTCTTAACTTTAAATCCGAGGAAGAGTCAACTGTAACAGCAACAAAATTTCGACTAGCGTTAGTTACACAGTGAAGCTTTATGTTTGATTCACTAGGACGTATGATTTCCTTGATGTTCATTTTCCTTCATTTTCATTTAGGTTAGTTACCCAATGCACACCCAATGCAATCCACAGTAACCAATGATTTTGGTTCCTGGCTCTGCAAGTGTGCCTATGGTCCCGGACCTTAAGCAGAAACTTAGGTTTGATCGATACGAAAAAATCGGAATGAGTTACTACTAAGTTACGCCAGTGACCCGCTATACGCTATAAATAATATTTTATTGCATAGAAACTAATTTAATAAAAATACAAATAATAATTAAATAGAAACCGAAAAATAAATGTAATAAAATTCGAATTAAATTTAATTAATTTTTAAACATAAAATTGATGATACGCCTGTAATTATATGCGTTGGTGTCTCTTTTTGCAATATGAAATTTTAAAATGCAGCCTTACTATACCCAACCGTACACGATTTTCATTTTATTTCTAAATGTTTGCAATTTTATATAAAAATAATATTTTATAAACCAAAATTAATAAAAGGATTTTGACCCTTTTTACGAGTTTTAATTCAGTTTAATAAAACCATTATGCATTTTTTTATGGCAAGCATATAACCAAAAAATTTGGTTTGTTTGTCTGTACGGCATACAAATTGAACGCGATACTCCGATCCTTCCGCTATGATAGGTAGATAAATATGTGTAAATACATAAAAAATTGAACCGTACATGAAAATCGTAATCCTTAAATGTTGTCACCCAATAAGCTCGAAAACGAAAATCGCATACAATTTGTAACAATAAATAAATATTTATTAGTATTACGTACCTGTACTCTCTCAATTGAAAATAACCTGCAAATATGGAAAGAGCACACACACACACAGTTCGTGAATATTCGCGGAAATGTTCAATTATTTTAAATTATCTTTTCATAAAATGATAAAACCAACCAAAAACAAAACCAAATCTGCATTTTTACCAACATACGTGTTGCGATGTAGGTAAGTCGACACAAATGTTCATTGGGTTCATAATAAATACGGATATGAATACCGACCTACGTACTTACATGTATATGAATAAATTTTCCAGGAGTACGGAGACATTCAAATCGTATATAAAAGTAAACAAAAAAGCTCATGCACGTTGGAATATTTATGCAGAATTTTTTATTTCACTGCTAATTTGGTTTTTTATATGAGCTTTTTGAATTTCTCCTTCCAATTTGTGTACCAGGAACAACACCCTTTACAAGCTATAGTTCTATGAAAGTATAACACTGTTTATTAAACCAAAATATTGAACAATATTCCGATGGTGTTACTATATGGATGATGGTCCAGCTCGGTATATGAGAAGCAAGGGATGACTTTTTTGTAAAGTATTTTACTCTTAATTCAAATCTACATAAAGCAAATTGTTATTAAAATCTTTTCAATTGCTAGACTAATTGTTCTCTGTACCTAAGGAAATGGTAAACACATTGTCGTTGTCAAAAATTGTCATTTTTGAGTTATTTACAAAATTGTGTAGCTAAATATTATATACTAGCTGTTACGGGAGCGGCTAATCTGCCCGTCAAAATTAAAGTACTATTGGATAAAAATAATAATAGTGGATAGTGGAGAGTAGATAGTTTTAATTTGGTGGTAGGTAGTTGTGGTTAGGTGGGAGGGTGGTAGGATAGTGATATGTAAGTGTAAAGTCAAAAAGTCATAAATCCTTTGCACCAACTTAACACTCGCAGACGAAATGTGAAAATTCGCATAATAGAAAAAGCTCAGCAAGCATAGTACACAGCAAGACAATGAATGAAGCTGGGTTTGAGATATTCGGTCAAATACAAAAAGCTTAATAGTCGACTAGTCGACTAAATTTAAAATCAATTTGTATTGCTTACATTTTTACACTTCGAAGACTTAGCTGAAAACGATGTTTCGGGTGAAATGACGTTCATCTCGTAGCAACTTCCCTTGTTGAGGATTTTTCATTATGTGGACTTTCATTTGTGCAAGATTTCTGCAGCGTGACACAGCAACGTACAGCTGTCCATGCGAGAAAAATGCTGTCTGTAGATCAATTCCGACATGATCGAAAGTTTGACCTTGCGATTTGTTGGTTGTGATAGCGTATGCAGGACCGATCGGAAATTGTCGTTGCTTCAGTATGAATGGCAATAGTGTCTGTTGGAGCCAAATCAATTCGCGATTGCACTCTGATAAAATTTCAGCTGTTATAAAATTTCAGTGCAGCTTCTTAACAATCATTCGAGAGCCAATGCTCATTTCTTTTTTTTGGGTTTAAATTTCTCAGCAGCATTATAATTACTTCATGCTTCAGAAGTAAAACATGAGGTGGCATTCCTGATGACGTGTGATCATGGAGAAACTCTGCTGGATAATTTTGTACATCATTTGGATCCTCCGAGAACACCGAATCAGCACTGTAACAAATTTCAGCTTGTCCTGGCATCATGTCGATGATCTTACGATTCATCCTAAGAGTCTGTTGATTTGTCGGTGCAACAATGACGAGTTTTGCCAACTCCTACACAGATATTTCAGAAATATTTGGGCCCAAAATACTTTTAACCAGATCTCCATTTTTGCTGAGAAATTTGAACTATGTAGTCATTGTTGATACTTTTGATAAGAGAATGATTGCCCATACCAAGTTGTAATATCCAGTTATTGTTCTCTTCTTGACCTGCACTTCACATATTTATTGTAAGCAACAATTGAAGAAAGTTTCTCCACAGATTGCTCGATTGCATATATCGCACTCGATGATGTCAGCTTGCGTTCCTCTCACAACAGCTGGAAGTGTCCTTCGAAAGTCTCCACCAACAACGAAAACCTTTGCGCCGAAAGGCATTTCGCAACCCATTATTTCACGCAAAGGCTTGCCAATGCAGCGGAGTCCGTGCTTTGTCAGCATTGAAATCTCATCGACAATAAAAAGTGAAGCTTCTCGCAAAATGTTTCCTTCGAGTAACGGTACTGGTAATTTAAATCCGCTGTGAACTGTTCGACCACCCTTCAGCAAAGTAGCCGCGATTCCCCTTGTTGCATATGGAAGCACAATTTTTCCTTTTCCCCGGATGAAGGCCATCTGTGTTGCGTATAGGAACGTTTTGCCAGATCATCCTGGTCCATCAAGAAAGAAACTTCGGCTGGAGACATTTTCATTATCCACTGCAGCAGTTATTTTATGAAAGCCCTTAACTGGTTTTCGTTTAGCAGTTAAATTCGTAAATTCGTAATTCAGCTTCTTCAGCTTCTCCAACTGGACCGAAGACTTGCACTTCTACAGGACTTCCCGATGGAGTTGGTAAGCCAATCATAACGCAAGAAAGTCTGAGCTGTATAAGAATTATGTTGATATCGTCTTGGCATTTGAAAGGCTGCTGCTTCTGTTAAGCAGTGATCTCAAATAACACCAAATAACACGAAAGAAACGCTCCTCATCTCTCAAGCTTACTGTATTCGTACAACAACCTTCTCCCCACCTCTTTGATGAAGTTGCGATTTACCGCGTACGTAAACGTAATTATGGGGAATGTCAGTATATAGGAAATGATGTACGTTTTGATGATTGAAGTTGAGCTGAAACCATGACTCAAGCTTCGTTCGGCCAGTTTGTGCTGCAAGCAACGCTTCATCTTCATTACTTGCTTCGAATGTAGTTATTTTTTAATTCGGTAGGTGCACAGGGAGACGCATCACGGCATGAGATCGATCATGCATTTTTGATTCGAGAAGTCCACTGCGATGACGGTACAGCGGATATCCAATGACATTTGGCAAAGTTTGTAATATGAACGGCTTTTGACATTTTTTCGAAAAGTGGCCATCACACGGAGCGTTAGGCTAATTAATGCCGCATGGTCCAAGCATCATGCAACAAGTAACTATTTCATGAAGTCGCGGGCTTTCTGCTATGTCAGAAATCTCATCACAAACAAACTGATCGATTCGTTCAGGTGTTGTAAATTTTGCTTCAGCTCGCAGTGCAACCAGCATGTGAGTATGTGGTAAATCGCGCTTTTGAAACTCGATGGTGTAGACAAAAGCTTTACATCGACCGAAGATACCATACACTGTGAGATCAACCATTAGCACCTTTATAGCTTCAGTTTAAACACGCAAGCTACCAAATCAGGACGAATGATTGTCTGCTCGCCTGGTCGCAAGTTATTGTTGATTTCGCACCAATTTATTTCACCCGTGAATGTAATAAACAGATCAGGAGCACCCCACTTTGCAAAAATTGACATTGACGCATGTTCCGCGGAGATCCTTCAAAACTTGATGGTAGAATGAAAGAAACTCTGTTTGCCAAGTTTGCTAAATGATCTGCAAATCTTTGATACGTTTCAGCTCTACTTCCTGGTGTGTAGAGATATAATTGAGGTTGTTGGCTTCAACTTGTTGGTAAGAGTCAACCAACCACTACTGCGTGAGCTTTCACGCGCTCATAATGGGATTGAAATAGTCACAAATTGCTGTTTGTGTCACTTTGTATTGTAGCATATATAGTGACTTTATTGCGAATACTGTTTTATTGCATTCCCTCGTACGTTTCGCATATCCAATTTAGCTGCCATCCGGGCTCGCCATACGGGAAAAGAATGGCATATATCATGGGATCCAAGTTTGGACTCAAAATGTTTATGTTCACGAACTGCTGTTGCAATCCTTATCATCCTTATCATCAACAAATGAGAGGATAAGGGTTGTTAGCAGAATTATAACTTGTAGTGTACCTTGGTGCGATCGACTTGTCTCCGGATATCACTCGTCGTTACGGTGTGGGTGGCCAAGGCTACAAGTAATCGTCAAACTGTAATCACTCGTGCACACCATCGATTTTGTCTCGTGAGTTACTCATTTAAAATGAGTGAAGGAAAAAAAATCGAATACGTACACAGTGTATAATACACAATTATGTCTTTGTATTTGTATTTTTCTTTTGTTCGTATTTGTGTCATTTGTATGATGAACAGCACCAAAATAACGCGATCCGGGCGAATCGGTTTAATTTTTATGGTGCTTACTTCCTTTTCTCAGCACATTACGTCTGCTCTCGAGCTGTGGAGTGTCATTATTTAACATGCCAATATATTTAAAATTATCTATTATCATAAATTAATTTTAAATCTAATAATAAAATTTTATAGGTAAATTTATTTTAAATTTCATAAATTTTAGAAATTATAAAAAATCAAAAATACATAAAAACGCAAAAATATGGCGTTTACAATGTTTAACTCTTTCAGTGCCAAAAAGCGCACTCGTGTTCCTCAATACACTAGCCGAAATCATGTTTGCACTCAAAGAGTTAATATGAATAAACAAAAAAAGAATGACACGTGACTTGCATATGCAGAAAACAATCCTACGCACGAAACTAACACAAATACATATGCTACTACTATATCATTCCGGTTACACTCATTTCGTTTCACACATTTTGAGACAAAATCGATATACAGATTTCAGACAGCTTCCAAAATTTCCATTTTGTCAGATTTTTTTCAAGCAACGACAGAATCTTTGGCGGCACTCTCATATGGTTATCAGGAGATTTTCGACAAACACTTCCGGTTATTCCACGTTCCAGCTATGCAGATGAAATAAATGCCTGTTTCAAAGCTACAGTATTCACAAGTTGAAGTTAACAACAAATATGCGTGTTCAACATCAAAATGATCCATCTGCTGCGCTATTCTCAAAGCAACTGCTTGATATTGGCGAAGGCAAAATTAATGTAAATCAAATGAGGAAGACAATCAAGTTATCAGGTAATTTTTGCAAGATTGTGACATCCAGAGACGCATTAATTCAAAATATGTTTCCAAACGTTCGAGAAAATATCAACAATCACCAATGGCTTAGCGAAAGGGCAATTTTATCAGCAAAAAATATTGATGTCGATACCATAAATATCTACATTCAACACATGTTGGAATCTCCGTCATTTTCATTCAAATCAATTGATTCTGTGGTAGAAGAAGATGAAGGAGTGAATTTTTCAACTGAATTTTTAAATTCACTTGATTTGCCAGGTCTTTCACCAAATAATTTAATTTTGAAAGTTGGATCACCAATCATACTGCTATGAAACCTAAATGCACCAAAATTATGCAACGGAACGCGGTTGGTTGCCAAAAAAATATTGGGTCATATAATTGAATCGGCAATTATCAATGACAAATTTAAAGGAGAGCATATTTTATTTCCAATCCCGATGATTCCAACAGATTCTCCAATTGCATTTAAACGCTTACAATTCCCAATTAATGTGGTCGATTAATGTGGTCGAGGCCAGTCGATTCAAGTCTGCGGCTTGGATTTGAAAAATTCATGCTTCGCTCATGGTCAATTATATGTAGCCTACTCCAGAGTTGGTAAGCCCAACAATTTGTTTGTATACGCCGAAAATGGAGAAACAGGCTTTACAATAAATTATTATTTACTAAGATCAGACGAACATTGTTCGAACCTGGCCGAAAATGTTTAATCGATTATTCATTTATGTCGCCCTAAGACATTGGAGAGCTCCAAACAGATGATAGTTACAGAATAATTACAGCAGAGTTTGAAAAAGAACTTCAAAGAATAGAAGGACTCAATCCGACATGGAAACTATGGGTTCAATATTGTCGCATGGTATTCATAGTTAAAGATTTCATTCACGCGGAAAAGAGTGGAGATTGGCAAATACATTTAGATACTATTGAACGCATGTTACCTTTTTTCCATACTACTGGGCATTTTCCATATGCAAAATCTGCTCAAGTATATTTAGAAGGCATCTAAGCTCTCAAAGAGCATATGGTTGATTCTGAGTACAAAAAATGTATCACGGAAGGGTATTGGACAATACACAGGGGCGACAAACTTTTTAGTGGGATCTTTACGGACTAAACTATAGAGCAAACATTTATGAGGTTATTGCAATAACTTCATGAAGTTTGAAGGAGGCTTATTTCGTAGAGGTGTAACTGAAAATGTTGCGTATCAATGGATCAAAACTTTCTTGGTCACCAAAGACCTTATCGAGGGCATAGAGGACTTCACGAATTGAGTATTTATTAAAAATGACCAACATAAGGATTCAACAGATTCTAGGCTCAAGGCAGATTTGAAATCTTTGAAATTGATTGAGAACTTCTTTCAGCAATACGATCCATTCCCTGAATCCATAGAATGCCTTATAAAAATAGCTAATGGAATGAGTAGGAGTCCGGAAAGCAATTGCCACAATGCTTTTGAAGGAGGTGTCAAGGTTATGCAAGATACTTCAGGATCAAATTTCAAGGAAATAAAATTGTCGCGATCAAGAATCGTTAAAACTATCGCCTCTTGCAACTCTAAAATAAAACTCGGCAATAAAATGATAGAAATTGACTCTGACGTCCTGTTTCATAGAATATGAAAAAATTGTCTCCATTCCCTCAGGGATACTTCAATAATTTTGGAATGCTGAAGAATATAAAATCCGATTTGTATTCATTGTTCACGAAAACTCCCACGAATATTAATGATCCTGAGAGGACATTTTTTGTTTTGGATGGAGGATTACTGATTCACAAAGTCAAATGGACAATCGGACAAACATTCTCGGCGATTATGGACAATTACATAAAGTATATCTTGATTCTTGAACCATTACGGCAAAGGCGCGATAGTTATTTTTGATGGTTACCAAACCCTCAGTACTAAGAAATGTGAAAGAATCCATCACGATAATCGGGGCAGTTCAGCAGACGTTCGTTTTAGCGAGAATATGGCGTTACAAATACAACAGTATAAATTCTTACAAAATAAAAACAATAAAAATAAGAGTATTGAAATGCTCCCTGCCAAACTGACCACAGTCGGGATAGTTTCAGACCAATGTGCAGCGGATGCTGATCGTACGATTGTAACGACAGCTCTAAAAGAATCTTGGGACCCTATAAAAAACGTAGTCATAGTCGCCGAAGATACAGACGTTGCCGTACTATTGACCGCACTCTGCCCGATTGACAGAGAAATATTTTTACGGAAACCTGCAAGGCCCAATAAACCCGAAGAAGTATATTCTTCGCGTAGCTTGTCTGGTATGTCAGTAGTTGAGGATAATAATTTGTTGCTCCATGCAATAACGGGGTGCGATACCGTTTCAGCAACAAACTATCTTGGAAAATCAAAATTTTTCAAGTTTAAAGAAGTTGGTTTGTCAAGCGAAGAAATTTTTGAGAACGGGGCGCAGCTAATACTGGCAATGTACAGTGCTCCACTGGTATTTAGGAAGCGGAATGTTCCTGATGAGGACAAGCTAAAATGGGACCAGTTACTAGTAGAGTACAGGTCGAGTATGTATATAAAATCCGATGTAAAGGGGAAGGTAAATTTAGGGAAAATTCTCCCACAGTAGATGCCATTCAACAACATCTAAAGATGGTCTATTTCCAAGTGCAACATTGGCTGCACGGAGACCAGCTTACCATGGACCCAACAGAATGGGGGTGGAGAAAGGAAGGCGACACACTGGTCCCTGTGGAAATGACACAAAAACCTGCGCCCAAGAATAGTATGGAACTAATATTCTATGGATGCGCAGAAAATTGTATTCTGAAGACCTATAGTTGCAGGAAGCACGGCCTGTCTTGCAATCTTGCCTGCAAAATTTGTGAAGGCTCAACTTGCACCAATACTGAAAGATATTCAATTGAAAACGTTATTGCGGCAGGCCTTAGATGAGGCAGATGTTCTATTTATGAATACATCAGTCGATGACGAAGAAAATGAGCAGCCTAGCGATGTATCACTTGATTAAGAATTTGATAAATAGTTACGTATCTAACCTACATAAATGTTGATTTTCTATTCATTCGATGTCTTCCCTCCTCACATAATTTAAACAGAATCAACAATTCCACCCACATATTGCAGTATTGATGTCCGTCTCTAAAACATGATGTTTGATTGACATTCATGGTAATGACATCGATGTCAAGATAAAGGTGCCAATGCACCAGATGTTCGGGGGTCGTTTTCCCCAACAATGATTTTCCGGTTGTTTTTATCGATATTGTCAGGAAAATTCTCGGGAATGACGTCCGCGTTCAGGTTGGGGCGCACTAGGTGTCCGGGGGTGTTCGCCGATGCCATATTTAGCCACCCAAAAAAAGGGGCGATTTTTACAAATAATTTTTGGAAGCGAATACAAAAAACCGCATTCCGATCCGTCTTGCTCTAAAAAATTTCGAACTTTTGGCCGTTTTATGGCTTCATTGTCTCGACTATATGGGTCCATTAGATTTAAGCCGTTTAAAAATGTCCAACTTGGATTTGTAATCGATGAATTTTACTTGGATCTGTAAATACCGTATGTTTACACTTGCCACTTTAATGATTGGATTTATTTATAATTAATATTTTATATATTTAATAAAAATAATAATATTTGATTACTGATTACTGATAGCAACCTTGCGTGTTCTCACTCGTTTGCCGTCTTTCATTATTTCGGTGATTGCGGTTCAAGTAACAAGAATGTTAAAACATCAAGCATAGTCCCTCATTTATTCGACATTTAAGCGATCAACCATGACCTTAGACCAAACATTCATTATCGAAAATGAGATTGAGTGCTCTATCGTAAATCACGTACTTTTCTTGAACTACGATACGGTCCTTGATCTCAGTAGCTACTTGTTGGAATTGAAAAAACCTCGCTGTTAGTTATGGAAATTTGTTGAACGTTCGCATACAACTCGTCGTTCTTATACATATTTTTATTGAATGTATCTGCTGTCCATTGGCTGAGTACAAGCATCGAAGTTCAAATGATTTTTGTTTTAACCATATTTAAGACATTGATCTCCTTCATATCTGTAATCGAAAATCTCTAGACTTGCTTGATGCCAGAAAGTAAGCACAATTTTCGACTTGATATATAGATTGACATGAATGGTTACTAATGAAAATCAGTCGTTGAGTAGCGGAGAACCACCACGCCAAATTCCGTTAAACGTTAAAAGAGTTAAATAATTCCAAATATTTAAGAATTTTGTATTACACTCAATAATATTCTCTCGCGAGTAACAAAAATCTCACAGATTTCCGACCATGTGGATAAATAAGATTTGATTTTTACACCAACTACTAGTTCAGGACCACCGCGATCACGCGATTCGTAGTGTGTTTTGTTGTAAAAGAGTTTATTTTATAAAATTCACTCAAAACGATTTACAAAAATTAAATATTTTCTACTTAATAGTGTAGAAATATTTATGTTAATTAAAAAAATTCAAATTTTATTATTAAAGTTCAATTTTTGAGTGTTTTTTCAATTTTAAGTACTTACAGGTCACAGTATACATTTTGTTATTTTGGCATAAACCACGCCGATCAAGTTGCAGCATTTTTCACAAAATATTTTCTCACTTTAGACAATGATATCGAAATTCTCAAGTAACCCAGTAACACGCGGTTACTTTCTCACGAATTTAGTTATATGTACAACTAAATCCTTTGATTTACGAGTTTGGTTTTCGTCATTTATAATAATTATGGATCTTCTATTATTGATAATAGTATGCAAATTACACTGAGAGAAATCGTAATCTAATATTATGAATAGTGTATTCTTAAATGCACACATTTAAAATTTTTAAAATTTCAAGAAAATATGGTGAGGATTGATGAATTAAATGCATTAATTTAACCCCAACTGTATATTTTCTTCAAAATTCAGGCTTTATAAATTGAAAATAATATTCTTAATTTGAAATACTCGTAAAATGCTCAAATTCAACGGATTTGTTCTAGGTTCGGATTTACTACTCTTGAATTAAGAATTGTATGCACCAAATAATATTTTCACGTGTTTTATGAAATTGTGCCTAATTTATGATCAAGTCAAACAGAAATTTTGTGAACGAAATTGAGAAAATGGAATTCCTGAAACATTGTTTTTAATTTCAGATTAATTTTTAATGCTTTTAATCTCAAATCCGAGCAAATATACTTAAAAGGTCGCAGTATGATGATTTAAAGTTTTATAAATATATATAAACATTTTTTTGTGCATGTGATACATGATTTGAGTTTAATAATTATGATTTAAGAATTACACAAACACTTATCACGTTTTATTACTAGGAGGCAATTCAGAAAACTGATAACAAAATCAGGGGATGCAGTTTAATGTAGCAGCTATACCTATCATCTACATCCGAAAAACTTCGCCATATTGACTCCGTATTATCTAAAGCGATTATATGGGATTGGAAATGTTAGATGGAAATGGGATTCTTAAACGATTTTTGGAAGAATCTCTGGAATGGCCACGTGGGACGGTACTCGATAATTTCATAACCGATTATGATGGGATTGGGTATGTTGGATGGAAATGGGATCCTTAAATTTTGAGATATGTTCTGGAATATGACCACCTGCGACGGAACCTTGTATTTTCGTAACCGATTAACGTTAGCCAGAATTCTACATGTATCGCGTAGGTATTTCCTTCCAGAAATATTGTACGTATGACCCTTGGTACAGATACTCACTTTTATAATTGCCTTTTCTGTTTCCAATAGTTTTACTTAATTCGGGAATCCCTTATTTGAATTTCCTTTTTTGTTTGCAACAAATTTACTTAAATCGGCGAATCCATTTTGTTCAGGGTTTAAAAATTCACTCGTTAAATTGGATTATTCACTCTTTACTGATCGACCAGCGTTATTTGTAATATTAACTAGTAAGAATAATGAAAAGTAACAAAAAATAAAGTGGGTGTCTGTACCACGTGTACGGAAATATGACGTGAATACGTACAATATTTATGGAAGAAAATAGCCTGTTCGATATATCGAGCTTTCTGGCGAAAGTTAATCGATTCAGAAAATACAGAGTACCGCTCCAGAACTTATTCCAAAAATCATTTAAGAATCCCATTTCCGTCAAACACACACAATCCCACCATAATCGGTTAAGAAAATACCGAGTTCCGCCTTAATTGGTCATATTTCAGAGCGTCTTCCAAAAATCGTTTAAAAATCCCATTTCCATCTAACATACCCAATCCCATCATAATTACTTAAGATAATACAGAGTTAATACAAACGGCGAATTTTTCGGATGTATATAATAGGTATAGCTGCAGCATCAAACTGTATCCCCCGATTTTGTTATCAGTTTTCTGAATTGCCTCCCTATATGAAAGCAAATTTAAAGACGTATTCACATCAAAAAATGGATCCCCCGATTTAAATAAAATTATTGCAGGGACAAAAATAAACAGTTATATGAGTTAGCGGCTCTGAAACTTTAATTATACGTACGTACATTGAATTAAACCCAATCCTCTTTCTATCTCGATTTTTTTTCGATCTCTTGGAACTTTGAGGCAGACAGAGTTGACTGTAAACATATTACATAAAATTACATTTCATAGTATAATCGAGGACGAAATATATTCAGAACTTTAAGTAACATGAATTTATGTTTATGTCTTACAACCTTTGTTTATGTACGTCTTGGGATGTGTTCTAAATCTTATTGGACCGTTGAGTTTAGTAGGAATATATGAGTATGTACAATTATAATTACATATTAGAATTATGTTTAAATTATAAATTAAATTTAATTTTTAATTTTTTATTATAAATAAAATACAATTATTATATTTTCACATAATATTTATTCATATAGTTACAATAAAATAAAGAATTTAATTCATAATCCATACTTAATAGGCTTAACAACACAACCAACGGTAAATTTTACCATTTGTATTGATTCTCAATTTGTGGATTATATTCTCAATCCTAGTATAGATTGTCATAAATTAGATCTATAAATTAAATGTATAATGCTTTATTTTAGATAATAAATCTCAATATCAGAATAAATTCAAGATTTGTTTATATTTTTATTTCTACTTCTCCATTTAAGATTACAATGCTTGATTTCATGTTTTATAATATTACAATTTGAAGAATACTTTTCTAGGTAGTCATACAATAATACTTAAAAAGGAAGATATCCCAAATTGTATTTTATTTCAATCGTTTTCCTCAGTTCCTGTTGAAACTTTATACGTTCGTTGGCTGTTATAAAATACATACATACTATGTGTTGCATTAATATTTGTGCTCATGAAAAAATTATTTTATTTATGTTTCCTAGATTATAAAACTCATGTAGTTTTTTTTCTTTTTAAATTTTTTATCACAATGTAATTAATTATTAAATTACGTTTCATTTGGCATACAATTTCTAAAAAAACTATCAGGATTTACGTATAAAAAAACGAATTTACTCTGTTGCAAAAGTAATTGTGTTACAAATTACTGTTGCAAAAGTATTTGTGTTAGCAAAATTCTAAAAAAAAATCAACAAATGGTGTATTGAAATAACTGTTTCAGCATTTGTTTTTCAAAAATACACGTTTTCAAATAGTTTTGCAAGTTTCATTGAATTGTGAGCATTAAAAATCGTGACAATATGCCAAAAACCCGCGAACTGAGTATTGAAACCCGATCTGCAATTGCGGCAGAATATAATTTGGGAATCTCAGCCGAAGAACTGGCGAAAAAGTACAAGTGCCATAAAAATACCATTTGGTATCAAGTTCGGAAGCAAAATATTTGCGGAATGGTGCAAAATATCGGAGTACGCCAACGACCAAGAATAACTAATGCCAGAGAAAATGCTTACATCACTCGATGTATGCTTACAAATGCACATTTAAGTCAACGAGGTCTCGCTAAAACTTTAAAGGATAACAAAGAACTCCAAATACACCATTCCACAATTTCTCGTCGTTTAAAAGAAGCTGGGGTACAGGCCTATACATGCACCAAATAGTTTTATATTTCTAAACAAAATAAAATAAAACGGCTGTTGTTCGCAAAGCAGCATATGAACAAGCCCCCCGAATTGAGGAGAAACGTTTTGTTTACTGACGAATCTTCGGTATCGTTAGACGGATCTTGGGGTCGCAAATTTTATTATTTGGAGCCAGTAAAGGTAAACAAACGTCGTGTTTATGCTACACAACGTCAAGGCGGTGGAGGAAGTCTTATGGTTTGGGGTTGTATAACCAACCTCGGAGTAGGACCACTAGCAATGGTGTCTGAGAAAATGAACCAAATGACCTATTTGGAACTGCTGAATGATGTAGCATTGGTAGCTGGTTCAAAAATAATTGGGCTTGACTTTATTCTTCAGCACGACAATGCCCCTGCCCATAAAGCATTTATTGTGACCAAGTTTTTAAATGATTTAGACCAACAACGCATAAATTGGCCACCGCAAGGCCCGGATTTAAATATTATAGAAAATGTTTGGGCTTAAGTAAAACGAAATATACCATATAGAGTTGGACGAAGCCAGCAGGAGTTATGGGATGAGATTGTTGAGGTGTGGAGTAAAATACCTCAAGAATTTATTTCCAAATTATTTGACAGAATACCCAGAAGACTAAATGAGGTCATATTAAATAACGGTGGGCAGACTAAATATTAAATTTAAATAAAGTCAACAATATAATATAAATTAGTAACGTTTTTTATTAAAACTGTCCCAACACAAATACTTTTGCAACAATAATTTGTAACACAATTACTTTTGAAACAGAGTAAATTCGTTTTTTTATACGTAAATCCTGATAATTTTTTTAGAAATTGTACGCCAAATGAAACGTAATTTAATAATTAATTACATTGTGATAAAAAATTTAAAAAAAAAACTACATGAGTTTTATAATCTAGGAAACATAACTAAAATAATTTTTTCATGAGCACAAATATTAATGCAACACATAGTATATATAAAAGTGAAATTGTATTTATATAAAGGTATATACAGTGTATCAAAAAATTGTCCGTACAGTACCCAATTAAGAAAATATCAATTAAATATACAATAAAAGACAATTTTAAAAATTAAGTCTTTACTTTTAATAAATTAAAATAATCTTTAGAAAACAGAAAATAACGGTTAATATGATATAAATTCATTTAGTTTTTTGTTAAACACTATTTTGTATAACCGCAACCTAAAATTGCATCAAACAATTCTCCGTACACTCAATCAATTTATTAAAAATATTTATCTGTAGTCGGCTTAGTTTTACTTAACGGTAATTTACGAAAGAAATTGCAAATAAAAAATTTGTTTTAGTGCATATTAGTTTTAAATATATTGTGGCGCATAGTAGTCGCTGAGTGAACAGAAAGTTTCTTCAATTTAATAATGATGTCTGCTTCTCATACCAAAATTAGAATTGAAATTAAAAAATTAATAGTTAAATTGAGAACTGAAGGTAAGAGTTTATCTGAAATTTCAAAAATTGTCGATCGACCGCGCTCCACAATTCAATACATGCTGCAGAAGTTTCAAAAAACGAAATCCCTAGAGATGGCTCCAGGGCGTGGCCGTAAAGCTAAATTGAACGAACGTCAAATTCGGCTAGTGGAGAGAGAAATTAAAAATAATCCAAAGCTTAGTGCTCCAAAGCTGACTGCCAGCCTATTTCAACGTGAAAATGTCACAGTAAATCCGCAAACAATACGTAATGTTTTGCATAAGAAAGGATATCGAGGATGTGCGTCGCGCAAAAACCATACATATCACAAAATAACATCAAAAAACGATTAGAATATGCTTTAAAATATGGAAGTGAGCCCGAGGGATTCTGGGAAAATGTCATATTCTCAGATGAAAGCAAGTTTAATGTTTTCGGTTCAGATGGGCGGGTTATGGTGTGGCGAAAACCCAACACCGAGCTGGAATTAAAAAAATTGCGGCCGAGTGTGAAACATGGGGGCGGAAATGTCATCGTGTGGGGAGCGTTTAGTGCAAAAGGTGTTGGAAATTTAACTTTTATAGAAACTACTATGGACCGGTTTGGATATTTATCTATTTTGAAGGACAACTTGTTAGTCAGTGCTGAGAATTTGGGACATGGGAAAGATTTCTATTTCATTCACGAAAGCATTCCTCGAAGCTGGTTAAAGAATGGTTGTTGTATAACGTAAAATCTACCCTTCCTCATCCTCCTCAATCGCCAGATCTTAACCCCATCGAGAATTTATGGGCATATTTGGAGTGAAAAATTCGAACACACGAAATCAGCAGTAAAGAAAATTTGAAACGCGTCATAGTAGAGGAATGGCAAAAAATTGGCCCCGAATTGACAAGTAAGTTAGCTTTATCGACGAAAAAGAGGTTACAGTGTGTGATTGCAGCCAAGGGTCAGCAAACCAAATATTAGTACATAATCTTTTTACCATAATACAATAAATTTTCTATCTGTACGGGCAAATAATTGATGTAATTTTAGGCTGTGTGTTTATAAAATAATGAGTAACAAAAAACTTAATGAATTTTTATCATGTTACCTATTATTGTATGTTCTTCAAATATTTTTTGAATTAATTAAAAATAAAGACTGAATTATTTTATTATTTTTTAATTGTATTTTTCATTGATGTTATATATATATATATATATATATATATATATATATATATATATATATATATATATATATATATATAACATACATGTTATATATGTTATATATATTTTATATATTTTATATATTTTATATATGTTATATATGCTATATATAATAATCTCAGAAGGTGCATTCCGAATAAAACAACATCACAAAATGGATTCTTCCAATTATGATTATGTGTTTGATTTGGGTAATTCGGGTACAAATGATACAACACAAACTGAGAATATTATTTTGTATGCTATATAGAAACCTCCGTTTCTGATGAATTGTATACTATTTTACAAAGGTGGGGGTTGTCTAATTTGCATGAAAAATTAATAAGTTTCGTTTTGGCTATTATTTAATTCATTAAATTGCTTATATTGATTGAAACATTATGTTCTTAAAGGATTAAATATTTCGGCCGAAGCATTGCCTTACATGAACGTAGATGATATAAATACAATATTCAGCAGTGTAGAGGAACTTGGTTTCAAAATTTTATTTCGCGGCAAGCTGGACGAATAGCGTAAACAAAATGTAAGAAAATATTTCTAACTAAAATCAACCCATATTTTACTTATGTAAAAGCAAATCAATTCTACGCGCCCACACGGGATGTCATGAAGTTCATTTCAATCATCGTTTCTTCCCATTTAGTGTAAAGGAGAAAAGAAACAAAGATGGAAACCAGTTCTTGACATCCCGTGTTGACGCCTAGATTAACATAATAATTACCACAGCACAAAATCATCACATTAACGTATCCATCATATTCAGATCGAATTTTCAACAAAATTTTAAAATTTACTCTTAAAAATACATATGTTGTAATGGTAATTTAAATCTTATATTTCAAGAAAGAAATGTTAGTGTATTATTGAAGAAAATTAAATTCGACACCCAGACTTTAGTTTACAAAGCAACTTTACATTTAAATTTCATAGATGAATTTTTATCAATTTAAAAAAAAATCTTTCAGTCTGAATGCTTAAATACTATTTCAGTAATAAATTTTCAAAATCGTTTGACCCAAGTAATTACATATACAGATATTAATTATTAAATATAATATTTGATTGAATACTATATTACGTTGCATCGTAAATATAATACAAAGTTAAATATGATATATAATGTTAATTTATATTTTACAGAATTACTTATCATTACACGAAACTTCATACAAACCGATAGCTTCAAGCTCAACCTACGATAATTTGAGAACCATTTGTCAGGTCCTTTAAGATTATTTTGGTTTAGATGTTGAGAGTTTTGACCTAAACGAAGTACGATTAAAATTAACAATATTGCGACAAAAATCAGTACGGAAAACCCTATGCGAAATATCCTTTGTTGTAATATGATTGATTTTGTTACATTCTTTAGTATTTAACCCTAAAGCTCTTAACAAGAGCCTGTGAGTCTCTAATTTTTTTTAAAAACTGTTATTTTTTTAGTTTAAGTTATGTTTTTTAATAAATGAATTAATATTTTAAAATAATTAAACGTTTATTTTCAATAAAAATAAAAATATACAAACAGTTCCATGTAAGAGACTGAGAGGCTCTTTCTAGGAAGATATGTTACAAAATTATGTTAAGAGCTTTAGGGTTAATTTATTATTAATATATAAATAAACATGAAGAAAATGTGTGTAGGCAAAATTTCAAAATTAATATTAAAATTTAATGTAAAAATTCAAAACATAGCTTTTAATGGAGAAATATTATTAAATTAAGCTTTAAAAATATTGAAAAATAAACAGAATTAACTGAAAATACATATTTTATTTAAAAATCGTAAATAATATTGTAAACTATATTTTTCATTAAATAATAAATAAACATTTATTTTATAAAATTAATAACGAATTTTATTTACTTAATCGGAAAATTGAATACTCAGAAAATATTAGTTTATTTTTAACATAAAACAAGAACTAATTCAATGCCTTATAAACTGAAATTGTGAATTTTAGTCTCATTTTAATATAATTTTACTTCTAAAATGGAACTTTATCCGCTCAAAGTTTATGAATTTAAATGTGAATTACAATCTCAAAAATCGGAATTGTAATCTAAAATTAATATAGTAATTCTTATATTGCTGCTTGATTAAGCTTAATTCCAACGCTATTAGTTTAATTATAATCATAATATTCTCGTTTCTACCTCAAGTGCATTCCTATCAGCACAAATTTTGTGAACTATTGGCTTAGAATGCAGTTTGATCCTCTCGAATCACTAAATGTATTCTTATATTGCAACTTGACAATACTTAATTCAGGCAAAATAGGTTATAATTATGATCCCTATATTCTCACTCGTAACAAAAACGTAAAAAAGGTTAACAAAAAATAATTATATAATTCTTAATTTTAGAAGATTTTATTCTTAAATTGCAAATTTCAATCATAAATTTAGATTAAAAAAAAAAAAAAAATATTAACATTTTTTAACTTATATATTTACATTATTAAGAATAATAAACTTGTATAAAGAATTTTATATAAAGCAAACTATGCTTTTTCTTCGCAATTTCGTCTTTTTCTGAAATGATAAATCATCAAAGAAATTTTCAACCCTAAACTGTATTTAAGAATAACTCCGCTTAGCGCACATTTGATCTGGTTTTATTCACGAATTCATACATTTAATGCTTAATAGCAGCCATCTTTTTTCTCAGTGTAAATTTACGGTTTGGTATAATTCTCCGTATCCCTGATCCCTGACCCCCCCCCCTGCTTCCAGATGCTACGAAAATCTCCAATGCGAATGATGAATCATATAAATTTTATTGATTACATCCGGCTTGATGGATCATGCTCCAATTGAACAGGTTGCTTTTATTCTTATTTTTTTTTAAGGAAGTATTAATTGTCCAGTGTATTTAATGTCCTTTAAAGGTAAATTAATACTCCCATTTGATTCACGAAAAGACCACCCCTTCACACAATTACAGTATACCACCTGCACATTACAAGCTCCATGTCAACTTGTAAACTGACATGGACGGTGGGTCGGTGCTGAATTCTGCACTCCAACAAAGGGTCTTAGTTGTGTTTATTAACATCACCGATCGTAATCGATGACGAAAATTCACTTTTGCATCCAGCCTCTGGTGGGATTCGCACCCAGTACCTCCCGGTTCAAGTGCCGAAGCTTTAACCACTGCACCACTTGTCCGGTTCTCTCGTTTCATCTTTTAACGAAGCGAGTGCTTATTTTAAGATTCAAATAGTCTGAAATCCGGAATACCAAGTCGACAAATGATGACGACAGTTTGATGGTGTCTACATCGACTATTTATAAAAAATAAAAAATTTGTACAAACCATTCTAATTAGCACCTACGTTTACAGCCTTAATTAATTATTTACATATTTGTATTGCCAATACATTAAATAAAGCGATTAACACGGGTACGTCTCACATGTAAAATGGAATCCATGCGTGTACTGCATATAACTATATTATACGAGTAGCTCGCTATTTGCTCTAACAGTAATTGTGCTAGATGCTCAATGTGAGTTGTTTGCTTTGAAGCGAAATTTATCATCTCGTTCTAAAATCACATATATATCAAGAATGTATCTGTATGGATGATATTGAGTTTGATCATCGGAGTATAATTCGTTATGCTGATAAATAATAAAATAAACAAATAAAAATGTTAAATAAGAAATTAGCAAGTAAACTTTATTCAATTAGATACTTGTTGATTATAGACAATAAGGCGTAGTAAATTGAGATCAGATCTTCAGTTTTTTGTTTGTGTATTTTGTGGTAGAAAAGCTTTTAATACGTTAAGATGTTTTTTTGTTATTTAGCAGACGTATTTAGCATAATGTGGACAATGAAACAATATTCGACGTCAGTAAATCGTATTATGATGCATCATATCCAGTTTCTTATCTATATACATTGTTACGGTTTTATGATAAAAATAATATTGTCAATAGAGATGTTAAAATTGAGATCTGTGAAATAGGAGTAGAAACCACTCAATGGATTAGAATGGAATTCCAAATGCACAAATACTTTATGAGCTCTGATCGACACTACTAAAGTCTACAAAGATTAAGTCTGTTTAGTGGTGCTTTTCCATTACATTGGCCACTTTGCTTTAGTGAATGCTGAAGATATTGCAGACAACTATCTTATTTAATTTAGAAGAAGATGAATCAGTTGAAATCGCTCTGTAACATGAAACACCGCTTGTTTTACTTCAGTTAAAATAAAGCGTATTTTGAACTATTTCATTGGTCAGATAAGACACCTGTTACTATAGGGAATGGTTTCAGAACATTTTTGTTAGGTTTCTAATCTGATTAACAAAAGTAGCAAAGATACCAGCGACTTCCTTAGGATGAAAGATTTCCTTGGTAATTCTTCAAATCAACACTGATTTGTGTTATACTTAGTTGGATTTGATTTTTCAAACTTTTACTTTTACAACTTAAAATGACATTCCAATTATCTGTTGCAAATGTCATTTCAGAGTAAGCTGTATGGTTAGCAGTATTTGATTTTTCGATATGGCCTGATTCATAACTCTTTTGTAGTGATTCCACCATACATGCAAATACTATATAAGATGTATCCGTTTCACCAATAAGAATGGGTTGGGATCATTTGCCCGCTTTCCAAAAACCCAGAATCAAAATCTTATGATTATCAAAAGCCCGGAGCCCGACCCGTGGGCGCCCGAATTCACAAAAAATAGAAAAGCGGGATTTTGATAACCTTTTGCTTGTCAGTACAATGTATAGAAAATCCATAAAATAGTTGCTGGTTCCGAATCAAACTGGATTAGAATTATACAAAAGCGATTAAAAAAATTTGAACAACAGTACAATTGAGAAATGCAAATTCCTTAAATGCGTTCAAAATTCATGTTAGAATCACAATCTGGTTAAGAAGTGACCATGTTCCATCCAACATGGCCAAAACACAAAACTTCAGCCAAAATTGATGTAGGAATTCCAATCCGGTCTAAAATGTAACCATGATTGGTTGGGAATGGCCAAGTTTAATTTAGAATGGTTTAATTAAAGGCCTTCACGTTAAATCCAGTTGTATACATACCAAATTTGGCCGTAATCAGTTAAATGGCCTAGTTACATTCAGTATTCCCAAATTACGGAACTTAGTTCAAAATACTTGTTATCCAAATCTAATTCTGTATACCATTTTGACAAGTAATGGTCAAGGAATGGCCAACTTCCATTGAAAATGGCCAAACTTCAATAGTTCTTAAAAACTTCATGCTAAAATGCAAATTTCATCCTATAATTTGACCAAGATCAAACAAGAAGTTGCCGAGATCTTAATAAAAATATTTTAATATGTCTTTTAGCAAGAAGATTTAAGATTTTAGCGAGAGATTTTAGCAAGATTTAAGATTTTAAATCGAGATTTTAAAAAGTGGCAGTTTATAAAGCGGGACACTTATTTCATACCGATCTCCGAGCTGACTATCGCTGCCATTTACAATTGGTTTTCGGTAACTTCATATTTCCCTCCATACATGGAATGCCATTTTAAAATCCAACTCCCAATCAGAATTGGAGAAATACTTGATCCGGTAGCATCAATGGATTCCTCAACTGTTCAAATGATAACAAATGAGGTGTACTCTTTCAACACCAAGCAAAAATTTTGGGCTCCACCCGTTTTTGACCAGACCAGGCCATTTAATCTAAAGCCAGCAGAATCCAAATCGAAAATCAGACCAAAACCGAAATTAGAACCCTGTTTAATCTATAAAAATTAAGTCGATGAAGCTAGCCCGAGTCCGAATTTTTTGGTGGATTTCTTGGATAAGTGTAGCCATCCCGAAAAAGTGTAAATACATTAAAAAATGTAGCATCATCCCGAAAAACTATTTATACATGAGAAAAACAAACAATATACAAAAATAATATTAATATAAAAAAAAATTACTGGTAAAACCTTTTCTAATATTGTATTTAATCCGAATAGCGATAATTTGTGTAGTTACTATGGGTTCACATTAAATTCCATACCACAATACCTGAAGATAAAGCCACCAAGCTACTACATCTTAAATAGTATCGTGACCTGTCAGGCCATATATGCCGCTTTTTCAATTGGCCCCAAGTCCATATCAGGTGGAAATAACCTTTTTTTAAATTTATTTGTTTAACCCGAATAGCAATGCCATCGTACGTGAATTTAAAGCAAAAATCGGTAGGACTGCAGAAAATAAATCGAACACGAATGTCGAAGCAGAATTAATTCCCTTGAAAAAACTTTTGATGATTATAATTCGCTTCTTAATAGTTTAATAGAAATAATTTCCGATACCGAATTTCGACAATTTGAAGAGCCTCTTGCCGATTTCGAAAATCGTTTTCACAGTATGATAGGAAAACTTAATTCAATAGCAAATTCAAACGAAAATAATCACAAAGTTGAAAATAAAGCTGAATCAATCGAAACTCATTTTTTTAAACATAGTCAATCGCAATCGTTAAAATTACCAGAGAGTAAAATTCCATACTTTGATGGTACTGATCTTACTCAGTGAACTACATTTCGTGATACTTACGTAGCGGTAATACACAATAATGAGACGATTGAGGAAGTTATTAAATTCACTTATCTTATGGATAAACTTCAAGGAGATGCTAAGGCATCTATTGGACACATAACGCTATCCAAAACGGGATATGAAAAAGCATGGACAACATCGACAAAAATTTATGACGATCGTCGATTCATAATAGATCAACACATAGAAGCACTCATAGATATCGATCAGGTACATAAACGTAAAGAAGTAGAATTGCGGAAATTACTTAACGGAGCTCTTACTCATATTTCCTCATTGAGCGCTAATGGTTACGAACTTGACACGTTATCTCAAGTAATAATATTGAAATTAATTACTCGTAAGCTTGATAATGTCACACGTGGTGAATGGGAAGAAACTATTGAGCCCCATCAACTCCCAACATGGGAAGATTTCATTGAATTTCTGGAACGAAAATGTCGCGTTTTACGTGAATCTGAAAATTTAATAATTAAAATACCGAACGATTCAACTTCGCATTCAAACCCTAAAGTTCCGTTTAAGTCGCATTTCAACAAAGCACATCCTACACGGAAATCGAATTTTTTTGGCTAATAAAGCAACAAATTCTTCAAACGGAAAATGTGGTATGTGTAGCAAACCATATCACGCCTATTTTAATTGTTCAGCGTTCCACAGCCTTACACCGCAACAGCGTTACGACAAAATCCAGGCAGTAAATGCATGTATTAATTGTTTGTATCCAAAACATCGCGTGTTTGATTGTAAATCTTTGGGGTGCAAACTTTGTAGAGGTCGTCATCACACCTTACTACATTTCGACCAAACGGTCACAAAACCATCAAACTCGGACGATGTGGTAAACTCGCAATTTGAGAAACAGGAATCAGGAAACGACAATTATTCCTACCGCGATTGTTTCTATTGAAGACAGTGCAGGCAAATTAATTAAATGCAGAGCGTTACTGGACTCTGGAAGCCAGTCAAATTTTATTACTGATCATTTCGTCACAAAACTTAACTTTACGTCTGGAAATGAAAATATTTTGACAGTGAATGGTCTAAATGGTTCAAAATCCTCAATATCACAAAGTATTTCAACGAACATACACTCGAATTATAAACGTTTTTGTGTTAAATTGGAATTTGCAATAACTGACAACATTTCAAATAGACTTCCATCGAATACGTTCGATATATCTCGTTGGCAACTTCCAAAACATATAAAACTAGCCGATTCATTTTTCAACATCGCCCCATAGATATTCTGATCGGTGTTGAGATGTTCCCAGAAATACTTTTACCCAATCGTTTTCAATTTTCATTAGAACATCCAAACGTTCAAAAGTCAATGTTTGGATGGGTAGTTTTTGGAAAACATTTAGAGAAAGTTGAACATAACTTTCTTCTAAATGAATTGAGCAGTAGTGCTGTTAAAAACGAACAGCTTGACGAACGTATTAAAAGGTTCTGGGAGATTGAAAATATTCCATCAATACGTTTTCTCTCTGAAGAGGAAAAGAAGTGTGAATCGTACTTCATTCAAACAACAAAACGTGAGCCAAATGGTCGCTATACAGTTTTGATTCCCTTCCGTGAACCACTCAATTGTCTAGGTGTTCAACATTATGTTGAATTTATAAACGAGTACCTGAATTTGGGACATATGAGAATCGTAACCGAAAATGTTAACGATAATTCAAACGAATCTACGTATTATATGCCCCACCATGCGGTATTAAGACCATTGTCATCTTCGACGAGACTTCGCAAATATGCTATGTCAAGTGATAATTCAAAGATGTACCGACAAATACAAATTAATGACACACAGACAAGGCTACAACGCATACCCTGGCGAGAAAATCCTAACAACAAAATGGACACATACGAACTAACTACCGTAACATACGGCACAGCGTCGGCTCCGTATTTAGCCACAAAAACACTTAATCAACTTGCTTTGGATGAAGTCGCAAATTATCCAATAGCGTCTAAGGTCGCATTAAAAGACTTTTATGTGGACGTTCTTATAACAGGCTGCGATAATATCGTGCAAGCAAAACAATTACAAAACGAAATGATTAAGATGCTCAATTCCGGTGGTTTTCATCTTCACAAGTGGTGTGCAAACGATTCCCGCCTGTCAGAAGATATTCCACCTCAAGATCAAGAGAAATTAAAATTCAACGAATTTAGTTTTGAAGATTGTGTAAAAGCGTTAGGTTTACTATGGCAACCTAAAGAGGATTACTTTGTCTTCAAACCACCAACGTTGTCAACAGTGACAAACCATTTGTTACGACTGTATGGTCGCAACGACGATTTTTGTGTTATTTTATTCACCCTGGTTGTTGTCTTCGTTTCGCCCATCTTCTCTTATGTTTTTATTCACCTCTGTGTTTGTCTGTGAACGCACCCGCGACGTTTTGTTTTGTTCCCCATCGTGTGGTGGCGCAGAGGTGAAGAGAAGACGAGAAAGAGAGAACAATGCGCATCGAGTGTGTGCAAAGTAAAACGTTTTGGAAAAAATGTTTTTTCTTATATGTCTCTCTTTTGTACCAACGAAAATTGATATAAAGGAGAGACAGAGAAGAGAGATTAATTTCTTCTAAAACGTTTTACGAGTTGTGCGGGGCTCGAATTTTTTGTATGATGACAGTGAGAGTTTTTTTTTTTTGTGGTCAGTCGAGTTGTGATTTTTAAATATTATAGTCGAGTTTTGGTTCTTGAATAAAATTTATTCGAGTTTTTTTTGTTTTGTATCGAGTATTTTTGGATAAAAACTCTCGTTTTTTTTGTGATTGACCAAGAGTTACGTTAAGTTTTTGGTATGAGATAGTAAAATTTGTTGGATTGTGAAAAACACAAGATATACCATATTTGTTCATGATTAGAATGAAATATAAATTATAAGATAGTAAAACTATAAAAATTGGTGTTATCATTTTTCAAGAAAAATTTATTGATTGTCGGTGAAATATTATTTATCATATGATAAAAATCACATAGATAGCTAGATAGTTATGTGCAACAACTAAGAAATTGTGAAAATTTAAAATATAAAAAGATTTAAAGTGCAGTTGACTAAATTAAAGGTCATATTTTGGAAATTTTGCGAGACCACGCCCAGTATACCGGTCCAGCGAGTTTTGTTTTTGTTTTTGGATTTACGATTTTCGGCACTGGCGAAGGACGTCCATATTAGTGCCCATCCAGGCAAAATTTTCACAGTGTGGTGTGTGAAGGACGCTCAACGGGATTAAGGCGACAACGCCCAACATATTTTGGCGGCCAGTCGAGGCCAAAATATTTTTCGGCACTAAGCCACAACGAACAGGAAGCCAACCGGCTATTGTTTGTATTGATTATTTTTATCGGGGAGAGGCCCCGCCACTCATTCGGCACCTAAGCCGCAACGGTCCGGGGCGGCGACCCTGTGACATGACGGCCGCGCAAGGCCGCAACCCATGGTTTTTATCGGGGAGAGGCCCCGCAACCCCAACGGCACCAAGGCCGCAACAGTCTTTATAATTAATTAAGGTACGATTTTTTTTTTTTTATATTTTTATTTCTATTTTTTCATTTTGTTTGATATTTTTTTTTTTACAATTTTATTTTTAAATTTAAATTTTGAATTTTGTAATCGAGTGCCGCACAGCGGGTGCACGCTCGGTGCGTATTGCTCTCTCTCTTTCTCTCGTTCTCTCTTGTCGTAGTGCGGGTGGAGGGGGAAGTTGTTTTTGTTCGTTTGTTTGGTTTCTTTCCTTAAAATAAAATGAATTACTAAACTTTCGGGTGTGGTATGATGGGAGCGGAGACTCCCTCTGTGTCGGTTTAGTGTTTGCGGTCCCTTGGTGCCCGCATCCAATTCCGTAACCAGGGCTCGACCCCGTTTGAATTCGGATGGATGCGCGCACCAAGCCACCTCTTCCGTTATCATTTTTTTAATTTATTTATTATTTGATTATCTGCTGTTCGTTCCTCAGGTTCCGGCCGACGAGTTTCGGCGGAATCCGGGTATTATTATTATTATTTGCGTTTAATCTTTCTTTTAATTATCTGTTAATCACGGTGTAAGCCAGAAGCACATGCAAGCCTCAAACCCCACGACCCTAGCACTTCTCCCTGAGAACGTAGCCGGCAAAAAATCACCGTGGAGGCCTCTGCATGCGCTTAGTGAAAATCTGCAGGTTGGCAGTAGCCAGCCTGTAACACATTAACGAAACGGAAGATTGTCTCTGATATCGCAAGGTTGTACGATCCTTTAGGATTTCTTTCTCCAGTGATTATAACGGGAAAAATTCTTGTACAAACTTTATGGCAATCCAAACTAGATTGGGATGAGTTGATTCCAAGTCATTTGCGCGAGACATGGATCAACTACACTACAACCTTGAACGAAATATCCCAAGTTCGTATTATCAGAAATGTCATGGGTTACACAAAAAAGAATGGTATTACCCGTACAGAGCTCCACGGCTACAGTGACGCTTCAGAAAAGGCATATGGCGCATGTCTGTATATAAAAACTATTGATTCAGATAACAATATCTCCGTAAACCTGCTTTGCAGTAAGTCACGAGTAGCTCCTTTAAAAACGTTATCACTTCCTAGACTGGAACTTTCTGCCGCTTTGCTCCTTGCAAAATTAGTTTCTTCGGTCATCGCAGCTCTTGATTTACTTTTCGATAACATAACTTTGTGGTCAGATTGTACCATTACGTTGTGTTGGATTAAGACTCCACCACACAAATTAAAAACGTTCATTGCTAATAGGATCAATGAAATTCAAGAATTAACTTGAAATTTCACGTGGAAACATATCGATACTACGAATAACCCTGCAGATCTCATTACTAGAGGAATAATGCCAATCGATCTCCATAATTTAGAATTATGGTGGCATGGTCCAAAAATGCTTCAGTCAAATGACTACAGTTCGATATTTACAACATCTTTAAATGATTTCGACAATTCAAAAACTGAACTGAAACAGGAGCAAGTGTCAATGCTCTTGATAGCAAGTTCAGAAGTCATTCTGGAGTTGATCACCAAATATGAGTCCATTGGAAAGTTAATACGAGTATTATCTTATGTTTTACGATTCATCAATATTAAAAAACATAAAGGAATCGACAAGACCGTGTATATTACCGTTAATGAAATGAGAAGCAGTACCATATTACTGATAAAAGCTGTACAACGAGAATCATTCTCAGAGGAATTTTAATACTTTACATCCATTCCTTAATGATAACGACATAATTCGTGTGGGAGGTAGATTGGCTAACACAAATTCGTTGAACTACAATATAAAACACCAAATCGTACTTCCACCAAAACACACCTTAACGAAATTGATATTCGAAATTTAAATTGATATAGTACGGTCCTGTGTCGAGTGCTTTAAAGC